>CM059973.1:72117074-72717074 GCA_030490835.1 Annona cherimola | reverse complement strand
CAACTCTTATTAGGAACTAAAGAAATTTTATTAGCAAGAAAAAGGCATATGTAAATAAAAATTTGATTGCCTAAACATAAAAATTACAAACCGTTGACAATTAAATTTTTTTAGCGATTGTTACAAGGAATATACCTCATATTATCGACAACTAACTATTTTTAGCAACCAAATTTTAATCTTTTGCAAAGAAAATTTAGTTGTTAAAAAATCAAAGTTTTTTGTATTGATGGCACTGAATCATTCTCACGTGCATGACCAAGTTTTCAGCAGCGTCGATGTGATGGCTTCAAGCAAACGACATACATGAAATCGAGGATGGGGATGGCCTAGAGATGAAATTTCAACTTAGCTATATATATACACAATTAATTAATAATCGCATCCTCAATCACTGTCATTGAATTTTCTATATAGGCGTGCCTAACCACCATTCAAGCCCCATTTCCCCTGCTGAAACGGTTAGGCGGTCGAATGATACATATGTGAGAATCGAGACCCTTCATTGCTTTATTTTTATTTTTATTTTTATTTTTTTGCTTTTCCGAATTCAAAATGGTGCGTGGTGTGGGTCTCTCCAGGGGGAAGAGAGAGATGCGATTAGGACAATGGAAGAGGTGGACAAACACTAGCTGTTGCTTGAACCGAAAGTTGGAGTTTGGCAATTACAACTGTCCCGGCCCTCAATCTGGATTCTGTGTTTGATGGGGCCCATCATCCATTATATTATGTCAGTTGAGTCGTACTTACATAGATGGACAGATTCTAACTATTTTTCAAACTCATGAAGTCCTAAGATGCAACTCAGGTCGGATTGATTCCATTTGGTTCTTCTCAACCTTAATTTTCTTTTCAAAATCCTAATCTTATGTTCAATCCTACTTTTCAAACTCCAGCTTACCTAAATTAGACTTACAGAAATAGGTTTAGCTGAGGTTACAAATCAAGTTAATCAATAGCTTGAAAGAAAAAAAAATGAGAAACTTATGCCACTGTGGCAGTGCTGTGGCTTGTTTTATTGGTCGGCGCAATTTGATCCCCTCCAGTTGTAGGGATGATTTTACAATTCCTTCCATTATATAAGGTTTTTTACATATTTCTCCTTGTGTGGGGGTATTTATAAAAAAAAAAAAATCCCCCCATTGTGTGAGGGTTTTAAAAATTACTTGATTATAATATCAAATGTCATGGTGTATATTACCAATAAAAAAAAGAAAAACTTAGTTTTAAATATTTTTACATCTACGTCTCGGCTTTGTTTTAGTATGAATAATTTTATTTTTAAAAGCATGTAATAATTAAAATGCTTTTACTTGATTAAATTAATCTTAAAATATAAAATCTATATTAAAGAATAAAAATTAATCATTTTTATATAAATAGCTTACAGTTTATGAGTTTTAAGGAAAAATAATTACTAAGTAATCTTATTTTAAAGTATTGATATCTAATTAATGTTTTGTAAGATACGATTCCATATTTCAACTTTACATTAATATTCCATAGGGTGGAACTTTGGTGGTGATTTCAATATTATATCATATTTTATTCTAGCATACAAAAATGGATCTGGTGAAGTTGATCAACCTTCTAATCTTCGCAAACCTGTTTTCAAAATTGAGTTGACTCAACTTGATTACATAACTTAATTTTTTCAAAATTCTATCCCAATCTTACTGAGATTGACTCTATTTATACACCACCCACTTTTATATACATACACTAGCAATATATTTTATCTTTGGAAACCAAGATTTATTGCATCCTAAGTCATTAATTGTTCATCAGAATCCGTAGTATGTGGCCTTATGCATCAAAATTGGCAATGAATTCCGTTACGAAAATAAAATATGTTGCAGTCTTATGGATTTGCCCGTCAGGTAATTGAAGAAGAGTTTGATCAGGAATATTCTTGAAGAAAAGGAAAATTGAAATGAAAATAAAAAAATATGTATAATTGATACAGGGATCGAGGATGCAAGCATAAGGATGTAGTAAAAAAAATTTTATGAGAAAATTAACTGATAAAGCCGCGGGCCCGGAGATGACGGGAACGCGAAGAAAGGGCCAAGGCCGAAGTGTCTAGGCTTGAGTGTAGAGTGTACGAGAGAGTAAGTGGACAAGCAGATTTTAAGGGAAAAAGAAAATGCATCAGTTTTGTCTTAGGCCCACAAAAAAAATTACGAGAAAAATCAGTTCACTAAGTATTTTAAAAAATAAAAATTAAAAATTACGAGGTGTACTCCTTACAGATCAGGGATTATGGCCAGATCCTTACAAAGAGATCAAAACAAAATTGGGAGAGTGGAGATTATGACTCGGGGAATTTTGGGAATTTGTGGTGAGGTTTTCCAAGTGGTAGGTGTAGCTTTTACAAAGCCCGGGGTCCAGTAGCTTTGACTTCTCTTCAACGCATATAGATTGATGGAGATCTTGCCTGATCATAATTGATAAAGATTTATCAGCAAATTTGAATTTTTTAAGATAATTTATTAATATTCATCAAACTAACATAATTTACCAATATTGATCAAACTAGTACATTAGGTGTGACTTGGCGTTAGAGGGGAAGATGAGAGATGGAGTGTTGCTTTTAACCCTACAATAGCTGTGTCACTCTTTGGCCCTACCCATGGTAAAAGGGCGAACTTAATGGTACTCCATTCCGGACAAGTTGGGGGTGACGTAAAGGTTCAACTTGGGCTGAATTTATGGACTAGGTTGAGCCTAAATTGACTCTTTTTTTTTTTTTTTTTATGAAATAAACTTGGCTCACTGAACAAGGAAAAAGTCAATATTTTGGCTTACTTTTGAATAGCCCCAGCCTGATTAACTCGATTTGTGAATACGATTAGGTTTAGGATTCAAGCAAACTCTAACCCAAATCATGTGCAATGTAGGGTGTGTACATTGTGGGGCCGGAAATAATCAGGTGCATATCATTGTCAAGTAGAGAGGAAGAGGATATAATTTTGGTAAGTTTTCTGTAAAATCTATCTATAAGACGATCCATGAGAAAAATATAAGAATGGATGAAGAAGCATACCTAGTGATTGATGAGCAATCAAAAGCTAGATGAGTAGAGAAATTTTAAAGAAAAAATAGGTATGGAGGCTATGACTATATTGTCTGGAGAATCATCATATAAGATCAAATCTTATAAAAAGGGAAATTGGGGAGGAAGAAACAAGCTTGCATATCTTTTGACAGTGACTAAGGTGAGGAGTATTTTTAATATTAGACAACTTGCTAATATTTTGTTTTCTAAATTTAATGACATCAAGGTTATCTATTGTAAATTGTTGAAAGAAAAGGATGATTTTCCTTTGTTGTTGTTTGTCACCATATGTTGGAGGATTTGACACGTTTGTATAACGTGTCTAGATAAGGGTGAGACAATCAATTTTATTGAGCTTGTATCATGGTGTGTAAGATACATCCACTTATATAGGTCTTTAATTTTGGCATTTCAGGGTGGGTTTGAACCTGTATTCCAGTCCGACAAGATGACAAAAACTAAAGGATGAATTCGTGAAAGTTAATGTGGATGTAGGAGTGAACAAATAACAAAATTTGATGAGTTTTGGTGCAGCGATTAGAAATTAGAATTAATCATTTATTGTAGCAAGGAGATGGAGAATGAATAGGTAGGAAATGCCCATATTGATCGAAGTCAAGGCTGCTCTTATGGGGTTGAAATGGATAGTGGGAATGGGATTTAAAAGAGTGAAACTTAAATCAGACTTTATGATTCTGATTAACTAGCTGCTGAGATAAAAGAGGATCATATCTAGAATATGGAATTTTGTGGAGGATATGAGGGGTGTGAAAGGAGTGTTTCATTAGATTACTTTTTGCCACGTTTTTAAAATTGGTAATATTTGTGCTCATTTTTTTGCAAAATGGGCTTTGGGGCATGGTGGGATTGAGGAAGTGTGGATTAATGATGCTCCTATTTCCATTAAGGAGACTCTTTGTAAGTACTTTCATGGCCTTTTTGTATAGTTCAAGTTACTCTCCCTCCGGCCTATAATTGTGCATGCTCAGCAAGTGGGGGTTCAGAACTACATTATTGGAATACAGATAATCAAAATTTTTATATATATATATTTAATATAAAATATATTATATACATAATATTTATTCAAAATTTTCATATTTATATATTTTGTGATATTATATTTATAATTGAGCAGACAGAGTCACGTAGAAATTATATTATTTTACCTTTATACTTATTAATTTTCTTTGCTTATCTTTTTTTGGAAAAGATAAATTCTTTTTTAAAAATAGATTATATTACTATGCTTTTTAAAAAATTTAATTGGACAATGTATTATTATTTTCATTTAAACAACTTATTAATTCATATTCACATGAAATTTGAAAATTTTCGCTCTTAGGATATGTTTGGATAAAGCCAAAACTTTTTAGTTTCTATAGTTATCATATATTTCTTCACATATTCCAATACAATTATCATACTTTTCAATTATTTCTTTACAAATACCTATACAACTAACTTATGTATTTCGACTTTATTATCTTTAATCCTCATTATTACTTATATCATATCAATTATTTTACACCATTTTTAAAACTTTTACATCAAAAGTTTCTTCCCAAACACAATTAATTTAAATAAAACTTTATCAACCCAAATTCTAATATGAATTTCAACCCGATGCCATCCAATATCAGGGTTTTGAAAAACCTTAGTGCTCTCATCTTTTTCCCGATGGATAATGTGTAGCATTATCTTCCCCACCGATACCCATCTTCCAAATGAGCAACGGACATGCCTCCCAGCGGGACGTGTGCACCGTCAGCTCACGTGTCACGTCTGCTTTATTTGACCCGCGCATGCAACGCAAGTGCAAGTGCAAGTGCACTACCACTAGTCCACTACTGCAGCAGTGGCGCTAACTCTCACGTGATGCCTCACGCGCTGCCATTCACCGGACTGACATTGCGTTCCCACCCACCCGCACCACCCCTCCCTTCCTCCCTCCTCCTCGCTCCTCCTGACAGGGCAGCACCGCAATTTCGTGGGAATGCAGCGGTCTTCCCGCCAGCTAGCCCCACCATTCGATTCCCTGCAAGCAACCCCATCGAGCCGTCCAAATCGTTGGTTACAAATGCCGTGATGACCAAAAATAAATAGATATACGTTTATGGCTGGCCATCAAATCATTCATGGGGAAGAAAAGATTTTCGTCGCCTAAAAATGATTCGGCCGACAAGACTGGAGGAGGAGGAGGTCGTCCAATCAATCTAATCTCAAATTCTCAATCGGTCGGATAGTCCAGAAGCATACGGATGGATGCTTTGGATTTACGTGCATTGCTGCCATTGCATGTATAGAAAGAAAGAGAGAGAGAGAGAGCTGCAACTGCATGCACACGCACGATCGAATAGTCATTCTCTGCCCTGCAATCTGCCCGGCTCCCCCTTTTTTTGTCCATCTCTGTTCATGCATGCTTTCATGGACTTGCATGGGAATTTATCGGATCCTTTCTCAGCTAGAATGACGAGATGTTTGTTGGTGGGTGCATCGTCCCAAAGCTGATGGTGGATCTACGTTTATAGACAACAGGCCATGACAGATGAACGTGGTCGATGCTCGATCGGTCGCGTGTCCCACTCGAATTGGAGATTTCGTCTTTGTGAGATGCATATATCTGGTGCATGTACTTTCGGTGCATTTGGCTTAAAATGAATCTCCCATGATTATATTTCTTTTATTAGTATACTAATTTTCATTCTAATTGAATATAAGTATAGGTACTAATTGAAAATGAAACAAAATTAACATAATAAAATAGTTTGAAGTAAATATTAATTTTAAAGTTGTTTTTTCAACATGTAAACTATCTAAGATATAATTTATATATGGATAAATAATTATATAAAGTATTAATATATTTAAATACTTATATGACCCATTTGAAATCAAATGCATTGTAGATTGCAGTGCATGTAACTGCATTGGAACATATCTTATATTTATATATATATAGGACTCAGCAAGCAGAGCCATGAAATCTTCTTAATTTTTAAGATATTAATCCTTGAAAAAAATTCAATCCATTCATTATATTTAACATCATTTGTTTATCTAGAAGATCAAATTTCATCCGATCAAGTATATTTATCAATCACATTTGTCGAAAAATATATATTCATGTGTAAATTATGAAAAATGCTTAAATTCATTCATATATATATTAAAATATAATAATATTTTATAGAATCATTTATGTCCGTTGTAGTGATATTTTAGATGGTTTAAATATTAAAAATACTACGTTAAAATTGATATTTTGGCATTAAACAATTTTATTATGTTGATTTTTACACATCAATTATTGATGGGACATATATACAACGAAACAAAACAAATAAAAGGATTTTTAAGATTCTACAAATGATGCTAAACATAATGGATGAAGTAAATTTTTCATAAATTGTCAAGATTTTAAATACGGAGGGGTTGCACACGAAAAAAGATTTCATAAAAGCAGGATCTATCTATATGTGTATGTGTAATGTATGTCGCCGATAAGACAATTTGGTAGGGCTGCTCCCCAGTTGCTACTGTAAGAAAAAATTAGCTTTTGAAGCTAAAATATTTATTATATATAAGAAGAAAATAATTGTATATACATAAAAGAAACAAATATATTGTTATTTTTATATAAAAATATATTGTTATTAGACGGCTACAAATTGTCATGAATTTCACTGCAAACGTTTACATAGCCTTTTTTAATTTTGCTATTTTTTGCTACTAATATACAGATCCAAGCATGCATTTCCAATATATAATTTTGTAGTTTTTGATACTTTTTAATATATTTTTTGAATATTGAAAAAATGAAAAATTCAACTATTCAAGTGCGGGCATCGCTTGAACAGTGGAAAATTTTAAAATTTTCAATATTCGAAAGCTATATTAAAAGGCATCAAAAAATTATAAAATTTTACATCTTCGAAATATGTGCTTGGGCTTGCGTACTAATAGTAAAAATTCAAAAAAAGAAAAAAAAAAAAGAAATGAGTTATGCTAAGTTTTGCATTGAAGTTACATTGGATTGCTGCCGAATGCCGATAGCTAAAAAGTTAGAAAAATTTACTTCATATAGCTGTTATACGTAGCAATTTCTTATCGATTGCATTATAATATTTATACGCAAAAATATAGGATTGCTTATGATTTTTTATGTATAGCAAAAAATATCTTGCTGCATAAATACTATTGCATAAAATAAACTTTTTGTAGTGTGCAGCACAGCTAATGAAGGAGCAACGGTTTGAAAATGGGACCAATTCAGTGAAACCCTAAAGGACATAAATGATGAAATGAGAATTTAAATGTTTTTCTTTTACTAATTGCTTAGTCATATGATTGTGGTTTTTTTTTTTTAAATTTCTTTTCCACTAACGTGTTTAAAATATATAAGTTTTTGCAAATAGCTAATTATGACAGGAAGTAAGACGAGTAGTGGTGTTTAGCTGGCCAGAAAGTGGGAAGCTTTTTGCTTATATATGCATGCTGTTTGTAAAGATAATTTGCTTAGATAAAAAGGAATGTTACAAACAGCATGCAATCATGCATGGAGGCGAGAGCTTCGATGCTGCCACCTAAGCCCTGCATTTACTAGCTAGCTCTCTTAGGCATGCCTACTTCCTAATTGCGAATTCCTCACAACCCAAAAAGGCCAAGAAAGCCGAACTTATGACATTGTGTGTGATTGTGCCGACGTACATCCTCATACATAAACAGCGCACGAAGGACTTGCATGTGCTGTTGTCCATGGATTATAAACATCATAATGTCTTTTCAAAGAATGATTATTCAGATATAGCCTACCTTTAATTATTAATGAACATTGGATTTTGTTAGTGGTCTACTATTAACTACACTACCAATATTAAAAAATGTGCACAAAATAAAAATCATCTTAGAAGTGCCATAATCTCTTATTTCACCTTTACCCTATGCTTCCCACTTTTCCTCCCATTTTACCTACTATCCATTGCCCAGGAAACCCTCGCACCTTTTGCACTTTTAACATTATTTATGGGATCGTCTATAATATTTTATCATAATAGTACTAGTCTTGTCAAAAAATAACCGACTAACGCAAGATGATGTACCAACTACACGGCAAAATAACTTAATAAACGATAACGGGGAACTATGGGATTTTAAAATTTTGAAAATTTTAAGATTTTGTATCTTACAAATAAGAAACGCCTCTTCCTCAAATGAAATTTTTTTTCCCCTTCAGGTGCCTTCCACTGTGAAGAAAATAATAAGAAGAAATTGAAAAAAGCAACGAAATGGGAAGAGAAGAGATTTGATGTCATGTGATATGGACAACTCAACTCAAGTATATAATTTCAATCTTTTAACTCCAAGAGTATAAATCTTATAATGTTTATTATAGAGTAGTTACAAACACATTACTTCAAAAAGGAAAATAAACTCCTCCGCTAAGAATCAAGTTCAGACTTCCCACACCAAAGTAAGACACTTTGCGAGCCGATCTACTTTCGTGCTAGCATGACATTAGCAATATTAAGGATATGTTTGTGAAGTGATAAAAATTTTAAATAAAATATTTTTAGTGTAAAAGTTGTTAAATTAATAGAAAATAATATGATATAATATAGGTAATGATGAAAAGAAAAGATAATAAAGTTAAAATGGATAAGTTAGTTGTATAGGTAATTGTGTAAAATGATTAAAAAATAGGATAATTTGTATAAGAAAATATGAAGAAATAATTAAAAGAATATAATAGCCGTAGAGAATGAAAAGTTTTAGATTAAAAAGTTTTACTTGTTGCCAAATACCCCCTAAAAGTAAAGAAAAAAGTACAAAGGGTGTGTTTGGCAATTGATAGAAAATGTCAAGTTAAAACTTTTCAATCTCCATAACTATCATATTTTTTAATCATTTTTCACACTTTCCTATACAACTACTCTACTTTTCAATCATTTCTACACGACTATCCACATAACTAACCTATCTATTTTAACTTTATTCTCTTTACTACTCATCATTATCTCTATCATTTAACAACTTTTACTCTCCAAAATTTTTCATCAAAAGTTTTATTCATTACCAAATACACCCAAAATAAGAAAGATAATTATATAAAAAGATTTAAAATGAATGATACAGAATATAGATAATAATGATAAAAAGTAGGATAGTAAGATTCTAAAATTGATATGAAATATTGATAATAACGATAAAAGGTGGGAAAGTTAAGGATTTAAGACGTAAAATCACGTCAAAAGGCATTGAAAGAATTTTCCACGTCACCAAATGCATTGAAGTATATCTTTTTTTTTGTTGGGTGGGGCACGGTTGCTAAAGGACGTTTATAAGATAGATATTGTAAATATGCATAATTGCATTTTAGCATAACCTTAACACCGGCCAAAACCCATTTTACAAATTTCAAACCTTTGTGAAACGAACTTTATAGTTGACGTTAATGGCGTAACCTATGAACGAGAAGAATTAAAAGTTCTCTGATTAGAGAAGAAACGCATGCAAATGCGCCAGTGAAATGGATTTTATGCAGGTGAGATTAATTAGATGATGAGGCTAAGCTACTGCACTGAGGATGGATGGATGGAGTTGGCACGTGTGCGTGGAAATATTCGCAGCTTGAGAATCATAAATCATAATGCATGGGAGTGGGCCGACAAGCGTGGGCGTCGTCTTGTCACATCACTACTTTTTATTGCTCCTCCTTACGTGGACTATTTTCTAGTGTACTCTGCCAGACTCCGTTGCTCGATACTCATGCACATGGAAAATTGCAACTTAAACAAACTGGCTAAAACTCAAAAGGCCCCACGGTAAAGTTGGGACATGCCATGCATAAAAATATCAGAGATTGATTGAGGGGTCTTTCACTCTTTTGTCTCAAGATCACAAGACAGCTTTTTCAAAAATCAGGGCCGTAGACTACTTCTTTTTATGTGGACCATACAATCCATAGCCTATGCCCCTTGCAATTATCCAATTAGCTAGCTAGAGAGACAAGCAAGTGTATATCTCGAGCAATGAAGAAAAAGAGAGGTGGAAAGAAAAACCAAAAAACGGTTTGATTTGAACTCCTTCACATGCATGCACATGAAAACGCACTGGAATTGGAGCAGTACTGTAGTAGTTAAGTAGAGCAGTTGTTGTTGCTCCAGGTGGAAGCTTTATCATTGGAAAAAAGTCTGCAACTGCGATGGCCGCCCACAATCCTCGCCTCTTCCTTTCTCCCATTCCAACTCAGGAAAATGGCTTCTGATGATCGGATGCGATGCAATGTATGTATGTGAACGATGTTGGGAGAATTGTGTTTTTGATGATAGAGAATCAGAGATGGATGCGTAGCAGCTGTCAATCGGAAAAAGTTGCTAGCATGCACCCATGGCGTTGCCGTCCAATCCAACGCGGTTTGACGTACCGGCAAGCTGCGCTCGACGGACGGAAGGACTTAGTACGGAGGACGTAGTGAAAAGCCGAATCTCATGCAGAGATGTCTGCTGCATGCAGATTCGACATCCGATGCAGAAAAAGGGCATTGGCGCAGCACAGAAAACACAAAATTCGCTGAATTTGGACATCCGATGCCCTGGTGGGCTGAAAAATAATTGATGGGCCATGTGATGGTCCTGTCTACTTGTCACTCGAGTTTGGGCGACTGACAGTCTGATATAATGCCTACATTTTTTTTGTGTAATTGTAAACCTACCAACCTTTCGAAATGTTTTATAAGAAAATCTGTACTACTACTACATAAGCCGTTTGTTAATTTTGGAAATGGACAGTAATTTTTTAGAACATAAGAACCAAACACAGGCATTTTCACAAGTATTTCATAATGTTGGTAAAATTGCAAGTAGAGGTTAAAGAAGGCTTAGATATACCAATAAACGCCACTTAATGCATGCCTCTTTTGCTAGTTAACTCTTGAGTCTTAATTGGCTGTTATATTTCATTTTCATCCGTGTCAAAAAAAAAAAAAAAAAAAACTCGTTGCAGTTGGTGATAATCCACACAAGCCGTTGGGTAGGATTCGGCTACTTCGACTCGGCCCAACCATGACTGACCCAAACCGCCCAATCTCACCAATTTCATGGTTGAACAAGTTGGAAGTTGGGACCATCCACTCCACAATTTCTTTATATTTTGAAAGCCAAAAACTCCATTACTCCAAGAAAATATGGGGACTAGAAATTTGGAATTCTGAATCCAAAAGGAAACTAAATTGAAAAAAACATTCTTTCCATGTACTTCGTTTTCATTCTAAGATTTCAAAGCATACATAGTATACAGAAGAGCCCCAGCTGGAAACTCTCCAATAGCAACGAGGCCATTGCTTTTCTTTCATCTGAAAACGCCACCAACAAAGTGACCTAGCTCATCATGAAGATCGTCCTTTGAGTTCCGAAGTGAGTCCGAGTACAGCTGAATCACCTTGGAATCCCATCAACAGACTGAAAACAGCTGTTTCAATGCAGTGGAGGTGCTTGAACCCCCTGATGAGTTGAGATTCATGGCATGCCAGCCATCTTCTCATGGGGACCCAAATGCAACCAGCTGCATTATAACCATGGCAAGCTGACGTGTCCCACAAGCTTCTTAGATATTCCCATCCTCGATTGTTCCTATTGTTAAGTCCATGATCAAGAACTAAAATTATCAGGGTTTATAGAACTTAATGCAATTGAAACCCAAACTTCTTCGTACACAATTGTGGGGTATATGCTATGGAGTCAAATCCATGTGGAAGGGCACTAACAAAGTCAAGTGCTGTAAACAAGAGCAACAAAATCGTGCATCGCAAACAAATTTAGATAACATCCAAATTAGCATACCTCAGACAATAGCCCAAAATTTCTTTCGGCAAATAAGCACATGCTCCAATTCATTCTCCTCATTTTCCAGTGTATATGCCTTGATATCCCAGAGGAACTTGGGCGCAATTTCTACAATTTGTTGCATGATTGCTTCCTCATCTCTAATGATAATAAAACCCTGAAAAACATAAAATTCTCCAGAAGACATGGCCATAAAATATCATCCGAAAAAACACTTGATAGCCTCCAGAGCAAATTGTGGTGAAGTACCAAATTTTGTGTCAAAAGAACAAAAAATAAAATATTGAAGAAACAATGATGTGCACTCAGATCTCCTCTCTTTGCATGTGCTATTGTGGAAGGGCTACAACATAGAAGGCGAAGAGGTAGATGAATTCACATAAGATTATCAGCCTAATTTAGATGCTTCTGGCATCATGGACGTTCTGGCAAATATATTGTGAATTAAAGGCTGTTTGACAGATTCAACATCCTCAGACAAATCAAAAGCGCCTTTAAATTAGGGGTGGGAATCGGGGCGGGTCGGGACGGGTCAGGGTGTGCCCAACCCTGACCCTACCTTTCAAAAATCTGGTTTGACCCTTATTTTTTTCCGGGTCGGGACAAGGTCGGTTTGACCCTTACTTTTTTTTGCTAGGTCTCGGGACAAAATTCGGGTCGAGAACGGGTCGGTTTCGGGACGACGGGTCGGGTAAAAACTACGGGTCAAGTAAGAAATTTTTAAGAATTTATGAACCTATCAAGTATAAAAACATATCTATATTAAATTTAACTACTATATATTTCAATCTATTATTAATCAGTCAAAGTAAAACATAAATCTTTAAATAAAACATGAATATTTATTCACCTATATAAGAATAAATTAATGAAACATACCTTCGGGGTAGGTTTAGAAAATATATTATATAATGAACTTGAACGGGATTGATTTATACAAATGGGGTAAAAGTTGTGGATTGTGGTGTGTCTTGTTGTCAAGAGAGTGGTCCAAGTGGTTATATGAATATTTAATTATTTATCCAAAGTTAGTCTCATCAATTGCGTAGTGGAGGAGTGACGCCGTGAAGAGTGGTACAAGTGGTTGGACGAATATTTAATAATTTATTCAAAGTTAGTCTCATCAGTTGCGTAGTGGAGGAGCGACGTCGTGAAAAAAATTGCCAATATGAAGAAGTTTTTACGTTGTATAATACCAATAAAAAAAGAATTTTTTAAATGTAAAATATAAATGCAAAAGATGTATGTAGCTTTGATGTATTTTCAGGCAACCATCTACTAATAATGCAATTTAGTATCCCATTATCTTTGTTTTATTATAAAAATTGCCAATATAAAGAAGTTTTCATATTGTATAATACCAATAAAAAAAGAACTTTTTTAAATATAAAATATAAATGCAAAAGATGTATGTAGCTTTGATATATTTTCAGGCAACCATCTACTAATAATGCAATTTAGTATCTCATTATCTTTGTTTTATTGTTTAGAAATAGAAAATATCCCGATTTTCCTTTGTGGTATTAAAAATGCAATTTAATATACAATTATCTTTGTTTTATTATTTAGAAATAGAAAATATCCTGGTTTTCTTTATATTCATATTGTATAATACCAATAAAAAAAGAATTTTTTTAAATATAAAATATAAATGCAAAAGATGTATGTAGCTTTGATTTTAGTATCCCATTATCTCTGTTTTATTTTGTTTTATTGTTTATAAATAGAAAATATCCTGGTTTTCCTTTGTGGTATTAAAAATGTAATTTAGTATACCCTTTGTGCTATTAAAAATACATAGTTTATAAAAGGAAAAAAATGTGTACTACTGGATTCGAAACAGCGACCTGGCGCGACAATGCATCCCTATTCTACCAACCGAGCTGCGCTAGCATGATACCATACTATCCTTTATAATATAACTTATTCAATAGTTATCAGCGGGTCAGAATCGGGTAGGTCCGCCCCGACCCGTATTTTGTGCGGGTTTTCAATCCCTTAGCCCGCCCCGCCCCGCCGGGTACATAACCTTGACCCACCCCTGTATAAAATCGGGGCGGGTCACGGGTTGACCCGCCCCGATTCCCACCCCTACTTTAAATGTACATCTTGAGAATTATGAAGATAATTCACATAAAAATTTGATAGCAATGCAATGGGACCCAATAATATGCACATCTTTGCAATTCGATTGGATATTGTATAGATGACTGAACAGGGTGCTGCCCCTCCTATTTGGATTGTATGTAGCGGCTGCCATCAGATTTTTTTTGTCAATCAATCAAATTTTTTTGGTCTCTTCCCCTCTTGTGTTGACAAAAATTTATCCAACAAAGCAAAAAGAGGCAAAATTTTAAAAATGGTTTACCTGAGGCCGAGTGATTCTGTCCATCTCTAGCATAATGTCTTCCAATAAGCAACTTTTTCCATGGTTTCCATAGTGAGAGAAGAGATGATAAGCATGCAACAAATCATATGTGCGTGGGTATGTTGAGAAAGGCTCACACCTGGAGTAGAAAAAGATGTCAGAAGTGTGAGAGTGAAACATTAGCAATTACCACTAGGCACTGGAAAATCTAAATGGAGCCACAGTAAAAAAATTTACCAGTCATGAAAAGCACCAATCAGACCTCGATCATATATAGCAGACAAGGTATTATTTGTGCCTACAGGCACAATATTCATCACCCATAATGGCAAAGAACTAAAGGCTACAGCAAATCCTCCAAAATAAGCATTCATGTCCATGACATTTCGAACATGTGTGTGATCAATACCCATCAGCTTCCAGTAGTGATTAGCTTGTCCTCGCCAAAACTGGTTATTTGAATGGAAGCGGTCTATATCAATCCCTGTCAACAAAAATGCAAAATTGCCGAAAACTGCATCAGCTTGCAGTAGTGACTAGTTTTCTCTTGCCAAAACAGGCAATTTCAAAGAAACCTGCCTGCATTGAACTCTGTTAACACAATGCACATGACAAACCACTGGTGGAGCTCAAAGACAAATGGGAGCAAACGTATCATATCATATCGATATGCATAGAAATTTCTAGTAGTTTCTTCCAATAGAGCCCTTTACAGGTACTAATCTAGAAGCAACAGAACCATCAATAATTGGAGAACTCATTCACCCGGTTTCTTGATATATACAAAGTGACACACAAATGACAAAACAAAATGCATGATCATTCACCCAGTTTCTTGATTATATAAAAAACGACGCACAAATGACAAAACTAAATAGATGATCATATTTGGTAGAAACATAATAAAAATGCCTGAAGCATTGCCATACTGTTTTAACCACAGACAGGCGTGTACTCGTTTCTTTGTTTTCTTTGGCCTAGAGAGAAACAGTCCCTTTTAACAGTGCCTTAAAAATCTGAAGTGTTTAGAATGCATGTAACCAAGAAGAGAAACAGTGGATAATGCAGCTTCAGAATTAAGGAAAGATTATGCGAATACGAATAAGCATCTAGATTTGATTAAAGAGTAGTTTAACTAGGACTGTATAACAGCAGCTGTGGTGGCATGTGGTGCTACTGTTGAAATTAACTTGAATGATCATTCACTCCAACAGGGAAAATAGCCACGTTGCACTTAGCACCTACGTATTCATAAAGAGGAAACTCTTGTTTTTATTTTGAACTCCACAATATTGATTTGAAACATAGTTGATATGAAATAATAGCAGAAGTAGCCAAACTTTGGTCGCTTTTACATCTAAGGACCTCTTGCAACTGAATTCAACATAGCACATAAAAAAAAAGTTAGGTCCTTCCATCCTTCTGTCAAAAAGAGAGACAACCAACCTATTTTTTCTAGACTCTTGGAATATAAGGAAAGCCTATCAGGTCTTAATGCAAGCTCATGAATTCCTGGTTGTTCCTTCATTAGTCGTACACAATTTCTCAATGGCGTCTTCCAGGATGGTTTAGAATCATCCACAGAATCATTGCATAAATGCAAAAGTTGCTTCTTTGCATTCTGCAATCGGCATGCTGGGTTTTCCTCTTTAATCCAGATTGCAGTCTGAATTTTCTGAGCAGTAAGCTTCCAGCACATTGCTTTTGCTAGATTCATCAGCTTTTCCCAAATCACTGGAAAATCTTTATCTTTTCGATAAGCAGGTGGAGCAGAGTAAACAAAGTATCCACCAGGCCTCAAAAGCCTGTCCACTTCTTTGAGCAAGATGCCATCTGTGAATCATATGTCAAGTAAAAATCAGAAACTTCCTATTCGAAGCTCTATTTAAGTGTAAAAAACTCAGAAAAATCAGTATCAAAAACACTATTAAGAATATATCAAGGCTATGGAAATGAAAGAACTTCAAAAGTTAAAAACATAGCAGACTGCCACAGAGAAGTTAATGGTGAGGTGAGCAAGTGCGGCACTGAATGTGATCCTTCTCTTGCCATAATGCTCCAGAAAATTATCATATTGCCAAAGAAGATTTTGCCAATCCAACAAGGTGAAGCTAGCGCTTTGAGTGGGGAAGCCAGTGCAATGGCAGCTAAGTCATTCTTTAATATATTCAGAAAACTATTATGACCCATAATTTTGCAGCACTCACCAAAACTGGATTAGATAATTTCTTATTACAACTTGGACAAAACATTTCATTTTCTCATCTTTTTTCCCTATTTATGTATGAATAAAAAGCAGTCTATGGTTGCAAATAACGTTTCTGCTACAATTATTCTTTCACCTGAGCTTCAGATGAATTATCCAAACTAGTTAAGGGGCTTCAGCCTTACAAGGCAAAATAAAATCAAGAAAATAGGAACAATAGACAGACAACAAGGAAGAAACATTCAACAGAAAACTTCAATATGTGGCTAAGCACCAGAAGACGGCATTTTTAAAGTGATAACATATATATTTATTTTGTATACTTTTCAGTAAGCTTCATAGAAGATGTTTATTTCTATTTTTGGGCTTCTAATCCACTTTAAATAGGTGCAGAATGACATAAAGGTGGTACAGAAGATCTACCGACTGTGTACATCTCATTATCTCTGGCTTTCACATGAACATTTCAAGTATTAACTTTGCCTCCTGCCAACTTGTCCAATCAAACGGATTGAACACAAAATATACAAAAGAACATAAGCAAAAAATTATTTCAAATGTGGTAGATATATGGAATATATGGAGAGGCTAATCATAAATGTTTTCAAGTCTGAAATGCAAAAAAATAAGAGGATGCAAGAGGGTTCGTATACAATCAGATAGCCACAACATGTAAAACTTAATGGTTGTTTAATTGCTCTAAGATATAGATCACAATCACAGCAGACCATAATCTACGACAGAAGGAAATGGAATATCATGTCAGAATTTCGAGACAGGTAAGCACACTTACCATCTTCTGAAGTCAGTTTTTATTCCATCCTTGTGTTCTTGTTGTTTAGTCACTCAAATATGTTATTTAGACATCAATATATCATGATCAATGATGGCCAGATAGTTATTACTACATAAATGCTATTGGATTAAATGGCACCTTCAGGAGTAGAACTTGCCAAAGGACAACATAAAAGTAACCCATTCTCTATAGTGCCTGATGGATCATTTTGGTCAATTTGGCCTCTTTCAGACACCCACCATACACCAAATGGAAATACAAATGACACTAGGTCATTTTTAGAGTGGATAGATCCAGATAATGATTGGACTGATCATAAATGGCACCAATTTTTTAATAGATAAAATCCACATGTTAGCATCCAAATAACATGCACAAAAGGCTCTCAATCGCTTGCCTCTGTCATTGTGCATACCTTGTGGTTTTCTAATGCCAAACCTTGGACTGCTTTCATGGATGGCCTCTAACTTGAGATCAAAAGAATAACAGTTCTTTTTCTTTCTTTCTTTCTTTTTAATTTTTGACAACTAGATAATCATGTGGACAGGTTAGTCAGAAGGTCCCATCATGTGGTAACCTCTAAAACCTGCATCAACCAATCATGGAATGGTTAAACCAAGCAGTTGTTAACAAAATTGCCTATGGCCTAAAAACAGAGGACAGTTGACATCATCTACTTCAGGAAGATATGATCCCATTATTCTCTCAAACTGATCATGGTCATTTGGAGTGACTAACCCACTGTTCATGTCCAACATATATCTGACAATAGGAGCCCACCATGATTCCTGGGATATACTTCAAGGTTCATGACTCAATGCATCCAGACACATTGAGTCTCAATGCGTCTGGACGCAATACCCATTTTCTAATTTTAAAAAAAAAAAAAAAAATTATAAACATGTAGGCTCCACCTAGATCACATTGTAAATTTTGGCAATTTTTTGGTATTTTATTTTGACTTTCCAAAATTAAAAAAAGGTGCATATACAAGCATTGGCATTTAGGAGAGGCCCACACCAACGATTCGAAATTTTGCCAAATTCAAATATAAAATACTAAAAAAAAAAAATTAATTATCAAATTTCACAAGGTGGAAAATCTATGTGGGGCCAACAAATTTATAGATAAAATAAAAAAAAATTTCAATATAGGCAACCGTATGGGATTAGCCCTTTACTTCTATCAACATTTTTTGAGTCTTCTTCTCATTTTCTTACTGTTTTCTATTTGAATAAATTTAAATCTTTTAATTGGTGTCATTTCAGGCCTCCGTTTAATATGCCCAAACCACTTAGTCTACTGAATTTTATTGCTCATTGGCTAGCATTGGTATAGATGTAAAATATTTTAAAGATCATTAGTATAAATAGTAAAAATTTTAAAAATATAAAAATAAAAATAAAGTTGACATAGACGCAAATGTTTTACTTTTGAGTTGGCATGGATGCAAACAACCCTTATATTTTTCATATATAAATAATGAGTCTAGAATATATGGCCTAGAATTGCACCATGCAGGCTCGACTTTTTTTTATTTTTTATTTTTTATAGAGCACCATGTAGAAGTGACTTGATCCAAGTTAAAGGGGGTCCCAAAAAGGGGTAGAGGAGAGCTCAATATGGGATAAACAAAGTGGTAAATAAAGATATGAGATCTTTTAACAACAAAGAGCAATGTTCCATGGACAAGCTGAATTGCTGACTCTAAATGACTGGATACTTTCAGGATAATTGATATGAAGTGCAAATTAGTTTCCCCTATGAGCATGAACATTCCAGGGTGTCTTTGGCATTTAATAAAACTTTTAAAAGAAAAGTTTTTTGGTGTAAAACTTTTGAAAAAGGAGAAGCGATGTGATATGATAAGGATAGTGATGAGGAGTAAAGAAAAAAAAAACAAGCTAAAATAGACAAGGTAGTTACATTGGTAGTTCTAGAGAAATGATTGAAAAGTAAGATAGTTTTATAAGAATTTTTAAGAAGTGATTAAAAATAGGATAGCAGTGGAAATTGAAAAGTTTTAGGCTAACATATTTTCATGATTGCCAAACACAACCCCAATGTGCCAACATGGTACAGCAGACTAGCAACAACTATAGCAATAGCCTGTAAATGGATACAATAAAAGAAAGAAAATTTAGGTAAGCTTTCCATCAAAAAATTAAAAAGCCCAATCAATAGTTACCATTTTCATGCCAATCAACACGGCAACGTGAACAATGTACCATCTCAAATGAGTTTCCAGGATATGGCAGCTGTTTTGTCGCCAAGGCAGAGATCATTGCACCAATTCCTCTCTCCAGAGCAAATTGAATCTGATTCTCATGACCATCTTTGGGAGCAAAGGACATTGTCTGAATTTCTAATGGAAGAAGATAAGCAGCAAAGCTGGCGACACCACAACCAACATCCAAAACTTGAGATACTCCTGCTGTAAGCAGGTCACCTGACTCATTAGTTGTCATATTTCCTAATCTGCATTCACACCATGCAAAGGCTGTTTTTATTAAAACAAAAGCATCAAAAAGGCATTAAATCTTCTCTATGAATGGAACAGAAAAGAAGAACCATTAGTAAAGGTAGGTAGGGCTATTTAGCCCATACAACAGAATAGTAACCCAATTATTGTTGAGTTTATCTGATATCACCAAATAATTACTGATGACGATCAGAATTCATAAAATGCAACATTTTTCACTTGCCAAAAAACAGATTGATTATGGTTGAATATAAGAAGATTCGTAAACCATATTTCACCCAAAAATTTGCTAGATATGTAAACCATATTTCACACAGGAAAGTGCTGTGTACCAGCCTTCAAGGGGGCAACTAAGAGTGCACAACAGATGTAATACAAAATATCCAGATTTAACCAGTAAACCTTGTGCAATAGTAGTCCCCACCCTACAATCGCGTTGGTTAACGATGCATGCAAGATGTGGTATTGAGGGATGCAGCTCTTTCATGGGGATCATTATTATCAGTAGCTCTTTTTGTTCATTATGTTTCGAAAAAACATTGGCATTGTTAGCAAAAGCAATAATTTATTAATTGGGTCATTTTACTTTGGGGAGATCCCCTTCTTGAATGGAAAAAGAAGTCTTTTACAAAGCACATACTTTCTTTCATTGAGACATTACCACAGCTATCAATTTACTCGGCAATTGGATCAGAAAATAAATTTTAATAGCAGCAAACATCAGCCAAAAAAGGAACAGAGAAATCACATGTGCCTTTTTTAATTTCAGTATTCAATTGGACATTTCAAATGGTAATTTTCAATAACAAGATATGCCTAAATCCATAGAGATGAACTATGTAAAAACAGTTAAACCTTAGGGGCATGGGATGGGGTTGAATAATAGACCATATCAATCAAAAGACAAATCACAAGAGCAAGAAAAGCTCAACAATCCCCTACTTATTTCCAGGTAAACTTCATAAAGGCCCAAAAACTATGTTGAGCATTAAACTCATGCCCACAGAAGACATTTTATACAACTTGTCTCATCGGTCATTGGTTAAGCCTAGCCCAGGCTGCCCAGCTGATTGGGAGCAGCTATAAAACCCTGCTCAACCATGCAACTTCCTCAAAGACTGCCAACAGTTAAGCCAGAAGTTATTGTTTCCTCAACAACTCCACCCACATCCTTAACGGCCTTCAATAAACCTTCAATCTACCTTTCCCCTTTGACTGAATCCAATTCCAATTCAGCATATTAATCCATTCGATACTAACCAATCATCTAAAAAAAGGCATCAATTGAACTAGTTCACTAAAAGGTCTGTTAACAGTATGATACCTTGCTGATTTATCTGAGTCAGAGCTTGTATGTTCATGACATAAGGTTTGTTGAAATAAAAAAAAATTATGATTTTGGAATTAAAAAAATAAAATTATGAAGTTTAGGAATAATATGAATGACAGCAAAAGAATTTCTGATTTTTTTTTTTCGATTGATATTGTTTCCTAATTTTGGATTAGCTAGCAAACTTCCAGCCATTGATGATAACTGATCAGAAATTATGTGAAAATTCTCAAATAGGCTATCCCATTAGAAGATGCTATCAAACATCCAAAACTGTCGTTAAAATTATTTTGTAATATTAAAATTGTCTTGGTCTATGAAGTCTATGAAGTCTCCTTCATAGAAGATGACGGAAAAAGGGAAGAAGACACTGCAAAAAATCACGAGGAAAAACCAATGTGCCGTATGACATCCTTTCAAGAAAACGTAGCACATTGATTGCACTTTAGTAATTGAGTACCTCCACAACCATTGTTCTCTCCAAAGACTTCTACTGGCTCCCTCAATAGGTGTGATTTCCATATAATCTGCAGTAACAAAATGGCTTCAAATGTCTTTCCCTATTGATGTTCTCTCCTGATAAGCTGTCAACCTATCAAAGATTGTATTGTCTTCTCAATAACCAGCTTTACTGCAAGTTCTGCAATTTTATGCAAACCACAATTGCCTTTTCTTCCAAGCATAGGAAACATAACCAAAGCCAATCAGAGCCCACAGGAAGATTAACTTTCGTTAACTTAGAAGGGTGGTGCCAATGATTGGATGGAAAATGGGTTCAGGTCATTGACTATTGATGAATGGATCCTGATTGCTGGGTAAGTAGACCATCTCACTCAAAGTTTGGAATAGCCAAATGTGAGGATCACTCCAGACTTCACAATTTCAGTGCAGAAGGTCTTTTGATCTTAAGTGCTGGGATCACAGCTGAAGACCAGTCTGTACAATCTTGTTTGAGCAGTTTGCAACATAGGTCATTGGACAAAAAAATAATCAAGGGGTGTGTTTAGGAAGTGATAAAACTTTTGGTGAAAAGTTTTTAGGAATAAAAGTCGTAAAATGATATGATGTGATCGGGGTAATGATGACGAGTAAAAAGAATAAAATTAAAATAGATAGGTTAGTTATATGGGTAGTTGTGCAGAAAAAAAATTGAAAAGTAAGGTAATCATATAGGAAGATGTCAAAAAATGATTAAAAATTAAGGTAGTTATGAAAAGTGAAAAGTTTTAGCTTGACGTTTTTTCTTCATTGCCAAACACACCCTACAGCTTGAAACATTAACTGGCATAAGCCACATCTATAGTGCTTGATGATGTTCAAGCTAACTCTGTGAATATGGGCAGTGAACTTGAAGCAGTGATGAAAAAATTGAAAATATCCTCAAAGGTACTTTTCCAATAGAGTACCTAAAGAAACAGTATGAACAGATCATGGAGCAGGAAGGATTGGAATGACATCAGCAGCATATCAACCTGAGCAACCAGCACAATGTTGCAGATTTCTTCAAGTCCTGTTGCAGATTTCTTCTTCGAGTCCCCAATTTTTTAAGATGAAATAAGAAGGGAGGGATGAAGTATTGACTAGTGATACCTTCAAAGACCAGATCTTATGAATCATGAGAAGATCTCATCCCTTGTCTTCATCAATAAAAAAATCACACGGAAAGGCAAGGGATATAGAAGTTTGAGATAACAACAAAAATCCGGCACAAACCAAGGAGACAAGGAAAAAATCTGATCAAAGAAAGATTAGCCAACTTGACATGAACGAACTAGTGAATAGAAGTGCTCACTTTATTATTAACTATATCAGTAGTTCCCCAAAAGAATGTTATCGCATTTTTCTTCTACTTTGTGCTACTGGCACAGTAATAGTCGTAAAAAATTCATCAATGCCATTGCAATGGTTGTTGTCACTGTTTGTAGCTAAATGAAGGCCACAACTGCTATTACTGCCAAAGGCAGTGAAGAGGAACAGCCAAGTTGCCAATGAAAGTCGTGTGGCGAGGAGTTGGCCACCATTTCTAACCCACAATCGAACGACACAATTATAAGGAGAAGGAAGCTACCAGGGAGAGTTATAAACAGACGGAGAGGGAAACTGAGACGAAGAGGCAAGCGGAGGCATAGTGAGGAGTAGAAGTTGGTTGGTGGAAGAGGTAGAGGAACAAGTGACAAATAAAAGATGTCACAATTAAATGTTTTGAGCAGGGAAGAATAAAAGACAGATTGGTGTCTAAGAGTTTCAACCGATAATGAGGCAGTCTTGTCAGACTTTGAGTCAATACTTCTTCACATATTCAAATTCATCCAGACTCCAAACTAATTCTGCCCTTCCCACTATTGCCTACTTGTGCTGCTCCTAATAGAAAAAAATGTTGATCGTTATGCATGTCCGTTGTCTTTCCATTCATCAGCATCGACATCCTTGTCTTTCTGCTCATTAGTATCAACATCCTTGATTCAACGACGTTCACCCAATAAGCATGTTAAACATTGACTGATGTTGGACAATGAATGGAATGGAAGGTGTATAGCATGTCTCAAAAATCTCCCCCATAGCTTGATTTATATTCTGCAATAACATCCTAGAGACACACCACACTTTGCCTCCTGGTTCTAATTCTCTATGCAATATGCTTACAAATCTCTTGACCATCATAATTTACCCAGGGGAATGGCAATTATAGGTTCTTTTCCTGAACATTCTTAACACATTCCCCAGAAGGCTCGACCAATAACTGTCATTACTGAAGTTGCTCTCCATATCCATCGTCCTAGTGCAGCCTCTTCACAGCCAATGGCGATTTCATCCTATAAATCAATAGTTCTTTCAATAGAATCCTAGCCATTGACAAAAATAGAGGTTAATTAAAAATGAATTTCTGACTCATTCTTGAAATGTACATAGCTGTCTCAGTTTACTAACCTCCTAATAGCGAGGTCTTTGTCACCTAATGCTACAAGGATATCCCAAAGGATTGATTCAATATGTTACTGAGCAAATCAGTAAGTAACTAAATAACAACAAAAAGAAAAGTATTCCATCAGAGTATTGTTCCCGTCTAAAGTGGAAAAACACAAAAAAAACTTAGTATATGAGCAAACCAAGGTTCACCTTTCAATGTACTCAGAAGCCCCATGTTTGAAATGAGTGCCGCCACCAGGAAACCACCATAATTTGTCTTTTTCATGAACCCAGTTTTGTCCTCCTTTGACTTCAGCAAGATGAGAATGATTCACATTACTGTGCCATACATAGTCCCTGCTAGTTGGCCAATTTATTGGTATTTTATAGTCTTCTGGGGGAGGAACTAAGCAAAACAATCTCTTCTCAGGTGGTGGGCAGTGCCTCTCAAGTTCTTCTTTCCTCGAAAAATCTAAATTCTGAAGCCCTTTAATATAAGATATGTCATGGCAAGGAATGTATTCATTGTACTCCAATGGGCACACATTAATCCCAGTTTCAGGAATAGAAATTGGTGTTCGCCTAAAGGTGAGAGAAACCCTGTTTGGAAACTGCAAATCACCTGCAAATATATATAAAGAAAAAATAAGTTTGAGATTTGATAAAAGATGCCCCAAATGCTCTTATTGTCTTCTGGTTCTTCATTGTCCTTTTTTCCCCCATATTTTTCTTTTCTTGTGAATTTCTGAGGTAGTCTGGAGTGCAAAGCACAAATTTTGTAAGACATGCTATCGGACGTGTTGAAATCCAAAAAAAAAAAAAATTCGAAAGAATATGAGTCTTCTTATTTAGATTAGCAGCATGCCAGAAGTGGAGCTGTCCATGGATCCAATTAGTTTAAGCTAGATTTAAATCAATGCACACATGTCATGGGGATTAAACCAGATCAGCATGACTGATTTCAATTATTAATCAAGTCAAACATGGATCATCAGTTGGACTG
Organism: Annona cherimola; assembly: GCA_030490835.1. Classification (NCBI taxonomy): domain Eukaryota; kingdom Viridiplantae; phylum Streptophyta; class Magnoliopsida; order Magnoliales; family Annonaceae; genus Annona; species Annona cherimola. The sequence continues at coordinate 72,692,081 of CM059973.1, read as the reverse complement.
TTAGTCCCATACAATTAATATCTAAACAGTTTATTTATTTATAAGATATCAGATCTATTGGACCCCTCCTCCCATCCCACACCAACCAAATCTAATGCTGCCAAAAGCTGGTCGCCGGAAGCTAATTCATGGCCACTGCCATTCTTGTAATTTTCCTAAAACATTTCTATTCACCCAATCACTACGGGCCCTGTCATCTTCTCCTTATTACACACCCAATGATGGTTCACAGTGACAATTCCACCACCCCTTTTTTGCCCATTCCAGCAAGAACCAAAGGTCATTGGGCAATGGCCAGGTAAATTGGTTTCGTTGCCAAACAACCCGGGTTCAAACCCTGCCAAATGCAGGTGTGTAACCATTTGTCCCCCTGGTAATAGGGATATTTACAGTTGTCCACTAAATGTGAGGGTATTTATATAAAATAAAAAAAAAAATAAAAAAAAAATCTCAGAGGGTTGTGAAAGTGCATGATTTGTAATATCAGATGTCACAGTTTGTGTATACTGCTAATAAAAAAAAAAATGTTTGTGTGATTTACATGATTCTTTATGAACCAAATTTGGATCATAAGGTTTCTTGAATGGATCAGGCTGACACAACCACTGATCTGCTTCAAGTTCAGCCCACTGGCAGCCCCTAAGCAACGGTTAGGGACAGGCACGTTCATGGTCCAAACAAATTCACAAATGGTATGGAATTGATGCGACTCTGTTTTTCATCTTAAGAAACCAATAGAAACGAAAGGAAAGGCACCGAGCCACAGAACTAGTTGCATATACGCAATTAGGTATTCCAATCCAAACTACCCAATTTCAAACCAATTCCAACAAACGAGGCGAACCTTGAAAAACCAATAACTATATCATTCGCACCAAGATTGATGCTTTGGAAATTATATCCATTGAACAAAAATGCAGAATCTAAAATCATCGAAAAATATATTCGCCAGCCAAAATTTGCTAAAGCCAGATCAGCCTGACATTGCTCGAGCCGAACATCTCCTCCTCGAATGTTGATAATTGATTACGCCACTGTTTGCCCGATGGTGTCAAAAGATCAGTTCAATAAAATGCGTAATTTGGACGGTTGGATTCGAGAAACGTGCTCCTGAGGAGTGCGGATGAGGAATCTCTAAGTCGAAACAAATGCATGAAGCAAAATAATTGGAGGCATGGATGGACAGATGTACCTGAAGAGAGATCCTGGTGAAAGACGGAGGAGGTCGCTCTCCGACCGTGGAGGATTCCAATGTAGAATGACGCAATCATGAGAAGGAGAGCCACCAAGATCAGCTGTACTAATTTCATATCAAATGCAAACGACAGCTTACTCGGAATCATCTCGGATCCAGCTTTCTTCCCCGTCGGAGACGCTGCAGGCTAGCAAGTAGATAATCATCTGACGGAAGAAGGGTGGCTCTGCTCAAGTCCGGCTTTCTACTTCCATATTATGGCCGAGATGTTTACGAAAGGAAAAGAATTAAAATGTGGAGGGGGTATTTGCAAAACAAATTCTGCAATGTTTTCTAATTTGGGGTGCAGGTGTCGACCCTACTCTTATCCTAGTGTTAAAAATTCTTACCTTATCTTGTTTTAGGTCGGTCAATTCTAAGCATACTCTGTCCCACTTTTTAAAGTTAGGTTAGTTCGGGTTTTGGTTCAAAATTCATTTTTTGAAATAATCTTTATATTATATTTAAAAACTATAACCTTATTACAAATTTTACTTAAAATTTTAAAATCAAAATGACAGTGATATATAATTTTTGAATAGGGACACTTCGAAACTCCCTTCATTTTTTAAATTTTGATAGTTGATAGAAAATTCACTTCATTCATTATATTTAACATCATTTATAATATTCTGAAAATTCTTTTATTTTTTTAATTTCACTATATACGGTCTCATCTATAAATGTGTAAAAATCAATGTAATAAAATAGTTCAAAGTTAAAATATTAATTTTAAAGTAGTTTTTTCAACATTTAAACCATCTAAAATATCAATAATATGTAGATAAATGATCCTATAAAATATTATTTAATTCTAATACATGTGTAGATGAATCTAAGTTTTCATGATTTACACATGAATGTGTCTACCTTTTAGCAAATGTGGACTATCCACATATTGATTGGAATGAAACTTGGTCCCCTAGCTAAATAAATAGCGTTAAATACAATGAATGGATTGGATTTTCCAGCAAGGATCAACATTTCGAAAATGAAAAGGGTTTTATTAAATCACTTCTATGAAACCCAGTTTCATATAAGTATTCCCAATTTTCGAAATACATTCTTTAAATTCACTATACAATTGACAAATTAAATAAGTTTCTATATAAAAAATATATTTATATCTTTTACTATAAAAGATATTTTATAAAATTTATATTAAATATATGTTGATAATTTGGGCCAGTTTCGACTTTCGAGTGTCCAAACCTTTAAGCCTTACCTTCCCTAATTCAGTTAGGAATTTTTTTACTTCAAACAGATCCTACCCTATGGATATAAGAATAAGATCTTAGCCTGTATATTTTAAGATACCCGACGGGTAAACCTTTAATTATCTTACTCAAGTTGCACCCCTGTTTCTAATCGATGTTAGCATGATAGATCTTGTGAACTATCATTATTAATTCCCATTTACCTCTTCTCTCTATCCTTTGGGGATTTCATAATTTTCATGCGTCAGTGTTAAATTTTTAAATGTTGCCAATATAGATGATTTAAGCATTGGGTCTGTTAAATCAATGTCCCTGTTCGCCCAGTGGATGAAGCTGGTATTGCAGTTGACACGATGGACGGATGAGATTGAATATACTACACACGTATTTACAATCATGAAAAAACGTTCTCCCACTTCATAATACTTTGGTATTTAACTATCTAACAACTATGTTTTTTTCATGATTATGAATATATCGGTAATTTGTCAATATATTCATATAGTTTCACAATAATTGTAAATATACGTGCAAAATTTCAAAATTTTCAAATTACTCTCATTTAGCTTAACTAAAATTACAAATTTGCTCATGTCATCATGATGTTACTACATGTCCATTATAACACCGATACAGTGTGTATATATTTGCAAATATATACAAACTATATATGTATATTTGCAAATTATTTTTATATTATATTTATATACATTTGCAAATATATCCACACCGTTACGGCATTGTGATGACATAATAATAACGTAGATAAATTTATAATTATGATCAAACTACATAGAATTATTTACAATTCTTCAAGCTAAGTAAGTATATTTACAATTTTAGTTAAACTATACAGATATATTTACAAATTATCAATCTTCTGAATCTTTATTTCAAAATTTTCCATAAAACTAGCAATTTTATTTTACCCATATTCTCTTGGTTCCTAATGTTACCTGTAACATCACATAATTATATTATTTCTTCAAATTTTTATCCTACTGTTTACCGCGGAATGATCGGTGATTTCCGACCGGTCAAAAAATATATTTTTTGAATTTTTTTTTGAAAAATAATTTTATAAACATGTTAATCTAGTTATATTTAATCTATAAATCAATTTTTAATATTTTTGGATATATCTATATATTTATTTTGGATTTTTAAATACAGGGATATTTAAGTCATTTTAAGAATATTTAAAATGACTTAAATATCCCTGTATTTAAAAATCCAAAATAAATATATATACATATCTAAAAATGATAAAACTTGGTTTATAGATTAAATATAATTAAATTAATATGTTTATAAAAAAAAATTTCAAAAAAAAAAAGCAAAAAAAAATATTTTTGGGATTTCCGACCGGTCTGAAAAGATCGGTACTCCTGTTTACCCGCATTTTTTACTGGCTACTACTTACGAGGCACACCCTTCTGCCTTTGTACTTAATAGTATCTTTAGAATAAACCACCGAGGTTATTAAGGCTGCGCGCAAATTAAACTTCGTTAATTAGAATATCTTATAAAAATGACTCGGCGTTTGTGCACACCAAGAACTTGTCAAAGTAAAATTTTTCATTCTCCACAATTATCTTATTTTTAATTACTTATTTACTTCTTCCTTTACAACTACTCTACTTTTTAATTATTTCTACACAATTATCTATATATTTAACTCTTCTATCTTAATTTTATTTTCTTTACACATCATCATCTCCATCATATCACATTTTCTTCCGTTTCAAAATTTTTTTAAATTTTGATCATTTCAATGTAAGACTAGGATGCGGAAGTAAGGTTTATTTCCACGGCATTTTGAAAGTGGGAAAAAATATTCTTTTTCCACGCATCTTTTCAAACGTGTTCCCTACTTTTTTCCTTAAAAAAACACCAACTTCCCAATCATTTTTTTACACCTTTGTATATTGTTATTTTTATCTATTCAATTTTATTAATTTTACCACTAATCATTACTTTATCTATTTCAAAAAAAGAGACTTTTGCAAATATGTCTATAATATTTAACCAATATTGCATCTGTATCCTTAAGTTTGCTAAAATTATAAGTATACCTACAAGGTTCTCATGAAATTGCAAACGTGTCCCTTCCGTTAGAAGAATGTTAGACTTTTCTGTAAAATAACGATAATGCCCTTAACACAATATGATAAACTTATAATTTTTTCAAATACTACAGACATATTTGGTATTTCATTATTTTTATATGTATTATTTTATTTTTTTTGTAAATATGTTTAAAATATTTTTAAAAATTATAAATGTAACACTTAGCTTAAAAGGCAATATCATCATTTCACATAAAATTTTAATGGCGTCTTAACAAAAGGGACACAGTTGCAATTTCATGCAAACCTTATAAGGAATGATTTTATTAGCATGGACTAAGCAAATGTCTCACTTATCCCCCTTAAAAAATTAATTTAAAAATATTTTTATTTTTCTTTATATACCTATTTATCTAATGTATTTAAGATATAAATCAAATTTTACCATTTTTGGATACGTGTATGTATTTATTAAGATTTTTAAACATAAGAGTATTTAAACACATATATACAAATACATATTTAAAAATCTCAAAAATGGTAAATTTTGATTTATATGTTAAATACACTTAGATAAACAAGTGTACGAAGAAAAAAGTAAAAAAAGTGTTTTTAAATGATTTTTTTAAGGTGGCCTAAGCTGGGTATTTGTTTAACCCAGGCTAATAAGATCACTTCTCTATAAATATATTTGTAATTTTAGCAAACTTAAGAACACAAATAAAATATTGATCAAACTTTATACGCGTATTTGCAAAAAAATTCAATAAATTATTTCTTACTTCCCAAACGCCGTAAGCAGTTACACCTTTTTTCTTTTTCTGGTTCGTTTCTTAACTCAACTTTTAATCTGTGAGGGCTCTGTTTTATTAGACACAGTAGGTTCTATTTTTACAATATTTGGCTACTTAAAGATCTATTTTATAGTCACCACTTAGATGTGCAAGCTGTTGAGGTGGTGTGTATAGAATACTGTCAATTAGAGGTTCAGGATACAAATATTGAGCAGTCTCGTTATCAGCATACTTTATTAGATGCTTAGTCATTCAAGTTGGGTGATATGAAAAAAAAAAAAATTATTCTATGAATTTTAAATTATGAGAATAATTTACCATTATGCAAAACAGTTTCAGATCATGATAAGATGGGTCCAAAGACAATGATGCATTTATTTCTGAAATGGCCATAATAACGCATTAATTGAACGTTTTCAACAATTCACTCTGGTACCACACGAAATAATAAACGGTCGATGCCGTTGCTTGAGCTTTTTTCTTATATTTCCAATCCAACTTCTGAATTTTTCACCACGTATGTTGGCAATTGCCAGCCTTCAACTGTTGGGTTGTGTTAGAAATGAATCCATGAGAACGTGATTGGTGCCACTCATTCAACCCACCTTTGATCATGAATTCCAGCCTAGCCCATTAATAGCAGGAAAGCCCGTTCGGCCTTATAAAATTCAAGATGTCCAGACCAATTTATAGATGGGATTGAGTTTTATTATTATTATTGTTATTATTTACATCCCACCCAACAAAAATTGCAAAAATTGCATGGAGACAGTTGGGTTCTAAAGTATGATTAGGGTGCAAACCACTAAGGTTGAGGGTATGTTTCAAAATAAATTGGCTATCCTCAGATTAAGATTGTTAAGCTTTATTTGATAACTATCATTAGTGAAGAGATGAAAAGTTAGGTTTTTAAAAAATAGGGTTAATTCCTCTTATACCCATAACAAATGCACATAATTCCTCTTATACCCACATCATTTCATAAATTTCTTTTATACCCATAACATTTCACTCTAAATTCCTCTCATACCCACGCCGTTAAAACCACCGTTATCTATCCCATTGAAAAGACTATTTTGTCATTTTAAATTTTTTCTAATTAAAATAAATCAACCTTAATATGACCTTCAAGTTTTAATGATTTACTACCATCAATTAAGTCATGTTAAGGTTAAATTATCTCAATTAAAAAAAATTTAATGGGCAAAATTATCTTTTCAATGGGGTAAATAACGGTGGTTTTAATGGCGTGGGTATGAGAAGAATTTAGAATGGAATGTTATGAGTATAAAAAGAATTTACAAAATATTGTAGATATAAGATGAATTATATGCATTTGTTATAGGTATAAGAGGAATTATTCCTAAAAAGTATAAAAGTAATATAATAAGAAACGGGTAAAATGAGAATAAATAGAGTAATTGTATAATTAAATAATTAAAATATTGAGAGAAATAGAAAAAGCATGTTAGTTAAATAGTTAAGATGTCAGATTACTTTTTAAAAAAACATATAAGGAGAGGTAGGAAGAACACCTTTTACTAAATATGGCTTAATTTTAACTCAATCAATCCAATAATTCAGTTGTTTACGAAGTGTTAAATAGAAAGTTCAAAGAATCCTTATTTTTTATTTTATAACTTAAGCATAATGGAATTAACATTTAAAGTAAAAGAAATTGGTCTTCTAAATTAAGTAATTCATTGGAATCACAAACTTACACTGACTTTTTACTTATGGTTACAGTAAAACAATTTATTATTTTAACTCACTATTACTTAACAGGCTGAGGCTGTTCCATTTTATGCAAGAGACTTGAATAGAAAGTTGAAATGGAATAAGAATATAATTATGTGTATTGAGAATAAAAAAGCTGTATTAAAAATGTAAAAAAATTATATTAAAATTTTAAAAATTGTTTTGAGAATGAAAAATCTAATTGCATTCACATCGCATTCAAGTTTCTTAACTGCTTCGAAAATGATAGTTTGATTTACCAAACTGTGTTCAACCCATAACCAAATTCTTTTGATTTTAATAAATGGGTTGTAAGTTTAAGATTTTTTAAAATTTAGGATTCAAGTGAGCCTCCAACCCCAGTAGTTCACTAGTTGCCCCTTTAATTATAACTCCTCCATTTTGGGCTTGAGTCGCTTGACATATAGCTTAGACATTTAATGAATAAGTCTAATCTGAAAAAAAGGAGCTGAATACAGAGTACCCATAATTAGATAATAAAAAATTGACTTCTTATCTTCGTGAATTATAAGAATATTGCCCGTGTATCAAGGCGTCCTCCCGGTCATAAATAAGATATTAATTAATTACGGTCAGTGAAAATTCAAGTGAATAAGTACAAATTGGAAAATTTAAAGGTTTACGCAACCTAATTAATTTATTAGTGAGCCGAAATCTTGGGCCTGACCATATCTACGTTCCCACGAAAGGGTTACACAGGTAACAGTGAGATCAACGATATCCACCCTCGTTTTAAATTAATCAATATACTCTAATCATGCCCTCTTGTATTTGACACCGATGGCTATAAAGATGAAGGAAAACTTTTCCTTAGCATATATGGATGTAGAATTAAAATTTTGAACTTGATGCCACTAGAGGAGTAGTCCAACTAGTTAACCTAATTTCCAAACGATAACGATGTAGTATTTGTATTTCATTTATTAGGGAGCTTGTGTCTCTCATCTATATTAGAAGCGCAGTTTTCTATTGTTTTAGGATAAAATATGTTAAGCAAGATAGAAAAACGTATTTTTGAATAAGTCGTAAATAACAAACAGAAATTTTTTTGAATTTAATATCAATCAAATAATTTTATTATATGAGTTTTACATTTTTAAACAGATGGAGCCTGTGCAATATGTTTGATTTAGTTCCCTAATTAAACGAATGATTCTAAATTCAATTATCAGTAAATTTTTTCTTTAACGGTGTCGAAATTATAAAAGAGTTTCCTAAAAATATTTTTTATACAAGAAAGTACATATATATTAATGTATACGAGAGTATACACTATATGTAACAATTTCGGGTTTGGTTTATATAAACCAACTAGTTACTTACACCAGGTTTGAACCCGAGAGTGAAATTTGAGATTCTTTACAAAAAAAAAAAGAAAAAAGAACCTTGGCCATGTTAACTTGGAACCAGTTAAACACAAGCTTAAATGTGGGATCTGCTCAAGTGGGCCTCATTTGCATTATTTGATGAAACCTATTTTCTCCATTACTTTTAATTTGCATATTGCATTAGTTTTATATATATATATATATACACACACACACACACACTATTTTATTTAAAATTATTTAGGTGTTCAACAAAATAATTATTATTTTAGAGTGAAAATAACCGTGTAAAAATTGTCGTCTCATGAGTCCCATATAAATTTATGATTACAACTATTTAAAGCATCATTATTAAATGAATAAAATAGGAAATAAAAATGGACACAATAAATTCCATAAATGGTGCAAATGATACCCTCTTGAACTTTGAGGGGGCTCCACCTCCACATTTGCTCATGGAACTGGTTCAAAGTGAACATTAACCAAAAACTGATTATAAGGTTTATTTTACAAAATGTTAAAACAGACGTGTAAACACAATTATGCGTACTTGCATAGCCTATTTTTGGTCGGTGATATTATCATGATGTTGTTATTTAGTTAAGCAACAATTTTTATATATTTATATATTGTTTTATTTTCTTTTCCTTTTTACGTAGGCCCAAGTTTATTTTATTCATATAACAAACTATATCCTTCTTGAATTTATATATTTTTATAAATTTTCAAAAATAAAAAATTTCGCCTATATGAATAAAATATAAGAATTTGACACTCCCCTACATATGAAAATGTTTAAAATTTTTATTTATAAAAATTCATAAAAATATAAGAATTTAGAATTTTTTAAATTTTGGTATACAAATGAACACATTTAGGCTCATAGAAAATGAAAAGAAAATGAAATAAAGATATTTAAAAATATGAAAAAAATTAAATTCTTTAAGGGGATGTTTGTTTATACTAAAAATTTGTCACTCTTTACAATTATTTTATTTTTAATTATTTCTTCACTTATTCTTATATAATTATTCTATTTTTAATCATTTCTATACAAGTACTAATATATCTAATTTATCTATTTTAACTTTATTCTATTTACTTCTCATTATTACCTCTATTATATCGCATTATTTTTTCATGCTGTAAAAAATTTTAATTCATCCAAAATTTTATCGCTTCCAAAACCCGTGGAAATCTAATCCTTATTTTTATGAGTTCCAAACGGGTTCTAGTTATATCCAACTCATGCTGAAAGTCTGAAACTGAACCGCCCGAGCGACGGCCACCTCTGACCTCTCAGCAGTTTGCACATTAATTAGAGATTGTTATATTCCATTGCATACTTGCAGTGCATATTTTCTACTTGCGGGAGTGCATCAGATAATAACTGAATTGAAAAGGGAACGAATTATTAATTAGATATCCATGACGGAGTGCACCATCTCTTCCTTTTCTCAGAATAATTTGGAAGCACGATAATTGAAGAATGAGGCCACATAACTTACTCTTGTTTTGCTTGCAGACATACAGTGCTACCGTCCAACTAAAGGTACAACTGAAATTTTTTTTTTTTCAAAAAAAAAAAGAAAAAAAAAGAAAGAAACTGGCATTGTCAGGCCAACTTGCATCTCGTGATTGCCGCAGCAAAATAAATAAATAAATATTCCACCAATGGTGTGTCTCACGATGGTAAAATTTGTAGATGGTGTGAAAAATTTTGAAATAGGATAAAATAACATAATATGATGTTAGTAATAACAAGGAGTAAAGAGAATAAAATTCAAATAGATATATTAATTGTATCAGTATTTGTGTAAAAATAATTAAAAAGTAAAATTCACGTAAGAAAACATGAAAAAAATTTAAAAATTGGATAATCATAAGAGATGAAAAGTTTTATATTGTTTTTTTATAAAAAATTGAAAAATTTTAATTTGAAAGGCTATTAGTATATTCAAATACACCCTTAAACTGCTCAGTATTTGCAGCAGATCATCATTATTATATGGATCACGTTCTTTCACAAAATAATTTTATAGTTTCACTTACGTTAAACTTAGCTTTTAGGAACTACATCTTTTTTCTTATTTGCAATTCAATGCATCCCGTTATACTGAAACTTTAGTGCAACCGGGGTGCAAAATGCATTTTTTAATTTTTTTGAAATTTTTTATAGAATTATTAATCTATGTATATTTAACTTATGTACTAATTTTACCATTTTTGATATACGTATATAATTTTTATTTTTTTAAAGAGAGTGTTTTAGTCATTTTTAAATGACTAAAATACCCCTATCTTTCAAAATAAAAAATATATACATATTTTCAAAAATAATAAAACTTAATTTATAAATTAAATATACCTAGATTATAGATTAACAATTTTATAAAAAAAATATAAAAAAAATTGCACCTGGTTGTACTAAACTTTCTTTGCAGTCGGATGCATCAAATCTTAAGTTTTATTATTTTTTACTTTAATGATTGATGGAAAATCAACTTAAGCTATTGTATTTAAGATAAGCTATATTATCATGGAATATCCATTATTTATCTTCTATGAAACCCTCTCAATCTTTTAAATTTTGATAGTTGATAGAAAATCTACTTCATTCATTGTATTTAACATCATTCATAGTATCCTGGAAACTCTTTTATTTTTTTTAATTTCACTGTTTAAGGGTTCAATCTATAAATGTATAGAATCAATATAATAAAATAGTTAGTATTAAAATATTAACTTTAAAGTAGTTTTTTCAACATCTAAACCTCTAAAATATCAATAATATGTAAATAAATGATCTTATAAAGTACTGTTACATTATAATACATGCGTGAATGGATCTAATCAGTTTTTATAATTTACACATAAATGCACCTATTTTTTAGCAAATATAGCCTATTCACATATTGGATTGGGATGAAATTTGGTTTTCTAGCTAAACAAATGATTTTAAATACAATGAATGGATTAAATTTTTCATCAAGAATCAATATTTCAAAAATGAAACGGATTTCACAAAATCACTTCTACGAAACTTGGTTTCATTGAAGTATTCTGGTTTATCTAATATCATTGTGCATTAGCTCTATCTAAAATGTATGAAAGCAACTTAGTAAAATGGTTTAACACTAAATATCAATTTTAAAGTTGTATGTTTAACATATAAACCATCCAAAATATCCTTACTATGTGTATATATAAATGATTCTATAAATATTATTATATTCTAATGCATATGTGAATATATTAAAATATTTTTTTTATAATTTACACATAAATATATATGTATATTTATTTAAGAAAACGTGACGTATGCACATCTTTAGTTTTGACGAAACTTAGTCTCATTGTTAAAATTTTATTTTAAATAAATAAATAGAGCATATTTTTCATTAATCGTCAAAATAAAAAATAAATATTATTATATGAAATTACTTCTATGTAACCTGGTTATATAAAAATGTGACTAATGGATATAAGCAATAAATATTATTATTTACATAAATAGTTATCTTCAAGAAATTTTTCATTTCTAAAGCACGTAAGTCATAAGCTATTTTCAACCAGATAAATAATTTCCTTGTACATAAGCATATAGTATAATAACTTGCTGCGACAAAAATATGGTTGCAAAAATCAAATTTTTTATATTATGATCGCTAAACAAAGTTATTGTAGAACTTTTTATATATCCACAACGGATTCAGGCAATTTGGGACGTTGATTGTTTTATTTGGCCTTTTTTTACTTATTACATATTTACTTAAATAAGTTGAAAACAAGTTGAGATTACATGAAAATTTAGGAATATTTAAGTTCTTGAGTTGATTTTAACAACTTTAGTTAATCTGATTAGATATCTTAAAACAATGCAATTTTTTATTATAATCTATATTTTCCGATATTTTTTATTTTTACTAAAAAACTTATTTTTCAAAGTTTAATATCTTCAGTACACTATCCTCCAAATATTCCTTATATATTAAAAAAATCCTCATTTTTTTTAAAAAAGAAAAGAAGAAAAACTGAGTTTATACCTAGCTGTCTTAAATCATTGACGTATAGTAACAGTAGTAGAATAGAAACCATCACAGTCCATAGTCACAGACATGCAATAGATTACATGAAAAACTCTTTACTACAAAAATAGGTGCTATTCAGAGCTTGGGATGAAAGTGTATTAGAAATGGATAAAGATGTGTTAAGAAATGAAAGATCGCATTGCAGATCATTTCATCTTATTCCATCTTAAGATAATCCAAGCTAGTATATGCCTTTAATACATGGGAAAAATACAACCATTGTGACTGGATTACGCATGGCTTAATCCTGGAGGAGAGAAACAGAGAATTGAAACAGAATCAGTATTGATGCATATATAAATCTGCAGCATGCAGTATTGGATGAATCTGTGGTCCTGTTCTTGGATGATTGAACATAAGACGGCTCTTTAAGTCTCATGTCCATTTATCCAAACGCCTGCTTCACGCCGACGACCTGGACCATTTCCAACGGCGGCTTCAATGACATTATGATAAGCATGTGTGCATGCATGCTCGATCGACTCTGAAAGCCCCATCGCATGCTTTAAAAATCTAAACTGCTTACTTGATAAGTAAAGTGTTATAACTCAAATTAAATTAGAGTTAACTGCTAAAAATTTTATATGTATAACGAGGTTGATTTATTGATAGTTACAGTTTTTACTATCCTAAAATTAGTTTGTTGTTCGTTGAAGATTTGACCATCAATTATAACTAATCAAATATGGTGGAATATGGTGGATTGACCACAAAAGTAGTAGTAAGGGTGCAACTTGAGTAGAGTACCCATAGGTATTCACTAACTTCACCCTAAATTGTGTAGCGTAGGGTAAAAATTTTACCCATGGGTACGGGTAGGATAAAAATTATTACGTAATTCCTTAAATATGGTAAGAGCAAGGTACACACGCTAGGTACCCGGATTCAACCTGGATGAGTACCCACACGGGCACTATGATATGTAAATAATTATAAATACATGTACACAAATAAATACATAGTTTTTATCCCTTACTCACCAGTAAATTATTATTTATTTTATTTCCTTATTTATTTTTTATAAATTATATACGGTTTGTATTTGTAATGATAGATAATCATAACACTAATGCGAATGACAATGTTAATGTGATTATTAATATGGATAATGATCCTACAAAGAATGTGAAAATAGAAGTAAACAACAACAAAATGAAATTAATTATAAACTGTAAAGTCTAAAATATAAACGAATATTACTTTATATTATTTAAAACAATACAAAAAATTTTTACATGTCGTCCTTAGTTATTATAAGAACCGATTTGGAACCGAAATCGAAACTCATCCTGTGGATAATGAGTAGGGTAAGGTATACCAGGAACTGACCTTGTAAGTAGGTAGGAAAGGTTTTTTAGAAATAAGGTATGGGTAGGGTAAACTATTACTCAAACCGAACTGACCCAAATTGTATACCTAAGTAGAAGTATGATATTATAAAAATCATTCCTTAGCAAATTATATAGCTTGGATGGTTAGAAGTATTGACTTCCTATGAAAAGTTAAGGGTTTGAATTTTTGCGGAGGCCAATAAAATAAGACTATCTATAAAAAAATTTTAGTGGTGGATCCTCCCATAAGATTTCTCACAAGAGATTGTTAGATGGCCTTTGGGTAAGAGCATGAACAGAGGAAAACTAGAAAAATAGAAGTTGGATTATGGAGGTTTTGATCTTTGATTCAATCATACAGATAAGTAGGTTTTATTTTTAAAATTGCAGAATATTATCAATTCTCTAAGTAAGATTTTAATTGAAGATTTTTTTGATGTGATTGTACAAATTACATCTCATTTTATATTACAATGAAGCTCAATCATTAATATAGGAGACAACAACATGCTCTCACTTATTCATACATGAAAGAATAAACCTCCATCTATTTACACAAAAGACAATAAGTTCCCACTATCAAATTGACCCCATGAGGAGTTGAACTCACATCATTGATAAATGTGCCGACCTCCGCGACCAACCGAAGATTGAAGCATGCTCTTAATCCTATAGTTGAGATTATATATTTTAAATTAAAATTATGCATAGTGTAGTTGAGATTCATTTGAAGATGTAAAACATGATTTTAATCATGTAAATATGATTATATTTTGTAAGAAAAAATTATACTATTAGAGGAAAGGCCCATCTTTAGTGGGCTCCACATGAAGTGGATCTTACAAGATTTAGCCGTTGGATTTTGGATACATATATAATAATAACATATTATGTATTACTATAAAGAGTGACCTAAATTAAAAATGATCTTATAAGGTTTTAAGTTAAATGAGCCTAAATCATCGTATATGAGTTTCTTATCATAGAAACTCTAATGCTTAATTTATATTTTTATGATTAGCTAACTTAGAAATAAGAAATATAGATACCTATTAAATGGTTGTAGTCTCTGAGTTATACATGAATATTTGTTTTCTAACATTCCATCATTAAACTTTTTTCTCCAAAAAATCCTAGGCACTAACTTGGAAGACCGAGGACCTTGGGATTCAAACACAATATCTGTTCATATGGATTTAGGTACAATTCCATTTTGTGTTTTTTTTGGTGATTTAGCAAGGAAGATTTTGGGATGATTTTATTTTTAATTAATAAAGGTTTTTCCAACAATTGATATCAAATTCATCTTCATATTGAATCATTAAAAAAATTTCTTATTTTGGTGTGTAAGTTTGATACATATAATTCCATGTGAACATTGTGTGAATTATTCATGCTATAAATTTATTTTGGGACGTATGCTTACTTTACGGTTTTGAAATTTTTATAATGTGTGTAAATAATATAGAATGACGAGCATGTTTAATCCTTCCCACTTCTAGATTTTTCCATGAGAAGTTGTGGATGACCATGTATTCTATTTGCATGTTATGTATCAATTTAAAAATTCAGAAATTTCTGGGCCATCTTGTTATCTTTTGGTTTGTTTTTAGTCTTTGATTTCCACATGATTTTGGATGCTTCTAGATTACGTCTTACATACCACTAAAACCTGTGTTTTAATTTCATTTAATGTTCTGGCTCTCTCTTCATGGCAGTTAGATAGGTGGTAGATTGGTTCCTAGTTTGGAACCTTCCAATTGAATTTCAACAGTGGAAAATAGGGTTTTCATAGTTCAATTGGAGAAAATGAAGTTGTTTAGGGTTTTTGGCAGGAGTGCAATTCAGGTAGGATGCGCATTGGTCGACCTATCGAGCAACCTATAATGGGTAGGGTAGATTCCAAAAAAATATCTGATGCAATTAGGGAAGGGTAGATTCCAAGGCCTAAGTACTCAAAACCGACTCAAATTATTAATATATATTCAAGGTCTCTTTTATAAAATATATTATATCTTTGAAGATATAAAATATATATTTTAAAATATAAAAACTGATTTAATTTATCTATTATTTAATATATCTAATAAATGTATTTAAAATTATATTATTATCATATTGATTATAAGTTTTTAAGTAAATTTTATGTTAGGATTATTATTTTCAAATATAATAGTAAGACTAATGTAATGAACTGATTTATAACTGGAATCGGAATTGAACCAACCTTAAAAAATAGGATAATCTATATGTAGAATCGACTCAACCTAAAATAGGGTAAGGTACAAGTTTTCGAAAATAGGATAAGGGTAGACGCGACCCTAAATCAATCCTACTTGACCAAGTTGCACCCTTAGTTTTTGGTGGTATGTGTGTATGCAGTTGCTTGTATGCGTTCCCATTTTGGTGCTCTAGTAGTGCACACAACTGTGTACACATGTGGCAGCTATGGATTGATATATTTTATTTTTTTAATTCATGATATGTATTATTCCATGAAAATTTTAGTTGCATGCAATTTTAGATTATACATGCACTTAAATTAAGCTGTTAATTTATGTGAATTTAAAAAGTTATTTGCAAATTTTTCATGCATTTAAGATCTATTGCTTTCTATTAAAATTAATATTAACCATTGTCATGCAAGGTTTAATATTCAAAATTTTTCAAAAATTTAAATTTAAATAACAATACAATTTGTATGTCTAATATTTTAAAATAAATTAGTTGAAGCGACATATTACCGAAGTAGCTTCTTTTGTGTAGGTCAATTTATTTTTGAAATATCAAGATGATTATATATATGTAATTAATGTGGATACTAATCGACCTAATTGAAGATTAATATTTGGCTGGATTCATTCACACCTATAGTAATATGTAACAATTATTCGATATTATATATAAATGATAAGTTAGTTCAGAAAAATTCTTGTTATTTAACAGAATTTTATTGATAGTATTTAATTACTACAATAAAAGTACCATTTACAAGTTAATATTTTTTTCCAAAAATTAAGTATTAATGATATTTTAATTATCTTGTGATGGACCTTGCTATTATTTAAATTGCTAAAATTTTATATTGAACTCATATAAATGTATCATTTGTTATATTTTCAATAGCACATCCTCTTCATTTATATCTACGAATATCAATTCTATCCTCACGTTGAATGAAGCTAACTTTTAGCAATGAAAAGAGAATATTTTGATCATTCTTAGCTGCATGGATCTAAACCTCGTGCTAAGGGCTGAACAACCCACTTCTCTTACAGTTAGAAGTTTCACTAAGGAAAAATGGATTTTGAGAGATAATATCATTCAAATTGTATGAGCTTTATGATCAAGCTTTCAGGGGTGATGTTTTTAAAAAGAGCATTACTATGAAGGATTTCTTGAAAAAATTGAAATGAAGTTTGAAAAAAGTGACAATGCTAAAACAAGTTTGACCCTATGTAACTTAGTTTCAATAAGGTATAAGGGCAAAAAAAAAAATGAGAGAGTACATAGAGATGTCTCATCTTGCTTTAAGACTAAACCACCAAGGTTATAGCTATTTAATATTTTTCTTATACTTTTAGTTTTGATCTCTCTTGCGGCACATTCAGTCAATTTAAGGTTAGTTACAAGTGCCGATAAGATAAATGGGCTCTTAATGAGCTCATTTCACGTTGTATGCAAGAAGATGAAAGATTGAAGCAATACAAAACTGAGAGTACTCACTTAATAAGTACCTCTAAAAAAAGATCAAGAAAAGAAAAAAGATAAGAAGCTGCAAGTCTGACGACACAAAAGAATTAGATTTTGACATACCCTTGGACATTAAAAGAAGGATTATATCAAATATCATGCTTTATATGCAAAGAAAGATATGTTTCTCACTTTAATTTGTTGTAAAATTAATTTAACTTCAGTACCTAGATATACTTAGTGATTAAATTTTAATGCTACTACTTATATAAGTATGTCTATGACCTTGCTTAAGTAATCAAAAACCAAATAATGCTAAAAGAACTATCTACATCGGCTACGACAAATCAGTTAAAGTTAAGGCTCTAGACATATTTTGGTTATTATTGAATACTTGTTTTTATTTGAATTTGAAAGAGACATTTTTGTATCGTCTTTTGACAAAATTTGATTTCTATTTCTGTATTAGATAAATATGGTTATTCTCGTTCATTTGAAAGTAATCGGTTAGTCTTTCTTTAAATTCAAATATTATTAGTATTGATTCTTTATCTTGTTGTGATAACCTTTATTTGCTTAATATAGTCACCTCTTTTATTGAAACTTTGCATGTCAATTCATGTGGTACAAAACTAATTAACTGATGAGAATTCTACTTTACTCTGACACAAATATTTAAGACATATATATTTAAAAAAAATTGAAAAAGTTGTGTCAAATAGAATTCTTAATCCCCTTAACTTGTCCAATTTCAAGTCTATGTTGAGAATTTTTTATCTTCTTAACTTATCCGATTTCAAGTCTATGTTGAGTGTGTTAAGGAGAAATAGATAAATATAAGAAGATTTTGTGTCATTAGGTCTTCATACAATTTAAAATTAATATATATGGACATTTGTGGGTTATTCTTTATGGCTTCATGGAATAGCCAATAACATTTTATTATGTTCATAAACTAGTTCTTTCATTATAGCTACTTATATCCCATTCATAAGAAACCTCAATCACTAAAGATGCTTAAAGTTTTTAAGGCTGAAATTGAGAACTAAGTTGGCAAATGAATTAAGGCTATCAGATCTAACCATGATGGTGAATACCATGGTAGATATGATAGATAAAGAGAATCACATTCAGGGTCATTTGTCAAATTCCTAAAGGAGTGTCATATCATCCTATAGGATACTATGCTGGAAAGTCCTACTATAACATACCGAACTAGCAAAATGACCCCGGGTCATGTACTTAATGTAATTTTTCAAGAGCAATCACACTTTTATGAAAAAATCAATTATTATATTTAACAACTTAAAATTTTTAAAATTCACTTCAGTCAGTCATGTTCCCATCATTACATCTAAGACATAATAAAATAAAGTGCATGTCCATTATTTTCAATACATGTCTTTAAATAATTCTGAATCAAATAAAATAATTGTTCTTGAAAATCTTCAAGCAAGTCAATCTTTAGTGTTCCACTTGATACAAAAATAATGAGTTTGTCCCAACATGACTAGCAAGTAGAAAATTACTTAAAATATATAATGACTCGATTAAAACTTAGTTAAATGATAAAAATAATTAATTAATTTTTTAGCTTAAAATTTTGACCTCAAATTCAAAATAAAACATTTCATTGAGTCCAGAAGCATCAAAAATATAAAAATTGACTATTTGATCATACAAATCAAAGTTAAAATAAGCAAATTATAGTCGAACGGAATAGACGGTCCGTTTAAGCCACATCATCTCTACTTTTTCTACAGATGAACCCCACCTGGGCCTATCTCACTTAGCCTATACTGCCGTAATGGCAGCATGTCAGTTTTCATTCAAAATCCAAAATCATCCAGACATCAGAAGCATCAAACCATAAAATACATCAAAAATATAAAAAGCAACAAAAAGGAAATGGTTGCTTTTAACCCAAAAAACTTGTCTCAAGCACATTTGATGATTGGAATTTGGAATCTTAAATATTATATAATTGAGGAGTTGATTCAATAATTTATATCATGCATAAATATTGTTGTTTATGTCAAGATTATTACAAAGGTGCACCTATATTAGTTCGCACAATTAATAAATAATTTCATTATCCACACATTAATTTATATCAATGTATTTATAAAATAAAATGCACAACAATATCAACATATATATTTTATGCATAAAGTTTAGATATATTTATCTACATAATCTTCATCCTAAAAAAGTTTAGGAATATAAAATTTAATTATGTCAAACATATGAAATTCATAACCTAAAATCATAATCCATTATATTCATGCTTTATACAATTAACGAAAATATAATTATTGAACCAAAAATTCATCTTCCAAACAAAATCCAGCTTGTCATATAAAATTTCTCTCCTTCCGCAACTCCGAAACTCTTTTATAAAAGCTTCAGTAGCCTCTAAGAGATAGGAAAAAAGATAAATTTTCTTTAAACTGAAATTATAATTTAACCAAATCTTATTTAGGAGAGATTTTATCTCATTCTATCTTATCTTGTTGGTCTCACATGCCTGGAGAGGCAAAAATATTATTTTTCTGCAAAACCCCTTACTCAAACCCTAGGCCTCTAAGACTTCTGGACCACCAGTATCCCAATCAAGCTATACGGGTTGCTAAAATAACATCCAAAAATGAAAAATATAAATATAACCTGTAGCACATTTAAATAATAAGTGCACAAAGCTTGTTATTAACTATTTGGCCCAATTGGTCAAAGGGTTAACCCTTGACACATAGGATATCCTACGTGATCTTTGACCGGTCAACTTAGAAAATTTTAGGATATTACACCTATGATGAATGGCATTGCTGAAAGATAAACCAAAATATTAAAGAAAATAGTGAGGAGTACGATCAATCATTTACCTTACTAGACTCAATCTAGGGAGAAGCATTAAAAATTGCAATTTATATCTTTAACAGAATTCCAACTAAGGCAACGACTAAAATCTCTTACGAATTATGGGAAAACAAGAAGATCCATGTAAAGCATTTATACATAAATTATCCTGCTAAGGCAAGACCTTATCGGCCAAATGAAAATATACTAGACTTAAAAATAGTCAACAACTATTTTTATTGGGTACTCTAAATGGTATCAAGAGTATAAACTTTATGATCTCACATTCATATTCTTTTCTAGATGGGAAATAGTTAGCTTTTTGAAGATACCGAGGTTAGGGGAAGAGATAAGGTTAGAAACACAACGTTCAAAAGGAATTCATTTCTCTTCCTTCGATTGTTATTAATGATTAGTCTTCCATTTCTGACATCATTCAAAAAAAAACAATACTAGAACGACTTATGAACCATTTATCTTATTTTAATAAGATCTTGGCCCTAGAAAGTCCAATTTGGACAATTAAGTAGTCAACTATTATATTTTTAAACATTTTAAGTCCAATGAAAGGGTTACATTACGCATATGAAGTTTAGATCATGAGATATATAAGGGCAGCCATGTAAATGATATATATATATATATATATATTTGGATTTTAATGATTGTAACCCCTTACCTTGTTTAAGTATTCCATATAAAGGACTAAATGAATTTATAGATACTAAGTCAAAAATATATGAAGTTTAAAGTTTTTGAAATTTTAGGATATGAAGTTTATATGTGCTAAAAATAGAAATTAATATATTTATCTCACATATCATACAAGAAGTGTTCTATAAAAAATATTTTATAAATATTACCCAGAAATAAGTTAAATGCACACAACATATATTCTACTTGTTAAGTTCTTTGAAATCATTTGTGTGTTTGTTTTCCCATGGTGATGTGGGTTTAGGAATCTGAAGAAGAGAATATCTTAGAAGATATATTTGAAAATATTGTAAATAATTTATTATTCATTCACATTTTTATTTTTATAAGTAGACGTTATAATAAAGTACTCATTTGAAAATATGCAGCTCTTTTATGTAGTAAATTAAAAAAATTTCTTCATCTTTCAGTCTTGGGTGGATGACACTTAAACCATATTTTTTGGGTTTGATCGGGTCAAATTTGCACTGGATTCACATGGTTACAATTGGATTGATTGAATTTGTATCATTCTTCATAACTTATATTATTATTTAATTTCTTTTTTAATATAATTCCTTTTTAATGGTGTCACATACCTTGGATGACTAGGCACTCGATGAAGATGCACTCTAAAGATGGATAATGAGGTCTCTGTCTCTACCGAACATTTGAACATTCAAACTCACACTCATACTACTCTACACACCCATATTGGCTGCTTGGACATCCAAGCAAAGACAATTTTTATTTAATGCTTATAATAATAATAATAATTATTATTATTATTCAAAATCAAAAGTGCAATCTTTGGTACTCCATCACCCTTCCAACTAAGTGATGCTTGTATGAACACTACAACAAAATTTCTTATATGTCCCATATTAATTGGAACTAAAGTTTATTACTATTTGTAGCAAAATTGAATAATTTTTTAGGGTCTGTTTGGCAATAGCGAAAACTCTTGTTAATTTGCAAAACTTTTCATCGCAGGGGTAATATGAGAAAACTAGTCATTTCATGGGCTTGTTAGATTTAGGGTGTGTTTGTTTGAGGCAAAAAAATGTTAATCAAAACTTTTCAGTCTAAAACTTTTCACTTCCATAACTACTCTATGTTTTAATTATTTTTTCACAATTTCCTATACAAACTACCCTACTTTTCAATCATTTCTACACAACTACTCATACAACTAACTTATCTTTTTAACTTTATTATCTTTACTTCTTATCGTTACTCATATTATATCATATCATTTTTTTATCAATTTGACAACTTCTATCCCAAAAACTTTTCATCAAAAGTTTTACCTCCAACCAAACACATCCTTAATTTCTGCCATATGGTATCTGGTAGCCGTACTTGTAGTTTCTGCGCACATTGAAACTGACACTGGAAGGGGAAAATAGAAAATGCAATTAGCTTCACTATTAGATGGGTCACCGTTAGACCTTGGACACATTCCAAGCATGCCAAGCAGACGCATTTAAAGCATATGCCTACAACCGTACAATGTCATACATGCCACGGGTGTAGTTTTGGTCAAAGCTCATTTAATATACGAACTATTTTACCGTACAAACATGTCAAGAAGTTTTACTGTTATCCAAACAGCCCTTGAATATTATTTTAGTTGAATTTCATCTGAGAAGTAATTATATTTAAACAAGTGTCTCCAAATAACAAAGTGTGTGAACGTGAGCATGTGAGAGAGTGCAGAAAGTAACTTGGATAGCTGTACGGTTCCTATCTAGTTGACTTTGTGCTCTGTATACGAAGGTTAAGTTGTTTTTGTTTCAATTCTAAATCGGTTTTCCTCCGAAATACAACATTTAATATTGAAATAATCAAGTTACTTCTTAGTAAAAATAAAAAACAAGATCAAGATTATAAGCAAAAAGAAATCCCTTTTGAGATGAAAAAACATTAAAAAATTAGAAAGCGAATTCGACCTTAGAATAGGCGTGTGGTCTATTGGAATGGCGACGCGCGTAGAAATGCATATCACACATATTGCTTCAGTATACATTTTGGGTTAGTTTTGGAATACTAGATGTATGGAACTTACCAACCATATGTGAACACGGATAGTTTTTTGTAACCTATTCTTTCATATGAATATGTTTTTGTCTGAACTTATCCCATCTAAAAGCAAAGCATTTCGGTGGGTATCTAAGGAATACTCTATATAAGTGGCACGCCAGACCTTTTAAGTTATTTTTGCATTTTAGATGAATTCACAATGCTTTTATTCTTGTAAACTTTAAACAAAATATTATTTTTTACACATATTTGAGAATTAGACATCAGCTTTGGAAGATGTTGATTGCCTTCTAACATGGCATTCTTGCCATGAAATGTAACTAATGTACAACACATTTATAAAATGTTAGAATTGTGTCTTGTATTCTGCATGTAGATAATTTGCATAGTAGTTTGCATGTAAGAGTACATGATTAATACACAAGAAAATGCATGTTAATTTTACGTAAGTACCTGTGGGAGTTCTACGTGATATCAACGAGAGATTCAATGAAGCCTAGTCCTTTCCTTTGAATAATTTTTTAAAAAACTTATCCCCTCCAAAAGTAGGTCGTTTTATGGGTATTTAATGAATACCCTACGTACGTTGCACATTACACCTTCTCTTTAAGGTATTTT
Source organism: Annona cherimola (assembly GCA_030490835.1). Lineage (NCBI taxonomy): Eukaryota > Viridiplantae > Streptophyta > Magnoliopsida > Magnoliales > Annonaceae > Annona > Annona cherimola. The sequence goes on along the minus strand of CM059973.1, from coordinate 72,668,356 downwards.
TGTATTTTAGATGAATTTCCAGTACTATCTATTCATGTAAATTTCAAAAAAATGTTTATTTTACATATATTTAAAAATTAGAAGTCAATTTTGCAAGATGTATTGTGCCTTTTAGCAAGGCAATCTTGCCACAAAATGCAACTAATGCATTGCAAATTTATGAAATGTTAGGGTTGTGTCTTGTATTCTACATATGAATAATTTACACAGTAGTTTGCATGTAATACCCACGGAGAGTTAGGGATTCAACTTGGATCTTGACACGTTGAGAACACTAAAATGGATAGTGTAGATTTTTATTTTTATATGCATAGTGTAGGGAAGATTTCAAGTAAAAAAATATGTTTGTAAAAAAATAAGTTGAGATATGATGTAAGTACACTAATAAAAAAAAGTAAGGTAGGTTCCAAAATCTTAGTACCCAAAATTAATCCAAATTACTAATATATGTCCAATATATGTTTTGTAAAATATGTTTTTCATAAAAATATAAATATATTCTTTAAGCATGTAATGTTTTTAATTTATGTATTATTTAGTAAATTTAATTAATATATTTAAAAGTTATACTATTATCATTTTGATTATAGATTTTTAAATAAAATTTATAATAAAATTATAATTTTTCAAATACAGTATAAAAACTATTTTAAAGAACTAATTTAGAACTAGAAATAACTCAACTTTAAAAAATAAAGTAGGGTAGGCATAAAACTGACCGGATCTAAAATAGGATGAGGTATGACATTTTGATAATAGGGTGACCGTAGAGTCAAATCAAAACTGAACCTAACCGATCCATGTTGCACCCATTAATGGGAGTCTTATTTATGAAGAGATCAGTTAGTGATGCAATAAGTCTTAGAAGATATCCTTTTCTCTAAATAAATTGTATTGAAACTTATCCCAATTAAACGCCACACCTTCTTTTTAAAATATTTTTGCATCTTAGGTGAATTTACAGTACTTCTTATTCATGTAAACTTCAAAGAAAATATTTATTTTACACACATTTAAAAATTAGAAATTAATTTTACAAGATATATTGTGCCTTTTAGCAAGGTATTCTTGCCATGAAATGCAATTAATGTACTGCATGCTTATGAAATGTTAGTGGTTTTTTTTCATTTTGCGTATGGATATTTGCACAGTAATTCCCATGCGAGAGTATGTGACGAATACGTAAGAGAGTGTGTATTACTTTTGCAGAAGTATCCATGAGAGTCCTCTTTATAAATATATCAATTAGGACTTCAGTGAAACCTTAGAAGATATCTTAAGTGACATAAGAGAGGGTATGTCATGGTGTATTATTTGGAGATAAGTGTGAGATAGGGGTGCAAGTCGGTCCGGGTACCCGAATTAGGGTCGGTTCGGTTCCAAAGAACCTACCCACCGGGTCGGTTCGGTTCCACGGGTGAAATACCCGTTCAAAATCGGTTCGGGGTCGGTTCCGGTGCTGGGTACCCAGAACCGACCCGGATTTCCTATACTATATAATATTTATAATATACAACCCTAAATCCCCCGATTCTAGATTCCCATCCCGACGTAGATAGCCAGATACCCTAACTTCGTCGTTCCTCCCTGCCATTGCGATCGCCGATACTCCCTGTTCGCGGCCATTCTCCCCGCCGAAAAACAGCAGCTCACCGGCACAGCTTCTCTCCCCCCCCCGACAGCAAGGCGCACAGGCACAGCGGCAGCCAGCAGCCTTCAGTGTCTCTCTCTCTCTCGCCGGCACATCTTCTTCCTCCTCGACGCAGATTCCTCAACTCTTTTAGGTTCTCTCTAAATTTCCAGATAATGGATCCTTGATGTGGGGAATTTGCACTCATGGATATTCATGACAGTAGACCATACTTATCTTAAATGCATTTTTCCAGCAAAATTTCAAGTTGTTTTGTTTTATGTAAAGTGGGAATGCACTGGCTTTTGATTTCAGAAACACAGCTACCTGTTGGACTTAATGTAACAAGTCTTTTTTCCTCCTCCTCTCTCTCTTTCTTTCTCTCGTTGTTTTTGTTTTCTACTTTATGCTTTATATAGGGCCTATTGATCGTGCAAACTTGAAGTACTTGTTGGGCTAACTGTGATTTTTACTGGAAGACACTCTAGATCAAGTTATCGATGATTCTTTCATTAAAATAAAGAAGTTAATTGATTGTTTATGCTTTCTTCCTTTGCAGCTAGCTTTGTACTCTTGCCATACTAAACTTTCAATTATCTTGTTAGTTCAAGTGGTGAGGGTTCTAGAAATCCATTGGCCGACCAAAGCCTGCTTGTTTTGCTTATTCTAATCCACTGAATTGCTTGAGATGCGCTCTGAAGAACAGGAAGTTGCATATATTATTTATTCCTGGAAACCCAGGTTATATGTTAATTTAGTTTCTTTTGAGTGCAATGATATCTTGATGATTTTAGTCATGGTTAACGGACTTGGATGGACCCCAGTCTTGGTTTTCCAGAGGTGGGAACAGGGACAGATGGTGGGTGAGAGCTGATTCCTGGAATGAAATTGAGACCTGTAGTGCGGTTGCCAAGTTTATCCAGGCAGGTCATACATGCTGGGGCCCATTGCAGTCCTTGAAGCCATGTTTCCTTATTGAGTCATTTCAACTTAGAAACCTCAAGGAAAAGCTCTTGACTTGTGATATTGATTACGGGTGTTGTTTCATTCTACAAAGAGTTTTTTCAATCTGTATATGAGAAATTGGATGGAAATGCATCCATGACAGGCAAGCAAGGGTGCTTTGCTTTTGGCACTGAAGTTTTGATGTTGTACTATTTGATTTATACTTCCTAATCCCTTTTTATTTGGATCTCCAGCAATTGGGCACATTTCTCACACAAGAAAGGTTCTATTCCCATTGCTAAGATGTGCACTAATGATATGCTAATGCTTCCAGCAATAGTGTTCTTTTTTAATGTTTATAACTTGGTTTGGATAACTGGTTGCCATAATTTGGTATTGTCAGATACATCTTAATTTTGAATAATTGATGAGATGCTTATTGATTGAAGTTTGGTTGAAACCTTGTTTTATAAGCATTTTTTGTAATTCTATTTGGTGAGTTACATAAAGGGGCATCTCTTTCTTTCTTCCTATTCTGTCGTATACTGCAGATTTGTGACAAATCTTGTAGTGTTTGATATTTTTTTACAAATATCTGTTATTCATAGTGGGTTATTACTCCTGTTTTGGATAATGCTAGTTCTTTTGCTTCATTTCATTTGAAGTAGATGCTTTCCTTCTCTTGCACCTTAATCTTTTGACTGTTGTTTTTTTTACTTCATTCTCCACACATGTATAGATTAGTTACAATTAAAATCCAGCAAATGCTTAGAAATACTATTAAGCTAATATGTAATTAGGAACCGATTTGGAACCGAACCGGAACCGACCCGCACCTGAAAAAATTGGGTAGGGTAGACTCCGAACCGACTCGGTCTAAAATAGGGTAGGGTAGACGTTTTTAAAAAATGGGTAAGGGTAGGTTCCACCCCTACCCGGGGGTACCCGGACCGACTTGCATCCCTAGTGTGAGATATCTAGAGAATAAGTGTGAGTCATTCTTGTACTTATCTTTGTAACTTGTTTATTATAGTTGATTTTTATATCTTTGGTGGTTGTTTTGCTTCTGAAGAATTTTTCACGTAAATTTTAGTATCTTATGTGTATAATCTTATTGTTGTTTGTTTGTTCTTGATTTGCATATATACTTCAGCAATAATTCGTATCAATTCAATTTATGTTTCCTAATAAGCAATAGCATAAATCTTGGCTAACGTAGAAAATTTCAACCAAAACTTTTATATCCCAAGATAATTTACACATATAATCTCATTTTTATTGTAATTACATATTATACCTTACCTTACTTTTGCAAAATAACAAATTATCCTCTCATCATTTACAAAAATTTAGGAGCACTCATGCCCATACCCAACGGAAAAGGATAGGCGTAGGTATGCTTGTAAACTTTTGCAAATAATGAAGATAATTCACTATTTCAAAAATAATGTGAGTATATTTGTAACTATGATAAAATTATGAAATATATTTGCAAATTACCTTAATGGCAATCATATTTCATGCATAGTTGCATGCTAAGTGGGGTTTATTTGCAACAAAGGGGACATTTGTTAATACTGACACAAAAGGCTCCACGAGGATGCACATTTTTTTGCGAATGATTTAACCATTTAACAATTTTATTTTTTCAATTTTACCTTTATACTCCAATAATTTTTCTTTTAACTATCTTCTTTATTCTAACGTTCCCCCCATTATTTCTAATCAGTCGAACAATTTTTAAAATATTCCTCTCCTAAAATCACACCAAATTTTACGTCCCTCAACCCGCGGCAGAAGATGTAAAAGCAGGTACAAGATGAAGTCGGTACGCTTTGTGGGAGCCACCGAGTCGTCCTCAGGAGTCAGGACATCCCAGTGACTCAGCCCTGACATCATAACGTGTAACCACGTGAAATGAAAAAATTGGTCAGCTAGTTTAGTGGGCCACAGAAAAAAAAATCAGATCCGCTCATCCATCCACGCTCATCATACGGACTTTCTCGTGGCTGCGCACGAAAGCGACTTGTACTATTTCATTATTGTCCTCGACTTAGTTTTTCTGACTGCTCCGGCACATACGTACAAATGCCTGCCGGCCCCTCTGGTCCTATCGTATAAACCGACGCATTTTCCACAACTTAAAAATCCCATTCAAAACGTCCATGCCGTTTCTTCCAGGGAATATCAGACCGAAACCTATTTTAACAAAGATCTCATAATTTGAACGTTGAACAATGGGAGATAAGTCCTACATTTTATAGAAATTCTCAAATTTTGAGAATTTTCTATTCATGAAGTCGAAAAAGGATAACTTAAACGGACTAGATGACCCAATAACGGACAATATCAGTAATAAATATTGCCGCGATTCATGGCATTTGAAGGGGTACAGATGCAGCGCACCAACCACCGTCCTACCTTCGCGGAAACTCCGCCTGAGAGAAATCACTGGCGTGGGAGAAGCGACTTTCCATGCGTAGACTGCGAGAGTAGAAAGCACCTTCGCATTCCCAAACCAAAAGCGGCTGCCGTATACGGCAAGAGTGCGGTAACGTGTTTTTTTTTTTTTTTTTTTGCCCTTGGGCGTGGGATGGGGTAAAGACTAAAGAATAGAAAATAGCATATTTTGTTATTTGTTTGATTCATATGAAATAATAGAGATAAAGTTGTAATAAATAGAATTATATGAGGATAATTGTAAAAAAAATTGAAATGTATGGATGAAATTAGAAAAATATTGTTATTAAATGAAAAATGATTGGTGGGGAGACACGATGAGATGCCACTCAGCCCCACGCTGCTCTATCCCATCCCACTTAGCTCATTTATCAAACTTCCCCTACAGAAGGTGAATATATTTGTAAATATAATCAAATTATATAGGTATATTTATAATTCATCGAAAAATAATATGAAAATTGAAAAAAAAATTATATTAAAAATATAAAAAATATTTTGTTAGTTTATGAATGAGAAAGGCATTTTCTTAAATGAAAATTTTCATCTCATCCTTTGATTTACCCTCATTGAAATCTCAATCATTAGCGGAAACCGCCTGAATGTAATGTACATTTCTTATTCCTTTCATTGTAATTTTGCTATGATCGTATTTAATTTTATCTATTCTCATTTTAGCTATACTTTAATGATCTTATTATATCATATTATTTTCGTGCTTCTTAAAATTCATTACATTCTGTCAAATTCCTACCAATTCATGTAATTCACAAACACTATCAATTGCAAATTGTAAGGATAGATGTTTGTTGGATTTTATAGGATTTCTAAAAAAAAAAAAAGTCAATATTTTAAACTTTTCAATATCAACATTTTTCAGCAAAAAAAATTTTCACTCTTCATAAATTTCTATTTTTAATTTTTTTCACATACTCTTATACAACTATCATATTTTTCAATCATTTTTAGATAACTATTTATATAACTAGCTTATTTATTTTAATTTTATTTTTTTACTCCTCATCATAATCTCCACCATATCATATCATGTTCTTCAAATTCAATAATTTTTACATTAAAAAATTTTCATTCAAAAGTTACACAACTGAAAATTTCGAATTGATCGATGAATGGTGCAGCTAAACATGCATATGAAGGATTTGATAAAATGCATCTCCCCGGCGAACACGGAGTTTACGCGGGCGGTGACTTTTAAATTGGTGGGGGGCAGTAGTGCGGCTGCATAAGAATTCAAGAATGGTTGGGTACTCGAGGAATTTCTCTTGTTGCTAGAGAAAATTGATGGCTACCAGCTGTTCGTGTCCATCCCATGGCCCCAAAAAGGCAAAAAGTTCATAAATCAGAAATTCGGGAGACACCGGAGACACTAAGCCCGACAACCCAATAAATGTACATTATGGTCGATTGTTGAAAAATGGAGAATTGAAGGACTTTCGAGAGGGAGTGGGGAAAACAAGAAGGGGCTTTTGTTTTTGTTAATGCACCAACATATACATGTGAAATGCTAAGCCGAATGTATATATATTTAAATATTTCATCAAAAATTTAAGGCTCCTAGGATAATTTTTCATCTCATGATAAAATTATGTTGCAAATGAGATTTTAACTTTATGATCAATGTAGGCTCCATTTGCGGCACACAACGCCTTAAAATAGTATTGAAGGATCGATAACCATCCTCTACTTGGTCCAAAAACTTATTTCTATTTTTTTTTATTTTTTTATAAAACTGTTTAGCTAAATACATGTAATTCATATGCTAAGTTCACTATTTTTGAAGGTGTGTGAGTATTTTTTAAAATTCAAAGTTAGAGGGCATTTTAGTCTTATCAAAAAAACTTTTAAAGAATACACTTGCAGCCATGATCTTTCTCTTCACTTGAAATGGAAAGAGTTGATGAATGGGAACTAAAAGCATACACATGCAATTTTCGGCGAATTTCTTATATACTTGCGACTTTTATCCCTGATTTCACTTATATACATGAAATTTAAAAAATGCCTCTTATACGCATAAATTTTTATTTTAATTCCACATATATCCCATGTCGTTAGTGATCTATCAAAGGAGCCGTTAACTCCTAGTAAAATGATAAATATTCTCATTTCTATTGATGATTTTATAGATAAAAATTGATCTTATAATGAATTTTTAGTAACTATATGATTATAAAATAATATATTGTTTAAATATGAATATTTAACTTTAAGCAAAATAATTTCAAATTATATTAAGACTTGGCCATATTCGTCAATTCACAAGAAGGCTAACAACCTCTCTAACGGCATGAGTATACGTGGAATTATGATAAAAATTCATAAGTATGAAAGACATTTTTGAAAATTTGTAGGAATAAGTGGAATTAGGGGTAAAATTTGTGGGTATATACGAAATTCGCGCATTTTTATATATGTATATATTTATGAATATTGATGCCATAATTCACTTTAATAAGAAGCTTACATGTATAAATATTTAATGTCCTTTGATGGTAAATATGAAACAGCTAAAATTTGAGAATAAATTTACCGTGTCTAAAAATTTTCAACAAAAATGAATTTTGGCAGTATAAAAAATAATCGTGCAGAAGAATATAATAAATAATTGTGTAAAATAATCCGGTTCTAATATCCACCGGATAACGATATAAATGCTATGTTCGAATGCCTCGGTGTTGTCATCTGTGCATTGACTGAGAGATGCCACGTCGAACTTAGTTGTTGCCGTCATCCTTAAGAAGATGACATACAAAAAATTGATATGTGAGAAATAAATACACTGACGGTCTTTCGACGACTTAACGATTATTGTGTCATCCATATCCCTGATTAGCTATAGCCTATTACCAAAATCAGCATCGTAATTGAACCGACATGAGGTAAACCGCCAATCGCGGCTCTTTTCCGGCGCCAACCTCGCTGTTTGTTGCGCACCCGTTTGGTCTGTAGCTGTCTTGTTGGAGACGGGCTTCAATGCGAACTCGTCCGTGGAAACTCTCCATAGGAACTCCTTCAGAAAAAAAATATTTTTTATTATTTTTTAAAAATCTAACCGTACAATAAATTCAGAATATAATTTTGAAAGCTAACGTTAAAAATTATAAAAATCTGATTATAGTAATTCATAAAAATATAATTGAAGAATTTCAATGATGGATGTTGTTTTAGATATAAATAACATACATGGTGAAATTTATATAATCCAAAACGTTATATATCCGTATTTTATCTAGATAAGTATAATAAAGTATTTCCATGTTACTAAAATTATGTTGTGTTATTTTTATGTGATAAATTTATATTCTTTTATAGTTTTTACTTATTTAATACTATATTAACGTCTGATTTGTATTAAGTTTATTATTAACGGCCAAAGTAATACTTCAAATATAATTTATGATTGGATTTTCGACAATCAACTAAAAAATATAACTTTTAAAAGAGTTCCCACGGAGTTCTCACGGTGGTTTTCGACATTGTCGTAATTTTTCGTCCTCTAAAATTACAACAATGCCACTGTATTTAATATACCCAACTTAACAAGTTTGTAAAGAAAAACTGAAAAAAATACTTAAAAACATGTTTTTTAGGCCGCACTAAGCGAAGTTGGTTGCCCAAGAGGATTAACTCTAACTTTACTGAAAAATTTGTGGGTCTTTGATAACAAATATGGTGGATAAATCAATAATAAGAAACCGATTTGCTCATTTTGGAAAGCATTAAGGGCTATTAATTTATGCTTTTATGCCTTTTCTTATGGGGTTGAGGCTAAATGCACCCAGATGCACTTAGCCTCAATGCACCCGGGTGCATTTAATCCTTTTTTTATTTTTTAAAATTTTTTATATAATTGTTAATCTAAGTGTATTAAAATTACTAAAATGCAACTAATTTTCAAAAATAAAAAATAATTATCTAAAATAATCCAAAAACAATAAAAATTAATATACATATTAAATACATTTAGATTAACAATTGTATAAAAAAATTTCAATTTTTTTTTAAAAATAGATTAAAGCACTGGGTTCACTGGATGCGCATCCTTTCTTATGCCTATTAGTGGGAAATAGGGCATTTGGGCATTATTTACCATTAAAAAAACATGGTGGGTAAACTTGGTGATATTTCATTGAGAAGTTTCTAATAAAACTAGAAATGTAAAGTCATTTATATTTTCATGATAAAAAAGTATTTATATTTTAAGTGCAATAAAGCACGTGATGGGCTCTATTTTTATGTACCCAAGTTATACAGTAGTGATTTCATGTAATAAGGTGTTGATGATTGATATAAAATTTAATTTGTTCATTATATTTATGTCAATTGTTTAACCAGCCGAACAAGTTTCATCTAAATCAAATATATTCATAAGCCACATTTGCTCGAACATAAATATATTCATGTATAAATTAAGATAAATATTTATATCCGACCATATCGATATTAGAATATAATAATATTTTATAAAATCATCTGTATACATAGTAATGATATTTTAGATGATTTAAATATTAAAAATAATACTTTAAAATTGATATTTAATATTTAATTATTTTATTATATTAATTTTATACAGTTATAGATAAGACTTATATACATTGATACTAAACAAGTGAAACAATTTTTATGATAATAAAAATAATATTAAATATAATAGATAGAATATATTTTTCATAAATTATTAAAATACTAAGATAAAAATATTTCGGCGGCGCCAAACATTGGGCAGCCAAAACCATCAACCGATTGCGGCTGCCCCTAGATAAAATTCGAACATGCGGTTCTGCGTCTTTGTTACGTAAATATCACCATCGACCTTATACGGTCGACTTTCGTACGTAAATATCGCCATCGATCTTATATGGTCGCGATTTTCAAGCTTTTAAAATTTTCTTCATAGATGCGTAGCCCACATATATACATCTTTCGACTGCTTTTAAATTTATTTGATATTTTATTTCGATTTTTGAAAATTAATAAACAGGATATGAAAGATACCCTTTTGATATCTTAGTAGGGTCACACATCTATAAGAAGTAAACAAATATTTTTAACCACTCATGAACTACTCGATTTACGAGCTACCATATAAGATGCCAATCCGATAAGCATTCGCTAAAATATTATTCAGCTGTAATTCCTTATAAATGTTTACGTAAAGAGGCGTGATTTTTTGCCGCCGGCCATAAAATATTTTTTAATTTTTTTTTATGAATATGTAAAGTTAGGTGTATTTAATCTATAAACCAAATTTTACTATTTTTTGATACTTTGAATTTTTTTGAATTTTTAAACACAGTGTGACATTTTCATAATTTTCAAAGGCAGAAAATTTAAAAAAATTAACTGCGTTTAAAAATTGGAAAAATACTTTAAAATTTCAAAAATAATAAACTTAGATTATACATTAAATACAACTAATTTTACATATTCATAAAAAACTAAAAAAGATAAAAAAAATATTTTTCGGTGGGCTTAACTAAATTATCTTTCTTACGTAAAATGATACAAATGATTGCATTTTTAAAATCCAAACCATTTAAAATATTCAGTTAAGGTAAATTTAGTTAGGTTTCCTTTGGTAATATGGGTTGGGAGGAAAGCAAAAGTGAAAAAGAGAATATTTTAAAAAACATGATAATGATATAATATAATAAGATCAGACTCGCTTCCATGTAATAGCTACATAGAAGTGATTCCATGTAATCCCTTTAAATTTTAAGTTTTGATGCCTGTGAAAATTTCAATCCGTTTATTGTATTTAACATCATTTGTTTATTTAGGAAATCAAGTTTCATGTAAATCAAACATGTGCGTGGGTCACATTTACTAAAAAATAGGTATTTTCATATGTAAAGCGAGAAAAATATTTAGATTCTTTCAATGTATTAGAATGTGATAATACTTTATAGAGTCATTTTCCCACATAGAAATAACATTTTAGATGGTTTAGATGTTAAAAATATAAATATAAAATTAATATTTAATATAAAATTATTTTATTACGTTAATTTTACACATTTATAGATGGAACCTATGCACAGTAATATTAGATAAGTGAATGAGTTTCCAAAATAGGAGTTGCATAGAAAAGGGATTTTATAAAAGTATTTCCGTGACAAGATAAAGTGAAAATAAATAGGATAATTGTGTGACAATGATTAAAGTATACCAATAAATATTAAAAATGTAGAATAATTAAGCAATTAACATGCCAAATTTTTTTAAAAAAATATATACGGAGAAGTTGGAAACCACTTTCTTACCTAAAAGTTTGTTATAAAAATTAATTATTTTAAAAATTTTCACATCATTTATTTATTTAAATTTTTAATAACTTCATTTTCAACCTTAAATGAGGTTAAGTAATGAGCATTCATTGCATATAAAATTTTAATGAAAGTGATTTTTTGCTTTCTAAACTTATGCATGCTAATTTATATTTTACATAGTTTAGATGTAAGAAAAGCTTTTAGGGTTCGTTTGATAAAGATGTAAAATAAAAACTTTTTCAATTATTCTTATATATGTTCGATATGATTTTTTTTTACATTTTATTGCTATATTTACATTTAGTAATTATTTACATTTTTCATGTAAGTATCATATTTATTTTATCTTTATTCTTAACCATTACTCTTCTTACGTTACTTGCTTTTTTATTCTTTCAAAAATTTTCTTTTTCTTGCTTCTTTTTACCTCAATGGACCCTTAACTTTTAAGGAACGAAACAAATATTATTGAAAAATTGTATTAAAATTAAAATTTTTTTTCTTAGAAATGGTGAATTTTATCCCATTTAAGCATTCTGTATATTTAGTATTTACCACAAGAAGAGATTTGTCTAAAGGCCTATTTGGCCAGACTTCTTTGATGGAAGAAGTACTATAGTTTTTTGCTTTATGAACTCGTTTGGAAGAACTTACAATTCAGCCCTTATGATTTGCATTATAAATTTCCCCCCAAAAAAAAAGTAGAATCAGAACTTCTTAAATAACATGCACGTTGCGTTAATTTTTCCGTCCTGCCATACAAATCCAAGTGTTGTTTAGTGCTGACATCTATAAAAAGTAAGCTCTGCTAAATAAGCACTAATCAATAACTTCCACCAAGCATTAAAAAAATCTATTTTTCCAAAAAAAAAAAAAAATGCGTTTATGTATACATGCTAAACGGCAAGAAAAATTACCAATAATAATAAAAAAAATGGCAAGAAAATTTTCAGCAGATTACTCGACCAAACTGTCTAGTATGCGGCGGAATCTTTTTCTCCACCAACTGCCGCAACCACTGCTCGTTGCTGCCTTTACTGCAACGTGACCTACCAGTCATATCGTTGGCCCACGCTAACTAATTTTGCGGGAATTTCAAATGAATACCAACCAACGCCTTCATTGTCCCAACCGTATTTATTTTAAATCAAACTAATATAATGTTGCTTAGATACAATATTTTAAACCTAAGTGAAATTTACTCATGCTCATAATTTTTATTATATTCATAATGTTTTAAAATTTTCTTTTATTCCTATAACATTTTTTCCCAAATTCTCATCATACTCATGTTGTCAGAAATAGTTGTTAGCTATCTATTGAAAAGATAATTTTGCTCCATCGTAATTTTCTAATTAAAATAATTCAACTGCTCAATTTATAACATCAAGTGATTCAAATATCATATTGGGAGTTAAATCCTTTCAATTAAAATTTTTTTTGAAAAGACAAAATAATCTCGGCCAAGCTTTATGTGCATAAAGAATTATCTACTATAAAACCCATTAGGAGAAAGCTAATTTCGGAAGCTTCTCACAAAAGCTTATTTAAGAAACAAATTATCCTAATTTTACGAGGAAATAGTTCTCGATTTGTGCCTAAATACTATCTAATATATATGGGGTCATGATCTCATACGACTAATTGCATATATGTAAAGTTACAACTTTATGATCATCACCGCATTTTTTTGTGGGGTAAAATGTCAGCCATTGGATTGTCTCTTACTACCAATGGAATTAGCTCATCTAGCTTCTATGTCAAAACAAAGATGTCATCACGTGGGCACCTGTAGACATGTTAGGAATTGTCCCAAAAGTGATGTCGCATGAGTTATCAGTGAACTTAGAAAGCCAATAAAAAATAAATGGAGGCTCTTTCCTTAAAAAGAAAAGAGTATGATTATATATACCACTATATATTATAAGGCAAAATACAACATTTATTTTATTCTTATTTAATTTTTCTTGATAAACTTATTTTCCTAAGTGTATTCGATATATATATACAAAGTTTTGTTATTTTACAATACTTTTATATATTTATTTTTTATTTTAAAAACTTATGAAATTTCGGGGGCATTTAAGTCATTTTTCACTTCTTAAAAACTTGATTTTTAGAAATTTTAACAATATGTAAAAATATTGTAAAATGATAAAAATTTTGTATATAGATTAAATACACTTATGAAAACATATTTATGAAGAGAACTAAAAAAATATAAAAAATTATAAAAATAAATGAATATTGTATTTTAACCTAAAATACATCATGATATAATAATCAAGCTTCGAAAAGAAAAAAAAGATAGCTATAAAACTCACATAGCTATCAAAAGCAGGATTAAGATGAATGATCCTGTTAGTCTGGGCTAAATAAATGTCTCACTTAGTTCACATCAAAAATCCTATTTAAAATAATTTTTTTTATTTTTTTCTTCATACACTTGTTTATCTAAATGTATTTAATATATAAATCAAGTATTACCATTTTTGGATATGTGTATATTTTTTTTTTAGATTTTTAAAAATAAAGATATTTTTACATATATACACATAGATATTTTAAAATCTAAAAAAAAATAGATAAACATATTCAAAAAGGGTAAAACTTGGTGTATATGTTAAATACACTTAGATAAACAAGTACACGAAGAAAAAAGTAAAATAAAGTTGTTGTAAATAGATTTTTTAAGGTGGGCTAAGTGTGACATTTACTTAGTCCGGGTTAACAGGATCACTCATCCACGATTAATAAGAAAAATATGCAACTTAGACTGGTTGGCTAATGTAATCATGGTCTCCAAGCGTAACGATAACGACTTTACCTCTCTTACAAAAGCCTACAAAAAGATAATCAATGCCGAACATCTATCAATTGGTTAATTGAACAGCCTGTTGCGAGCTACTTATTTTTCTAGATATCATCATATTAGATGCATAAGAAAGAGCAAGAAAAAACTTCTTTCATTCTTATTTAAGTACCTACTGTCATTACTTCATCAAAAAGTACCTATTGTTATGAGGTAATAATTTTCAATTTGAAAACTATAGGCGCTGCATACCAAAGAATGATAAACAAGGTAATCAAGAATTAATTTTATAGAAATCTGGAAGCGTACATCCAGGACACGGTAGTGAAAAGCCAAAGAAAGGAGAAAAGTGATTCAATGCACCCAGGTAAAAAAATCTGTTTTTAAAATAAATAAATAATTTTGAAATTTTTTAATAAAATTATTAATTTAGGTATGTTTAACATATATTAAGTCTGATTATTTTTTAAGATATATATATATATATACATATTTCTTTGATTTTTAAAAAATAAGAGGGTTTTAGTTGTTTTTAAATGACTAAAATACCTCTATTTTTATAAAGAATAAATATATACACATCTTCAAAAAATAGTAAAACTTAGCTTATACATTAAATACATTAAATGAAGCACAAATTTAACCACTTAGGTGGACAAGGTTGAGACGTGAATCAGAATGAAAGATAGGAAGAGAAATAATTTTGAAGTGGAAAAAGAGGATAGAGGAAAATTTCCAAATCCAATCCCCACAAAATCACAGAAAAGAAAAGTGACATTATTCTAAATAAGAGATCACAATGAGTTAGCTATATTTGAGGACAGCTTTTAGTAGAAGTTTTTCTTATTTTTATTTTTTCTTTTTTACCCCTGTTTTCCCCTTACCAAGGAGTCTTTTATCCTAATGAGTGTCGCTTTTTTTAGTAGTTACAGTATCTCACACTGATGGACTTCGATTCTGTTAGAACTACTTCTTCGTCGTGCTTTTGGCAGTGGTCCAATCAGAAATGTTCATGTGACTTGTGGATTAGCTTTTTGCTTGGTTTGGGGGTGGCTGCTAATGTATCTCATGCGGCTTCAATAAGCTGTAGGGGCGCCTTACTCATTAATATGTCAGAATAGTTTGTCGATAAGAAAGGATTTTTATTTTTATTTTTATTTTGATTTATGTCGATGAGAAAGGATTTGATATGCCTGTGATCTTGACTTCAAATTGCCCTGGTAAAGAGTTGTATACGGTGCTCGCAGCCAAAACGTGAGCACTTGATTGTAATATATATTATGATTAAAAAAAAAGGTGAGCTTCTAGGCCATGACATCGTCACGGGGCCATGGCCTTTTAGCTCTGGACATATCCCATCACCTCCAAACCCAATATAAATATTAGTTGAAATTTAACCCTAAAATATGTACTTTTGGTGCCACTTCTGGTAAGTTACTTAGGTTTATTAATTTAAAAAGGAGTACAAAAGCCAATTCAAAACAAATAAAACGAGCATTAGAAATGAATCCACCTAATAACCTAAAGAGAGTATCAAGGTTAATAGAGCACTTAACTACTTTAATAGGTTTATAGGCAAATTTGCTGAGCATAGTTTGTCTTTTTCTTTTTAAAATCTATATAACATCTTACTAAATTAAAATACATCTACCTTATCTTCTCTTTTACAGGTTTAATCTTTATTATTATTTGTATTACATTCCAATTTTGCGTAAAGTACTTGCTAATTCAAGAATCTGTATAGAGATGCATTCCTACAATATTAAAATTGCAATTCAAATAAAATTCCAACAAGTGTAAGATGCATTAATTTAGACAATTAAATGTTTATATTCACTCAAAAAAGGTCGTGTAACAAAAGAAAAATTAAGTTACTTCAACTAAAAAGGAAATTGGTCAAATACTATAAAAGCAAATCTTATAGTAAATCTAATCCCATGCACAAAATCTTGCTTAGTCGCTTACATAACGAGCTACCATCATTACCTAAGGACAGTTCATTCAATTCAACCCATTGATACATAAGTGTAAAATACACACAAAAAATAGTTTTTAAAGTGTGTGTCACTTTAGTGCTCAATAGAATTAGGATTTCCTAAGTATTGTTGTACAAACATTGAGAACTCTCTTAGTGTACTTACCTTATTAGTCTTGGAAATAACAAGATATAGACATTCGGGAATATTTCTATGAAACCAGGTTTCATAGAAGTGATTTCGTGAAACGTTTTTCATTTTTTGAAATGTTGATCCTTAATGGAAAATCCAATTCATTCGTCGTATTTAACACTATTAGTTTAGCTAGGAGACCAAGTTTCATCCCAATCAAATATGTGTACAGGCAACATTTGCTAAAAAATAGGTGCATTCATATGCAAATTAAGAAAAATATTTAGATCCATTCACATATGTATTAAAATGTAACAATACTTTATAGAATCATTTATCTACATATTATTGATATTTTAGATGGTTTAAATGTTGAAAAAACTACTTTAAAGTTGATATTTTAATATTGAACCATTTTATTATGTTGATTTTACACATTTATAGATGAGACAAATTAAAAAAATAAAAGGGTTTACAGGATACTATAAATGATACTAAATATAATAAATAGAGTAAATTTTCTATCAACTATCAAGATTTTAAAAACGGAGGAAATTTCATAGAAGAGGGGTTGCATAAAAGTGTTCTCGATAGATATTTCATTCAGAAATAGAATAAGTTGGAAGTAACATAAAGTGTACCAGGCTAATATAGAGACTTTATTTTACTAATCGGACAGAAGTATTTAACAAGATGCTTATGCGGAAATAGAGATCACCAACCATAAGATAACTACTCCATGAAAACATTTTGTTTGCATCCTGGATGAGATAAGTATGAGATGAAAATTTTCATTTCTCAAAGTACTTTTTTCATTTTCAAAGTATAACAAATTATTTTTTCATTTAGGTTATGTTTGGAAATTGATAAAACTTTTAAATAGAAAATTTTTTATGTAAAAGTTTTTGAAATAGGAGAAAATAATATGATATAATATGAGTAATGATGATGCGTAAAGATAATAAAGTTAAAATAGATAGGTTAGTTGTACAGATAATTGTATAGAAATGATTAAAAAGTAGAATAGTTGTATAAGAAAATATAAATAAATTGTTGGTCCTGTATAATAGCTCTTTTAAACAATCAAGATACTACTATGATAAACAATCTTAGAATAACACAAGTCAATCCAAAATGCACAAAAAGAACAAGTATAATGGTTCGATCACCTACAAACCTACTCCACTCTCTAAGTAAAATAACTTGGGTTCTACTAGTCAACTTTGGAGCACAAGTTACATTGATGCAGTTAATTTAACTATTTTCTAGATTGGTGTTAAGTTCTAGGTGGGCTTGTAATACAATCTCTTGATTTGATTACAATCGATACCAAGGTGATACAAAGTTCAAAACAAAAATTAAAATCATACTAGATTTAGCAATTCTGCATCTGCAATATACTTCATTTGAATAACAACTTGAATCAAATCAACACAGCAACCTCTCTTGGAAGATCATTCTTCACAATGGAACAACCTTGGAGACATCAATCTTGAACACTTGATGAGGCTTTCTTGCTCAACCATTGCTTCTCCCACGTCTTCTTTTTAAAGTCTTTAGTTCTCTCAAATCATGACCTAAATGATGACTCAAAAGATCTTCTTGCATATCTTATCTCCTCAAAGTTTGAAATTTTGCTGCGTGGAAAAGGTTAATCTTTTCTCACAAAAAAGTCGACCTTTTGCTGGTTCAACTAAGACAAAGTGAAAATAACACGAAAAGGTCGACCTTTTCCCGTGTATTTGCAAAACGCAAAATTTGAAAAAAAGACTTGTTTTACACATGTTAATCCACTTAAGATAATTTCAAACTAGAAATCCAATCTTAAGTTAAGATTAAGCACATCTCAAAAATCTCATTCCCAGCATATTCCATTTTAAGATATTCTTTTTCTTTATGTCAAATGCAATCCTATCACAATTGCAATCATGTTTCATTTTCAAAATATTCTTTCCTTTTACACCAAATGCAATCTTATCACAATTGATATTATAAACTCAAAAATGATAATTAAGCAATGACATCACTCTTTTCAAAAGTCAAAATCCCTTATAAGATCATAGTTTCACAAAATCATCCCAAGACACAGTTTCATAATATTGAAATCAATGGGAAAAATTCATATATTTAGTCATCATCAAAACTAATAAAAAAAAGAATTTCATGAAAGTTCACATAAATAGTTTTAAAAATAAGTCAATTATTAAGAATGAAAAAAATTATATATAGCAAAACATATCTTTACAATATAACTTTTATTAATTTGTACACATTTTTTAGGGCAAATTTCAAAAAAAATCCACATATACCCACGTATTTTGCTTAAAATTCTACTTATACCTAAGCCGTTAAGAACTTGTTAAAAGGGCAGTTAGCAGCTCTATAAAATTATCAAAATGTTCATCCCTAATTATGATTTTATTGCTAAATGGTTACATTCAAATGAATTTCTAGCATTTTTACAACTATAAAATCACATATTATTTGAATGTAAATTTTTAGTTTTGAGCAAACTAATCTCAAATTATATTAAAGTTTTGGGCATATTCGTCATTTTATAGGACTGCTAACGGCCCTTTTAACGGATTCCTAAAGGCATAGGTATAAGCGAAACTTTAAGCAAAATATGTGAGTATATGTGGAATCTTGAAAATTTGTGGGTATAAATGAAATTAAAGATAAAATTCATAGGTATATATGAAATTTGCCTTATTTTTTCCTATTTTAAATGAAGCAATACTTTTTCAGTTACACTTTCTCATCCAACACTTGTCACGTTCAGCATGAGTGGGGTGAGAAACATCCCATCTGTTTTTTCTACAAATTATTTAAGAATTTAAAATTTTTATTTTTTCAGTTTTATTATCTTATAATTCCACGAAAAATCAATTTAAGAGGTGTTACAAACAATATAGGATTCTTTGATCGAATCTGTATCTAGGATGAGAATGTAATTATGTGTATTGAGAATGAATAAAGTTGTATTGAAAAATGGAAATAGGTGTATTGAAATTTCAAAAGGGTATCTTGAGAATTGAAAAGCTGATAATAATCATACAAATTCAATCCAAAATTCTTAGAGGCTTGTAATGTGCCCTTTAAAAAATGTCCCGGGAAAGCAATCAACCGAAGACGACATCCGAGGATAATAGTTCCCTTTCATTCGACGCAATCCGCACAGTTGTCTGTTGACCGGTTCTCTAATTTAATAACAGCAAGCACTTCGGATACGTAAATGCATTGGAGTACCGAGTATAAAGATACGCACCGGGCCAGAGTATAAAAGCCAAAACAGAAACCTCTCTTCTAGCTCGAACTTGAAGTCCTCGAGGAACCTTCGCGGAAGCTGCCATGGCCCCAGCTTCACGCGCCCCTTTTATTAACATCGTCCAACCCACCCCTCTTCCATCCACCTTCCTCCTCTCTTCCTCCTCTCTTCCATCCACCTTCCTCCTCTCTTCCTCGTCTTCGTCGTCTTCCTCCATTCCCTACGAATGCCATCCATCATGAAAGCCATCCCTTTCTTCCCTTCCAAATCCAAGAAGAAGAAGAAGCAGAACAAGCTCGCCACGGACCAATCCGACCCCCTCTCCTTCGGCAGCAACACCTCCTTCTCCTCCACCACCTCCTTCGGCAGCGGCGGCACTCCCAAGACCGTTCTCCTCCCCCTCTCTTCGCCCCCGTTCTCTGCCGATCCCTCGTCCCTCGCGAGCAGGATCGGCACCGCCGACTTGGACATTCTCGAGGTGTTCAAGATCTTCGATCGAGATAACGACGGGAAGATCACGCTGGGCGAGCTGGAGCTGCTGTTCCACCGTCTCGCGCTGGGGCAGCCTTCGCAGGACGAGCTGGTGACGATGCTGAACGAGGCAGATCTGGACGGCGACGGGTGCATCAGCTTGGAAGAGTTCGGGGCGCTGAGCTCCGCTCTCGGCCCGGCCCACGGGCCCGAGCTGAGGGACGCCTTCGATTACTTCGACACCGACGGGGACGAGCGGATCTCGGCGGAGGAGCTGAGGGAGGTGTTCCTGGCGCTGGGGGACGAGGGGTGCACGTTAGACGACTGCCGGCGG
Organism: Annona cherimola; assembly: GCA_030490835.1. Lineage (NCBI taxonomy): Eukaryota > Viridiplantae > Streptophyta > Magnoliopsida > Magnoliales > Annonaceae > Annona > Annona cherimola. The sequence goes on along the minus strand of CM059973.1, from coordinate 72,648,035 downwards.
ATGATAAGCGGCGTCGACGTCGATGGCAAGGGCTTCGTCGAGTTTAACGACTTCGTTCGCATGATGGAGGGCCGTAGGTGACTCGGGCGTGGGCCGCCGATGCCGCGTGGCTTGCCGATATTGGCTGATTTCCATCCTGTGGGCCGCTGTCCGTGGATCAAAGAAAACTCTAGAAGACGGGAACCAGCAGCTAGGATTGTGTTTTGGGAAGCATGGTCGGGTCGACCCCAATTGTATTTTGTGCGTGTGAATGAAGCTCGACTTGTCGGTTTGTATACTAGAGTCGTGATCAAATGCAAACATTTTTTGTTGTTGTTGTTGTTGTTGTTGTTGTCGTCGTCTTTCTTCTAATAATCCTTGTTCGACATAGCAATGGATCCAACGGTTGGATTTGCTGATTACTGAATCGCTTGCGCACTTCGCCAAATCAGGAAATGTGGCCCACAACGTGATCCGGACGTATATGGCGTTATTCCTGTTCTTATAGCATCACTCCACGTTCTAAGCCGTGGTTCTTGGACTGCTACATGAATAAATTAGTCGACGACGCTGAATATCGAATCGATGTGTTGAAGAATGTCTTCTAAAAATTTAGATTAATTTAAATTTAAAGTGTGATGCCGGGACGAAACATGCGGAACGTGAAAAATCTTTAATTAAGACATTTGGTTTGGGTGGGTGTAATGATGTGCCGTAGATGATTACTATGATGACGGCCAATTTATTAATATATTGTTTGTCCTATCCTAATTGAGCTCTATAAAATTCTAAGTTTTTTTTTTTTATTACATCTCATTTTTATATTGCAGTGATATTTAAAATTTTATGAAAGAGAACAAACTCTTACACTTAACCATAGAAGAGACAACAGACTTACATATGTGCATAGGAGAAGTTTAGACACACGGTTGAAGTCGAACATGTGACGTTGTCCCGTTCAGGGGAATTGCTCCCATTCATGAAAGGAAAAATTCTTCTTTATGCCCGCAACATTTGCCCTAACTATATAAGATTTCCCCGAGCTTCTCTCATGCCATGCCTATACTGTCATTACAATTATTATCTATTTTATTGAAAAGAAAATTTTACTAAGACGATTTGACTTTAATATAACTTAATTGATGATAATAAATCATTAATATATGATTAAATAATTTAAAAGTCATATTAAGGTTTAATTATTTTAATTAGAAAATTTTTAAAAGAGCAGAAATTTTTTTCATGAGATAGATAACGGTGTGAGTATAATAATAATTTATGGCGGAATGGTATAAGTACAAAAAAAATTTAAAATATCATGAAAATATTTGTAACTAGGTCCAAATGCCGGGGGTATGTAAGGAATTCACCCCTTCATAAAATTATAAGTTTTATTTGGTGAAATTTGTGGACAAGTTAGTTGATAGGTTACTATTATTGTATTTATTTGTTTATTTTATCTTTTACTTGAAAGCTACAATTATGATTATCGTCACGAAAATGATATTTGGTTAGTCGGGAATCCAAGGTATAGCCATTAAACCAGTGGCGCGATTCTGTGGTTGATTCTCTGGACATCCCACGGCTTCCGCTGTCATGTTATGGGTGCAAGCGGGCCATGTCGTCTGAAACATCAGGATTCTGATTTGTAAATAAATATTATTATTAAGGTTTAAAGCGAACATGAACAATTGAACATAAGAAACCTATACTCAGTTTTTTATTTATTTATAGACTTATACCTATGATTTTGAAACCTCAACTCAGTTTTTTTAATTTATAGGCTTATAGCTATGATCTGTTAGCCCGAGTTCTTAGCCACCCCAGCTAAAAATATCATGACTGTTATATTTAATATAAATAAATATGTATATAAAATCTAAATAATAAGTCTTTTTATTTGTGTATTTTATAATATTTATATTCATATTTGCGTATAATATTTTATGTTAAAAATTATATTACATATAAATTATATCATTTTCATTTATTTTATATTTATATTTACGTTATTTGCTTTTATATTTGCTGGTATTATCTTAATCTTTTATGGAAAAGATAAAATTTCTTTTAAAAATATTATATATTATTATTTTCTTCAATTCTGATTGAGTTACGTACTATTATTTTCTTCAATTATGTACGCGAGTTGCAGTTAGGTGTAACTTGATACCGGGTCAATCCGAATCTGTCCAACCTAATTTTAAAACTAAGTTGGGTTTTTTTGAATTTTTTTCAAATTACACTTGGTTTCAACTCGACCCGAGAAAATTTGAAACCAATACTGGATTTATATTAACCTGATACCAAAACCTAATTTGGTACGAACTCAATATTTTCTCTCTAATTTATTAAAATATTTACATTTATCTATGTATTAAGTATTTCAACTATGATTATGATAAACGTTCTTCTATGTAAGCATAATCTAATTAACCTGTAAATTATTTATTCAAAAACCTAAATATTATATACATTTGTTCATAAAAATTAAATATATTACCTCTACATCAATTTTATTTTCAAGTAATTATAAATATATTTACTCTTTAAAATTATTGCATATATACTAATCAGCTACGAAATATATAAGTCTCACTTTTATTAAACTTTAGATAGTGATTTTATGTAATCTCATTTAGTTTCTTATTTTGATTTTTATGTGTAAATTCATTACGTTCATTGTATTCAAAATTATTTTTAATTAAAAGATCAATTTTTATCAAAACCAAAGATATAATAGGTCTTTCAAATATATTAATGTGCAAAAGTATTTATGCGCAAATATAATAATGTTTAAAAAATTTTGTTATCTTTATCAGGAATTTCAATTTCTAGTGGTTTGAGAGTAACCTGAATATCAACTCGAAATCAAGACTGAAACTAATGTCACCTAGTTCAAACCTGAATTCTAATATTAGAATTTGAGTTTGAGTTCCCGCAAATCTAGTACAACTTGATCCGAGTCGTACTTCGAGTTGCAGTCCACGAGGTAGCCCTGTTTCAACTCCATTTCATAGTTCTATGCGGTTTGAAGAAAATGCAGCATATTGACACATTTTATCGCGAGTTATAATTTTTGCAAATATTTTTAAAATATTTATAACTGCATTCTAAACTAAGTATACATTTTAAACATAATTAACAATTAAATGACCCCTTAAAATGCAAATCAGTATTAAAAAATGGAATGGATGGCTTGGCCAACTTGTTTTGATTAATTGACCAGGGGCTTACCTTGCTGTCAAGTTAAACTTATTTTGATTAATTGACCAGAGGCTTACCTTGCCTGCAGGTTATACTTATTTTGATTAATTGACCAAAGGCTTACCTTGCCTGCAGGTTAAACTTATTTTGATTAATTGACCAGAGGCTTACCTTGCCTGCAGGTTAAACTTGTTCTTATTAATTGACCAGGGGCTTACCTTGCTTGCAGGTTAACCTCGCCGATGGATTGGAAAATTCGGCTGGCGGGACCCACCAACTTGGTCACCTTATCTTTTTAATCTAGTTATTCATATTGGATAATCAAGCATCTCATGAATGCTTACTTAGAGGTAAGTAAGTAGGCCACTATCTATATTCATATTTGAATTTTGGACCTTTTAGTCACACTAGTCTACATATACATACACATTGATAAACTCTACATACACCCAAGAACTCTTCCTATGCTCTTGGGTACACTTAGCTTTGGTACATCTGAGTGTAAAAATTCATTTATTATTATTTTTAAATTTTTTTTATACAACTATTAATATAAGTGTATTAGACATATGTATCAACTTTGACCATTTTTGGATATTTTTAGATTTTTTAATATTAGTAGCATTTTTGTAATTTTAAATTACGAAAAATGCCACTGATTTTAAAAAATCCAAAACCATTATCTAAAAATATCTAAAACATGGTAGAACTGGATGCACGTGTTCAATATACTTAGATTAATATTTGTATAAAAAATTTTCAAAAAATAATAATAAATGGGTTAAATACATGAGGGTGCACCGAAGCTAAGTTCAACTGGCTGTATTAAATCGCTTTCCACACCCACCCACTACACCGTTGGTATACTTATATACAAGGGCGCAACTCGAGCTCTTGAAATTTGGGTTCACTTCAATCCTAATCTAAACCTTATTTATAAAAATATTAACCTTAACCTTAATTCTAACTCTATTTGTAAAATCTAAATCCTAATCCTGTTTTTGAAAATTGGGTTCGGGTTGAGTTTCGAGTTGAAATTTATGTTGATGAATTTTCATTTTATTTAATAGTGATAAGTTTAGAATTTCATAAAATATATAATAATAACAAATTATGTAAGTAAACATAATAACATATAGTCAAACTATAGATTTTTTAAAATAACAATATAAAGAATATTTCTATAAAAAATGTAACATCAAAAATAAAATAAAAAAATAAAATTAATTGATGTAAAAGTAAATAATAGAAATAAAAAATAAATATAAATGAAAATAATAGATTTTATTTATAATATAATTACAATATGTCAAACATATATTCAAATATAAATACGTAAAATATAAAGAAATATAGTTTAAATATTATGTATATAATTTATTTTATAATAAATACAAAATAGAAAATTGGGTTCGGGTCACTTAAACTCTAACCCTTTCATATTTTTAAATTAAGTTCTTCGGATTCGGGTTAGGAAAAAATAAATTTAAACATGATTGAAAAAGAGTTCAGTTTCAATCTGGCCAAAGTTGCACTCGGAAATGCACGTAAAGTAATTATACATGTAACAACTAGTGCAACAACCGAGGTCTTCTGCATACTACATATGGGCCTCTCGAGTCCGTGAAAAGTTCCTTTGCACTCGTGACTTGAAATCACTAAGGTAGTAAAATGACCTTTTCATTCCTTAAATGCATATATTGAAATTCGCATCGCCTAAGTTCAAAGTATTTTAATAGGTATTGATATCTTTCTGAATGAAAAAGTAAATTATTTTCCTTCGTAACAATAATTTCTAAAGAATTTTATCTACACAAATACTTTTCCAATATCGCTGAGTCGTGAACTTGTGTTACTGAACTTGCTTTCCATGCCAAAGTATCGAGAAATACTTCTAAAAACGCCGAAAATTCCCCTTGTATTGTATTTTGTGGAATGAGGATACTTCTATTAAATTTCTTTCCTATATAATCTTATTCATTTTTAATGTCTTGATAGTTAATGAAAAATTCGCTCTAAGTCCTATCTATAAATATATAAAATCGATATAATAAAATAATCGAATATTAAATATCAATTTTAAGTGATATTTTCAACATTTAAACTATTTAAAATATCACTATTATGAAGACAAACGATTCTATAGAGTATTATTACATTCCAATATATATATTTAAGCATTTTTCCTAATTTACACATGAGTGTACATATTTTTGAGTAGATGTGGCTTATGGACAATTTTGATTGGATAAAATTTAGCTTTTTAGCTAAACAAATGATGTTAAATACAATGAATGAATTAAATTTTTATTAAATATTAAAATCTTAAATTTTGAAAGAGTGACACCAAATTACTTCTATGTAACCTGGTTACAGAGAATAGATCCGTTTATCTATAATGCTCTTTTCAGACGAAATATGGAAGTAAATTAATCTAGGCACACTAAATATGATAAAATGATTGATAATCAAGAGCACAAAAATATGAAATAAAACACATATATTGGCTTGTGAACGGCTGCGATTATCTAAAATTGGCTGCGCGTGTATCGTATTTGCTTCACTGCCAGAGCATCAGAGCCAAGCTTCAATTCCCAAATTATTTTTCTTTATTGATGAAAATGGAATTATCGTATCCCAACTCCCATGCACTAAGAGGGGAGCGAGGGATAAGGTGATCCGAGCATTGCCAAAAAATTGTCTATATAAATTTTTTCCAAAATAACTTATGGAGGGTTATCCTATTAAACCTGGCTATCCAAAAAAGACATAGATACAAAATCCGCAAGAGAATATGCAACAGCATTTTCTTATCTTAACACGGCCCAAATTGAGCTCTCCACTGGTTGTCGACGGTTGATTGATGGTACCACCCTCAAATCCAGTGCCGACAGACCATTGCTACGGTAGGCAGAAACTTGCCCGTCGCCCACTGAGTATCAACTTGTCCGTCCACGCCGTCGCTGACGACCAACCAATCCATAGACATCTTCCTCAAGGTCGGCTCTTCCACCTGCAGCAAACCCCGTGACGCAGCGATCGTTGATCTCTCCACCGCAAGCTGACCCCTGAATCCATCGAATGAAATTTTCCATCACAACATCCAATGAATTTCTGAATAAAAACCCAAAATATCACTATCAAAGATAGAACAATGTTTCAATACATCCTGATTTTTTTTTGAATTTTTTTTTTTATAAAACGGTTAATCCAAGTATTAATAATTCTATAAAAATATTTTCAAAAAAATATTTTAAAAGTGAAATTTTACACCTTCATGCATTAAAACATTGCTTATCAAAATAATAATTAATTTCTACACATGAATGCAACTAGTATAAACCTCTGCTTTGCTAATTTACAGATGATGATTGACGATTTGAAGATTTTCGTAGGCAAATCTAATTTTCGCAAGCGCATCTGGGGTAGGGGTGGGAATCGGGGCGGGTCAGGGTGTGCTCAACCCTGACCCTCCTTTTCAAAAATCTTGTTTGATCCTTATTTTATACCGGGTCGGGACAAGGTCGGTTTGACCCTTACTTTTTTCTACAAGGTCTCGGGACAAAATTCGGGTCGATATCGGGTCAACGGGTCGGGTAAAAAATTACGGGTCAAGTAAGAAATTTTTAAAAATTTATAAAACTATCAAGTATAAAGACAAATTTATATTAAATTTAACTACTATATGCTTGAATCTATTATTAATCAATCAAAGTAAATATAAATAATTAAATAAAACATGAATATTAGCATTGAACGTGGTTTTTCTTTTTAATGTAAAATATCAGAAAACGGGTCAGCAGGTAGACCCGCCCCGACCCGCCACCCTGTAAAAAACTCAGATTTTGCCCCGACCCGCATTTCTTTAAAAACTCGAAAATCCCGACCCGCCCCCGCCGGGTACACACCCCTGTATTAAAACAGGGGCGGGTCACGGGTCGACCCGCCCCGATTCCCACCCCTAATCTGGGGTAGCCTTTACTAGAGCTGCACTAGTGGGGAAGATGAGGGGAAGAGGATCATGCAGAGCACCGACATCATGGATTTATCCGAAAGGTGAAGCATTTTAAAAAATTGCATTATATTTAACGCATTTTTAATATCTAAACCATTACTTACATTTTAGTTAAAATTGCATACCACAAAAATAAAATTTCAATTATTTATATGAGTTTTTAAGAATTAAATTTATTAAAATATTTATTTTTGAATCCATAGTAGTTCGATGAATATTCTATTACCTTAATTTTTTATTATAAGTATATTTTATTGTGTTGAATATTCGCATGTGGATTTGATTTGTATAATAAAATAATTAATATTATAAAATGCAGTATATATGCATTTAAAGTTTTAAATTTCATTTGTAGATTCTAATAATAACCAATGATACACATATACAAGGGACGTTATCACCTGCTCTAGGGAGCAGGTAGCGTTCCCTGCTCCCGGGAGCTTATACCTTTTTTTTTTTGAATTTTTTTTTATAAAAATGTTAATCCAGGTGTATTTAATATGTGTATAAGTTTTTACCATTTTGGAATATTTTAAATATTTATTTTTTATTTTTGAAAATCAGGTTGATTTTCAAAAATAAAAAATAAATATTTAAAATATTCCAAAATGGTAAAAACTTATACACATGTTAAATGCACTTAGATTAACACTGTTTAGGAGAAATTTTCAAAAAAAAAAGAAAAAAGGTATAAGCTCCCGGGAGCAGGGAACGCTGCCTGCTCCCGGGAGCAGGCGATAACGTCCCCATATACAATATATCTATTTTTTGATATGGGGGTTTTAGTATGAAAACAATGACTAGTAAATGGTCCGAATGTTTCATTATACATCCTAAAAAGCCACTTTTGAAAATAAAGGCTTTAAATGTTTCGTTACACATTAGCCACTTTTTAGAAGTGGTTTATCAAGGGAAAGAGCACAGTGCTCTTTAAAATTTGGTTCCAAGATGAGGAAGCGCTGAATGAGCGAGGCAATAATGATGGCTTAATTAGAAAACAGAGGGAGGAGGACATTAGGTTGTAGGGCACATCTGTGGAAATGTTTAACATTGAAAGGAAATTTTATAATGCGAGTTGACGACTTTGGCATATTTGCAATTTATTCAGAGAAGTGTTATACATAGATGGAATATTTTCAAAATTACTTGCATGAATGAAAAGAATTTATTTTTTCTTGGCATATATGTTAATGGCTTATTCTTTTATTGCAAAAAAAAAATCAGGAAATGGGAATTTGCTAGTCATGTAGAGTGATGCGGTACAACCTTCTCGGCCTCGGCCTAACACCTCTAACTTGACTTGCGGCCCCAAGAGACTCCAGATTTATCACAGAAGTTGACGCCTCAATACCTACAGTTGTTACCACGATTAGCTTAATGCATGTGCTACACGTAACTAAATAATCGCCCGTGGCTATAAGAACGCCATACAGGTCAACACCTTATCCATGGGTAGGGCCAGGTGGGCTGTTCTTAGAGCTCACAATGTCCAAGTCTCGATGCCTAATCGCACCTGACTTGATCTTATTATTGTGCCTGATCTCTCCTTAGAAGATAATGAATGACCTTATGGAAGAGGCGTGTATAAGTGGAGAATGTTTCAATGCACCTGGAGCAAAACCTTATTTTTTATATAAATTTTTTATAATTTTTATAATTTAAGTGTATTTTATTTATAAACCAAATTTTACCATTTTTAGATATGTGTATATATATATATATATATATTTTTTTTTTAAAAAAAAAAACAAAGGTACTTTAGCTTAAGTGACTAAAATACTCCAGTTTTTTAAAATAAAAAATATATTTATATATCTCTAAAAATAGTAAAATTTAATATATAAGTTAAATAAACTTAAGTTAATAATTTTATTAAAAATTTTCAAAAAAAAATATAAAAAAAAATTTGGCACTCTAATACATTGAAATTTCAATGCATGAGGGTGCATTGAAACATTTTCCTATATAAATGGCATTCGAAGATGATGGGTTCCACATTTCTAGTAATTTCAGAGTTCTAACTTTCCTCTCTCTCTGTAAGTTTTTGGCCATCTTTCTCTAAGTGATAACTGGGGATACCTATGTACATTTTTCTCAAACAATAGAGGAGAAACTTGGATGGCTTTACTCAAAGCAACTCGAACACAGTCGCACGTCGCAGGACCCCAACCTTAACTAAACCGTATATTTCTGGGTTCAAGTCAGGTCCAAGTCGAGTTCGGGCAAGTTCGAAATTTAGCATTCATATTCAGATACACTAGATTTTTATCTGTAGCCCTCTCTGCCGACCCTAAGCCTTGTAATTCCTTCCGCACCTCTACAGAGCACACGCCTTGTTACATCCTCACCCTTGATTGTCGCCGACTTCTTTGTCTAAAACATGGGCAAATTCATTTATTCTTATACTTTTCCCTAGATGTCAAATTCAAATCACATCGATTGCCACATGACTACTCCATAAGCGTGTCATAGAAATCCAACTTGGAAATCTTTAGATTGTTCCACCAGAACCTTAATCTTTTCATGATCTAACGGATGTTTTGGATTTGAGATGTTGATGACAGTGATTATGCGTCTGCGAATCAGATGGTTGAGATTGGATGGATAGACTAACATCGATGGAGGCTATGGAGGCAATATGGAAAAGATGTGGCAGTGAGATGGGTTCTTTTATCGAACAGTGTTGAAGAAGATCATGGTTGAACAACGATGGATTTTCAAAGGTCGACGACAGGGATCGATTGACCAGTTGGTGAGTTTTTGCTTTCTATTAGTCGGTTGTTGCAATTTGTCAGCATTGTGAGTAAAGGATGAGAGGACGTTCTTTGGATTTTCTCTTTAGTGACGAAAAAGAGGCTCAAATTTGGGAGTGAAAACAGGATTTTTCTTGAGTTTTTTTTTTTTTTTCCCAAAACCGAGAAATAGAATAGCCAAATGCACTATGTGGTGATGGTGGTAACTTGAGATGGTGGAGCAGCATTGACCCACAGAAAAGACAAGCAGCAACGTTGGCTAGTAATGAGAAAGATGAAGGAAAGTGGTGACAACGAGATTTTCTTGCGAATTTTGAGAGCAGATCTGATGCAACAAATACCTTGCTGAAGTGGGAACTGAGAGTGAAAGGTGGTTCCATTATCAGCTCTAATTAGTGAAGAAGACTTTCTTCTATAGTGCGACATAGACATCGCTGTACACCAATAGACCACAGATTGGATTTTTCTTGGTCGAGTTGGTTTCAACCTTATGCCAGCCCTGATTTACTCAGGATCGAGTTAAAATCAAGCTTTAAAAATTCTCAAGAACCACAGTCCAATTCCTTACCCGTTTGGTTTGAGTGAACCTACAAAACTTGCACTCCTATCAAACAGTGAAACTCTCTCCTCATTTTTCTAGAACCTCAGACTAATCGGGCTTTTCATTCTCGACATAGAAAAGATCATTACAGTACAAGCTTGCACACCATCATGAAGTTTGGATGGAATTACTAGAAGGGCGTGTTGGTCATCTAATCATAATTTAACCATGGAGCCTAAGTACAGATGACGCATACAGTCATAGGAGTTATGAATATAAATATTTATTATAAATAATTAAATCTTTATAACATCATAAATATATAATAATGACGTCCTGGTTCAAACGATTTGCTAAACTTGTTCGAACCAAGCTAATTCCGTCACTGCTTCGATCTTGGGTTCCGTTCTGACAAGGACTGCACAGATGTAACTACGCTTCTCAAAACAAGCGTGCAGGACTTAGAAAGCCTCCCACGCTCACTCGACCAGTATACTTTAATGGTGCGGCTGGACCTGGAGTTTCATCTTTTGAAAGTTCGACGGCGTGGAGTGAAGAGAGGCAGATATATCATATATGAAAACGCATGAGCCCAAGCAACATGAATGGTCACTTTTTTTTTTTTTTTTTATTAAATGTGTAACATGAATGGTCTTCTTCTTCTTCTTCTTTTTCTTTTTTCTAGCATGAATAGTCAATTTTAAAAATCCTAAAAAGGTCAAAGACGCACGATGAGTGGAGGCAGGCACATACACATGTTCATGTCGCCGTTGAAAAACTCACATGGTTATACTTTAGAAACATGAGCAGCACGCAGACCTTCTCCGCACCATTTGAAGTGAGGGCAATCTGGTGGCCGTCCCGACGCCTGCCGGAATCACTTGCCAGCAGTGCCCCACGTGTCTCCCATTTTCCGAACTACAATCATCCATTGCCACTTGCTTTCCACTAACCGACCTGGCTACATCTGCTCTTTTCTACAGCTTTTTATGTGCGCGAAGGGCTGTTTGCCGCCCGGGGCGAAAACTTTTCGCGCCTTTTTACCTTAAACGGCGTGTATTTATATTAAAATGAATTCAAGCCCCATTTTACTGAATTTTATGCATAGAAGTTCGAATTCTGCCTTTTGAAAAAAGCTTGAGTTGGTGGCTTTTTTGATCCACATATATTAAGAGTGTGTTTGTTTAGGGCAAAAAAGTGTCAACTAAAACTTTTCAATCTAAAACTTTTCACTCTCCATAATTATTCTATTTTTTAATTATTTTTTCACATTTTTCTATACAAACTACCCTACTTTTCAATAATTTCTACACAACTACCCATACAACTAACTTATCTATTTTAACTTTATTCTCTTTACTCCTCATCATTACTCCTATTATATCACATCCCTTTCTATTGATTTGACAACTTCTACTCAAAAAACTTTTCATCAAAAGTTTTAACTCCAACCAAACACACCCTAAACTTTTTCTACTAAACTTCAGGCGTGGAACACGCCCTAAATGTGTAGAACTCCAAAAGCTCCAGCTAAATCTAGATATCCAAAAGTTTGATGCTTGTGCTATAAAAATTAAAAGCACTGTGACCATCAATCTGCTTAAATGCATGCCGAACAGGCTTGCACCATGATGCTATCTTAACTCTTAAAGCAGTTTTTCTAGGATGTGTCTTGGAAAGGATAATAACTTCTGACCAAAAGTTTTTTTTATAAAAGTTATTAAATTGATAGAAAATAAGAATAAAGTTAAAATAGATAATTTAGTTGCATGAATAGCTGTGTAAAAATAATTAAAAATAGAGTAATTGTATAGAAAAATGTGAAGAAATAATTTTAAAATATGGTAACTACAAAAAGTAAAAAATTATATATTTAAAATTTTTAGTTTGAAAAATTATTGTTAAAAACAAACATGACCTAAAATGATTGGGTTGAAGCAACTTCAAAAAATATTAGTTGGGCATGGCCAAAAATCACAAATTTTGGTGAAGTGCTGTTTTCGAGAATTAGATCTCACGCTTCCCATGAACTTAAAAGGGAAATTATTAATTCAACATGTTCAAAAATAGAAATGCTTTCATGAAATTTCTTTTTTATGTAATTATTTTCATTTTTAATATTTTGATGGTTAATAGAAAATTCACTGAATCTATTGCATTTGGAATTATTATATTATCATAGAAATTCATTCATTTTTTTAGTATTAGTATATATGGATCCTATCTATAAATGTATAAATTAACGTAACAAAATAATTTACGACTAAATATAAATTTTTAAATAGTATTTTTAACATCTAAATCATCTAAAATATCATTATTACGTGGTTCAGTGATTCCGTAAAGTATTATTACATTCTAATAAATATGTAAATAAATCTATTTTTGAGCAAATATAGCTCATGCACTACTTGATTTAAATGAAACTTAGTTTTTTACTTAAACTAAAGATGTTAAAAATAATGAGGGAATTGAATTTCATATTAAACATCAACATCTGAAAAATGAAGAAAGTGATATGAAACAACTCTATGTAACTTGACTGCATAGAAGTGAAGCTCTAATGTATATTTGGAGAATATATAGCTTACAATCAATTGTATTTTTATTTATTTTATTTTTTAAATATTTTTAAAATCTAAATCATCTATTATATTTTGCTCTATGACGTATATGAAAATCATATTACTTAAATTTGTATATAATCTACAACAAGTTTAAATATATGATGTTGTTTATGATTATATTTTTTAAAGTTATTGATTATAAAATTTTAAGTTCACTTATTTTTATATAGGATAAATAAATAGTTTTTTATTGTTCGAATTGCAATCTTTACTTGCATTGTTACACATTTTTCATCTTATATTGCATATCAATAAATTTTTTAATCTACTTACATAGTAAAGAGGAGGCCGGGGCGTTGCTGCCAACTGAATGCTCCTGCCGACCGAGCTACCGCTTGGTTATATATAAATAGTTTTACACAGAATGAATGAATTTGTTGTGAAAATTTTTTTTAAAAAAAAATTAAGTAGATGTAGAATTATAATCGTTTGAATTGAAATACTTCTTCGTATATTTGCACGACACTCTTCCCATCCCAGTTTAAGCTCTTTTTAAGGAGGAGTGATCCTGTTAACCTGGCTAAGTAAATACCTTACTTAGCCCACCTTAAAAATCTTATTTAAAATTTTTTTTTTATTTTTTTCTTCCTTCACTTGTTTATCTGAGTGCATTTAATATATAAATCAAGTTTTACCATTTTTGGATATGTGTATATATTTTTTTTAGATTTTTAAAAATAAGGGTATTTTAAATAATATATACACATAGATGTTTAAAAATCTCAAAAAAATAGATAAACATATTAAAAAATGGTAAAACTTAGTGTATATGTTAAATACACTTAGATAAACAAGTGCATGAAGAAAAAATTTAAAAAAAATTATTGTAAATAGGTTTTTTAAGGTGGGCTAAGTGGGGCATTTACTTAGCCCGGGCTAACAGGATCATTCCTCCTCTTTAAAAGCTAATAAAATTAAGGAATGATCTCGTTAGTCCGGACTAAGTAAATGTCTCACTTAGCCCACCTCAAAAATCCTATTTAAAACAACTTTTTTTTTGTTTTTTTTCATACACTTGTTTATTTAGGTATATTTAATATATAAATCAAGTTTTACCATTTTTTTGATATGTTTATATATTTTTTTAGATTTTTAAAAATAAGGGTATTTTAAATGCATATATACATAGAAATGTTTAAAAATCTCAAAAAAATAGATAAATATATTCAAAAATAGTAAAACTTAATCTATATGTTAAATACACTTAGATAAACAAGTGCACAGAGAAAAAAGTTAAAGAAAAAAGTTGTTGTAAATAGGTTTTTTAAGGTGGACTAAGTGGGACATTTACTTAGCCCGGGTTAACAGGATCACTCCTCAATAAAATTATAGTTACACTTCCTTGGTGTTGCAACCATATTATTTGGCCCACCTTCTGAAAGCAACAATTTAATCAAAACTATTTATATATGATGCAAAGGTCACATAATTCTATATAATAAATACTCCGAGGATATTTGGTATAATAATAATAATAATAGTTAATTTGTTAGTAGTTTTTTGCAACAATAGTTATTTTATTATTAAAAGGCTAATAGTTTTTGTGTCACTAAATTATGTGGCTAAAAGAGATTTCTTTGTTGCGACTAAATTTTTTTGGAAAATTAAATTTCCCTCAATTATAAGAGATATTTTTTTATAGAAAATTATAGGGGATATTTTAGCAACAACTTTTGTAACCATTCTTAAATTTTGTTGATGATTTATATGTTTTCAGCAGCAATAGCATAATTTATTGCTAAAAATTTAAAATGACAGCAAATCATCTTTCTTGTCATTAATTTGTATTTTTCTAATAAAATTTTCACTTGTGGAAAAAGTATTGCTGGTAATGGTTTTTCATACAGCCATCTTTTCTATTTTTATTCTTATTCTCTTTACTCCTGATAATTACTACTATCACATTGTATATTATTTTAAATAGGTACGACTCACTCAAAAGGACGATAGAAATGATTTTCAGTCACCTGATGAATAAATAACATGTGTAGCTGGGTTTTGATGCCCGGCCTGCAGGAGATGCAATGGTGAAATAACTGGGATTGGAACAGTCGTCCGGAATGATAAGGGTAAGTTTGTGGCAACAAGAACAACTGGGGGGTTGGTCCCGACGCTGGCTCAAGACGCCAGACGTCCTGAGTTGGAACCTCCACATAAAGAGAAATAGGAACTCCTCTCTCCCGAGTAATAAATAAGAGTGTATTGTCTCTTTAAGATAGATGAAAACTTATTATCTTCTTTATGGATAAAGTGGGAAATCAGTGTCTCTTTTGTGCCTAATTGTAATATATAAGATGATGAAATACCACATTGTACCAATCAAAAAGAATTTAATCTTTTGCAGGGATGATGGAGGCTATGGCCATGGAAGCTGAAGCAATGTTAATGGAGATGGAAATGGCTGTTCAAGTGAAATGGGAGAACATCGAGATACCCATCACAGAAGCCGGAAATTTTACCAAATGAGCTATTCCTCTGTTGACCAGGAAGCAATTTAAACTGCCAAAAATACAATATGATAAAGCGATAATACTGGCCTCTTTGACATGTCTTACTATGATAAAGGAAATTAACAATCCAAAATTTGACGGCGCTCTTAGGGACGTTTGTTAATGTAAAAAAGTGGTGGAAATAGTGGAAAATGAAAAAGAAACAGTGGAAAATGAAAAATGGAATATTTCGGAAATTATGTGATTGATAAAAAAATGATAAAGGTAAAGTAGAAATAAATAAGGTTGTGGAAAGTAAAAATGATTAGAAAGTAGTAGTAAAAGTGAAAAAATAGAGAATTTTGATGGCAAAATTATGCCTTGAAAAATGTGCCTAAGTATAATTCCCATGGAAAACCATAGCTTCCCACGCATCCGTGTTAGTTTGTTACCAGACAAGCCACATATTCGTATGCGTGCGGAGCATGGAATCGAATGGACTTGTAAATTCTAGTTCTGCTCTTCCTGAGGCCCGTCCAGCTGGCTTGCTCCTTGCGGATGGTCCCCATGTCCGGACTTGGATGGGCTAGCAGGCCTAGCTTGTTTTTTACTCTGTCCTGTGGTGGAACGGTCGGAATGGGACACGGGCACCATCACCACGGGTTTCCTCGAAAGTTCCCGGAAAATGACATCCAACCCAACCCATACTCGACCATCTCAGTTCAGTACCAAAAAATGCGTAACCTGGAAAAAGATAAAAGTATGATTAATTATACATTATGGGTATCTTTCGCGACACAAAAAATTTTTCAAACTAAAACTTTTTTAATTTAAAACATTTCACTTTTCTTAACTATCTTATTTTCTAATTATTTTTCGTATCTTCTTATATAATTAAATTACTTTTCAGTTATTTTTATATAGTTATAAGTAACATATTTATTTTAATTTTATTCTCTTTAGTTTTTATTATTATCTTTGTCATATCACATAATTTTCTCTTATTTTAAAAATTATTATACTAAAAAATTTTCATCTAAAAGTTTTTTCGCTTCCCAAACATACCTTATATTAATTATGTTGATGTGTGTATTTAATAATGATTAAAAGTAATGAAAAGAATAAGAATGGACCATTTAAAAGATAGAAATAGAGAGGGATAAATAACTAAAGGCCAATGATCCTATGCAATTGGTTATCATTAAATATATGTTAAAATTTTCAACCTTAATCCCATGCAATTGGTTATCATTAAATATATGTTAAAATTTTCAACCTTAATCCCTCAAAAATTGAGTTGGATTGGCCGGCCGGTGGTTTATCCTGACCCAGTTAAACTTATTCACAACCTGAATCGGATGAAAGTGAGATAGAATGCTACTTTTTTCATCACCATTACACAACAGTGCTTTCTCCACTTTAGATTTTATTTTTTAATATGCAGTTAATTTTGAACTTGTAAATTGGCTAATAATTATTAAATACAAGGTCGAAAGTGAAGATAAATTAATAACATTATAACGAAATGGAAAGCTTTTATTTTATTAAATAAAAATAGACCTTTTTGAGTTCTGCAATAATTCCAGCAAGCTCAAGCGCACCTAAGCAAGTTGTAATACATGAACCCAACTAGTTGCGCAGCATATTCCGACTTCACAAACCTATTTTTGTTTTGCTCAAGATATATATTGCGATTCCCTGATGGAGTGGACCGTTTACATCTGTCATATATATAATGGAAAAAAGACGTATCACATGCATGCGCATGTCAGAGGGTATCGATGATCTTTGGGGTTTTTAATCAAGGTCGTGCTCATACAGCTTTACAAATTGAAAAAATAATAATAAGACATAATGTATAGATTGAGGGGATAGAATATATATTTAAAAAAAAAAACAGATAATTGCAAAAGATATGATAAATTATTGAATAACACTAATATATAGCGATGAATTATTTGAAAGATAAAAATGCCAAATTGAAAAATAATTAAAAACAGAAAAGGAAATGCACGATGCAATGAATATCTAGTCTCCATCACATCCTTTAGTTGAAAGTAGTGTGCAAGAGGTCCGATGAATCGGTTCAAGTTGTCCACTTGGTCTCATAAATCATAAATCCACCTCCATGCATGTACATGTATCTCACGGTGTTATACTCAGGTTCCAAATTTCTACCATTGTATACTTTGTTACTGTGATATGCTGATTTGTAGATTGGAGAAATGACAACTTTTCGTGAAAATGTCCACACAAATAAATCTGTTTGGTGCATTTATATGCTTGATTAGTACTATTTCCGGGGCATGGAGTATATATGTTGAGCTAACAGGTGGAGATCTACTTATCGTTGGTGTTGACCACCTTAGTAGCAAGATACCATTAATTTTCATCCTTTCTTTAATGAAGAATATAAATATCATTTCATAAAGACTCGCGCACAGCCATAAAATTAAAATAATTTAAATCTTAATCTTAATCCTAATCCTAAACCTATTTATAAAAATTAAATCTTAATTTTAATCCTATTTATAAATTTAAACCTTAACTCAATTTGTGAAAGTAGGGTTTGATGTAAGTTTTGAGTTGGAATTTGGACGACACATTTTCTTTTGATTTAAAGCGATAAGCTTAAAATTTTATCTAAATATACCAACAACAGAACATGTAAATAACAATAATAATACATAGTTTAACTATATTTGTTTACGAATATAATAAGATATAATATATTTCTGGAAAAAATTTAACCTTCGAAGAAAGATAAATGAAATAATTAATAAACCTAAAGCTAAATAAGGTAAATGAAAAATAATATAATTGTGACATAACAAACATGTATTAAAATATAAATAATATAAAATACATAAAAATGAAAAAAATATTATTTAAGCATTATGCATGTAATATTCTTAGGAGTCGGGGTCTATTATTATTATTATTTTGATAAAAGGGTTGTAAAAAGTTTAAGTTTTAAAATTGTAAAGTTTCAGGTTTGGTGGGCCAGATTTGGGCTCAACCACACCCAAATCACACCCCTCAGAGCCGAGGACATATGATCTTTCTGGTAAGGCAGCCATAGCCAATGGTCACCCCTCCCACATCCCATAGGCTGTTGGATTTCGGTCTTTCTTCTTCCAGCGCTCGTAGATGCAACTTCAAATGGATGAGGTTCTTCCTTCTTTATTCTTTCCCTCAACTCCCTGGTTATGCTCATTTGGATCCAATTAGCAATTGTAAGTGCAAGTCCCACCGCCATTTCTAATCTGGATCTTGAATATTCAAGTTTTGAAATGATTCATCCCTTTTTAACTTCACCTTCCTTGCCGAAACAATCAATTAATAATCAACTAATATATTCTAAATTTGTCATTGTTAATTACTTCTAAACTCTTTGAATCAATCTAGACAAGGATTGAATGCTCATACGAATGCTTACAGGTCGACAACTTGTGGATTTAGCGTGAGCTGTTGGTTGGGACTTGGGAGAGGTGTCATTATGTCGGAAATCATGGCATTATTGAAAAATATCACGACTCTGTTTGGCCTTGCTTGTTGCTCTGGTGTAGCGCTTTACAACTATGAAAATGTGCACGTCTTCCCATATGAGGCGTTTTACATCGTCACATAAAAAGCTCAGTTTTGCTAATTTTTAGCTAGGCTAAAAAGCTGAAAATCCGCCAACTGGGCTTATCCCAGCTGGTAGCGTATTTTGATTGCTAATGGGGTTATTTACATAGTTGGTTCTCCTTGAGTATGGGAGTATTTATAAAAATGTCCCTTCTAATGAAGGGTAATGAATGAAGCAAATTTGTAATATCAAGATATCACAATGTATGTAATACCAATTAAAAAATTGAAAATCCCAGCATTTTCAAAAGTTCTGTGCATACAGTTTTGCTTAGTCTCTTCTGCGTGGCTAAATAGTCCCTAAACAAACTTTAATGTTGAAAACATGCATAGCTAAAGGCACTAACGTAGCCACCGGGGAGTTGGCTACGTGGTAAGCATACGCCGGATCGAATCTTGTACTGTGGTGGGAGCTGTAGGTCTCCCAAGGAAGCAGTTGGTCTTTCCTTTGTTGATAACTGGGCACATGGTTGGCATGAATATAATTTTTTTTTCAAAAGTAATTGGCATGTTTAATACATGTTCTTAACCATTGACCTATATAAATATAAATATTTAAACTTTAAACTTTAGAAAAAATATTTTAATTTTAGATTTGGCATTAATATTACCCTTTGATTTTTTGAAATTTAAAGTTTCACATACTCAATAATTTTCAGGTAGTGGCTAAATGGTTAGCCTTATTGATTCACGTTCCTAACCTACATGTTAAACCATCAAGACATAGTATAAAGATGAATGATAAGGGAAAAAAAAACAACTTTTTACAAATATATCTATTACGTTTAGCACTAATCCTAAATATATTTACAACATTTTCAAATTTTCAAAATATCAACTACGTTTACACTTAATTCAAAAAATGCTGATTTGGTTGAAAACTGTCAGTTAAATTTTTATAAATACCTAAAATACTCATATTATAAAATAATAGATGATAAAATGAAATAGAATAGAAATGGAATTAGAGCTTTCCGAATTCAGAACTCATGTGTAATTAGGATATGGGTAAGTTATGACATTCGATTTTTTAAATTGCCCTATTTGAAGGACATATTAATAACTTCACACATTCACTAATGACATTAACTTCCGGATGAGTATCTTTAGGATTAAATACAAACATAATAGATATATTTAGGATTTTGAAAACGTTGTAAGTATATTTAGAATTTTTTTTACTAAGAACATATACAAATGTTACGAGGATATTTAGAATTAAAGTAAAATATATAAAGTATGTTTAGGAAAAGCGCAAAAAATTCCCAATGTAGAGCTAGAACACGTGCACAGGAGCTTGGTGGGCAATTGAGTTCAAACTTCCAGCCCAACTGCACACGCGGCCTAAAACAGATATGGCATGAAGCCCAAAAACAGTAGTTCGGCAACCGATATTCCTAATGTTCATACAAAAATTGCAATATCATTTTTCTTTTTCTTCACAGCTCCTAACTGATTGTTAGCATATCCGTTGTCAAAATTTTTTAACTCGGGCTTAACTAAAACGTGAATTAGAATCCAGTAATAAATGTCAATATAAAGAGTAGAAGTAGGGAAGTTTCTTATACATAAATACAATAAATTTCACTATTCACCTATTTATTAAGGTATATATTTCTAAGATTGCACTCAAGTAAGAGGGTATCATATCTTTTTCCCTTTTCAATTATTATTCTTCTTTCTTCTTTTTCTTCATTCTTTAAAAGTTTCCTTTAGTTTCCACCTCAGAGGAAGCGTCCTCACAAGAATTTTTGTGAAACTCTTCTTTGATGAACTAAAATTCAACTTTTTGCATTATCTGAAATAATTGATCTTACAATAACAAAAAAAATCATTTTAATACAAGTCTTGTGTTTGCCCTATCTGCTAAAAATATATGACTATGTATAAATTTTTAAAAAACTTAAATCTACTCACATATTCATTAAATTATTATAATAACTTATATAACCGTTCGTCCACGATGGAAGAATGTTTTACACAGTATAAAGTTGAATGAACAGATTTGATATTGATATGCAAATCAAATAATTTTATAACGTTGATTTTCACATCTTTTAAATGGAGGCCATGCATATCTTCCAAATGATGAAACTCGGTTTACGAACTAAATAAATGACTTTTAAATGTAATTAACAAAGTACATTTCCCATAATCATTCAGATAAGTTATATCTTAACTAGTTCACGTACGCCTGCCAGGCCGAAGTGGAACGCATTTTCTAGGTGCGTCATATTGGATGGAATAGGATGGAAATTGGATTTTTTTTTTTTTTTTTTGCATTCCCAATACACACCAAGAACTCAATCTCGATCGGTGTTGTTAGAACCGGACCGGACCGGCCGATCGGACCGGTCTGACTGGGAACCGGTTCGTTTCCATACGGTTCGGTCCAATTATATAAAACCGTCCAAATCGGCGAACCGGCGGTCGAACCGAAAGGAATAGTCGAACCGGATTTGCCCGGTTGGACCATCGCACCTTATATAATATATATATATTTTAAAAAAAACCAAAAATCAAACCCGTCGTCCCTTCCCATTGCCCTCTCTCGTTTCCCCCAGCCCCTTTCGGAACCCTAGGCTACTGCTCACTTCTTTGCTAGCCGCCCTCGACAGACCTCGCTCGCCGCCGTCGCCACCGTGGCTGCGGGAGAGAGAGGAGGAGACAAGGCTGCTTCCGCTGTCGTCTCTTCTTCCCGTTCTTACGGAGATTTTTCTTCTATCCTTAGAAATTATTTTCCCAGTTCTCGATTTTGCTTCCGGTTTTTCACGGGTTTTGTCAATGCTACTGAGCTGCTATCGTCGTAGCAACTACTTGCTTGGTGGTTTTTCGACATTGATGTTTGGTGGGTTTCTCTTCCTCACAGCTCCATTTCTTCTGCATAATATGCATTTTTCTTTTTTGGGTGTCTCGCATTTCATGAAATTCTATATGGGCTGTGTTTATTTATTTATCGGGAAATGCAGATTCATATTTCTTTGCTGGGTATTTGCTGTGGATTCTGGATTTTTTTTTATTTTTTTCTGTTCTGGAACATGCATTGTTTTTGGAATATTTCCTAGAAAAATTGGTTTGTCCGCATTTCATTTTTTTTTTCTACATTTCGATCCTGTCTCTTGCAAAATGCAGTGAGAAGCTATTCATTTTCAATGAGCCGTTTTGGGTAATTTCGGGCGGCATTCTCTTTGTGGTACAAGGCATTGCGATGCTCGAATTTGGATTTGTTTTAGTAAATGCGCAAGACACTTCTTTTTATTTCTGCCGGATTCTAGCTTGTAGTTAGAGATCATCCCTGTAAAAGAATTAGGAAAACAAATCCAGCGAGAAAGTGTCATCGTTAAAGGCTTATAGATTTGCAATCTCTAGCTATTTATTTATTTATGAATGCAACTGTGTTGGCGTAGCAGAAAAAAGAGGTGGGTATTCCCCTAGTACGGGTTTCCGCGTGCAGTCATCTCCTCTTTGGTTCTTGTTCTCTTTTGGAATTGTGCAAAATGAAAAAAGAAAATTGAATAAAACGTTGAAAGACAGCTGCTTTTGATGATGAACAGCTCTACTTTGGTTCTAAAATATGAAAGAAGTGCTGTTGCCTCATTTTTTCCTGCATGTTTTTACTTATGTTTTGTACTTATACCGTGGTTCTTAGAATCTAACATATATATTTAAGATTTATGAAAATATAATTTTATCAATATATTTATTTAAAATTAAAAAATAATTTAATATTTATGACATCATAAATATGCCATGCTGACGTCACCGGTTTGAACCGGATCAGTCCCTTTACCGGTTCACCGGTTCGGTTCTGACAACATTGATCTTGATGGGTAAAATGTTGACGTTGGGAGTATCTTTGCAATAAAAAAAAAGTCAAAATAGTTTTGTTTTTTTTTCAAAATTGAAAATTTGAAAACAAATTGTAAAATTGAAAAGTTATGGAAAGATAAATGGAAAAATCGTAAAGTGGGTGTTGGTGGTTTAACGTTTGTTAATTGTTATTCATTTCTCATAGATCTTTTAATATTTAAACTGATTGCAATATTTCTCAATTAGTCCAAAATCAAATGTTTTAAAAAAGCTTACTTACTATATATCTATTCTAAATTTCAACATTTTTATATTGACCCCGGTCTCAAGTAATGTTAAATACTTATAACGTAAATTTCTAATCAAATTTTTATTTTTTTTTGCAAATCGTAAATATATACATGTCAAAAATTTGTATTTAAATGGTTTAGATGCTTCTAAGATATAAAAATTAACCGTTTTACAAACCCAATTGTACAAGCATATATTTTTTTGATAAAGACAAGCATTTATTTTTAATCCTAAAAAAGTAAATGCTTGAATATTTTGAGTCCGACTGGCTGTGGGTCACGGGGGAATCTTTCTTAGAAGCCAATAGCCATATAGCGTGACAAGATTCCATCACGTGTGCTTAGTATCTTTACACGTGGCAACTCATCTTTGAAAAACGACTAGGTCAACAGAAAAAAAATACGAACGGAACGTTTGCGCTACAGAGAAAGTCTGGAAGTGGAGGGGGAAAAAAAAAGTAAAAAGAAACTTGATAGCTTAGTAAGAAAATGATTAAAATATAGATGTAAAAATGAAAAATGTAGGATAGTGAAGTAATTAAATATGAATTTTTTTTTTTTTAAAAGTACAGTAGAAGGATGATTTTTTAGCTACTATTGTTACTAAATGGTGCTTTGACCTGCGTCACGAGGAGAGTAAGTAGGTAAGGAAAGTTTTGTGTGAAATGATAATGGAGTATTCCAAAGAATTCATAGGGTTTAGTGGGATGTAATTTTTCCTTTGTTTATTGAAAGGATGTAATTTTCTATTTATACATATTTTTGTAAAATTTTAATGCACATTAATATGTTTTTATCTCATATCCTAAGGTAAAGTAAGAATAAATAGAAAAGTTGTGCAAAAATAATTAAAACATAAAAATAAAAATGAAAAAGTAGAAGAGTTGGATAGTTAAAATTTCATATCATGGGTATGTTTGATTACGACAAAAATTTTTAAATTAAACTTTTCATTAATGGTAACTACTTTATTTTTTAATCATTGCTTTATACCTTCTTATACAACTAATTTACTATCCTACTTTTCAATTATTTCTATTTAAATTTTACCCTCAATGGAAATTGATATTTTTGAATTTGTTTTGTACTTTTATTTTTAAAAATTAATAAAAAAGGTATAGACGCACACCTCCTACACAAAAAAGTATTAAACAAATTAATATATTGTCAAATTTTTCATCAAAAAAACATGTTGTCAAATTTTAGAAGGGAACGATTTAAGTAAGGCCTACATATTTATAAAGAAATTTAAAAAATTTTGGAGCTACTTGTAAAGCTGACTATACGTGATCACACATAATGAACGTGTTTACATATAATGCAGGTGTCATGTCTGAGCATATAACCTCTAACATAATAAATTTAGTCCTAGCCACGTATCTTTTTAGTTGGAAACTTCCTTATTTCTATGAAAAATTAATGTCGATCAAAATTATTGAATATAAAATTATAGCGATGCCCTTGTAGTAGATAATGTATCTTTAACAATTAAGCTATCAAAATTTTAATTGAAAATAAAATAAATAAATAGATAAATTTGAATATATAATAAATAAATATTATTTTCAATCATTTTTTATAAATTTATTTTTATAGTTTCAACTATTTTTTATTATTGATTTATTTATTTTATATTAATTTATTTATTCTAAAATACCCCTCTCATCATTGTCAAGGCAAACTAGACCTTTAGACATGTGAAGTAAGAAAAATCATAGCAAATTAACAATTTAACTTCTTTTTTTGATAAAAAAAACAATTTAACTCCTAACTATGCTAAAGAATGTCAAATTCATAAATTATGTATCATCCCATGTAACTATAACAATAGGATTAGAACTTCAAATATTTACCAATAGGGTCCTACCGTTCATAGATAGTGGTAACTTGCTAACTAGTTTGTGTTTGATCCTTCCATTTATGGGAGTGTATAATATTTTTTCCCTTTGTAGGAGTTCATGAAATTTGTCTTGAGGGTAGGTTCCACTTGTGTTAGATGTAAGTTACTTTCCAATAAAAAAAACTTTAAATAGTTTGCTTCTCTTCTATGAAATTGGATTATATCCAAGTTTTTAAAGTAACCTTATAGCTTTGACTTACCTTGAAGATGTAAAAATCCAATTTACTGAGTCTATTTAGAATTATTTATTTGATTAAAAATTTAGATCTATTTATAATTATTTATTTGATTTAAAAATTAAACTTGGTCTAAATAAAAAGATGTTCATACAACTAATAACTAGCACTGGTGACTAGAGGCGGTGTCTCTCCTAGCAGAGGTTTCAAATTTAGGAGGTGTGAACTTTGTCTCTCAAATGATATTTGAGAGTATATTGTTTTCCTAGTTGATTTTTGAGAGTTTGTAATCTCTCTTTTAAAAGACTATAAAAATTATTTTAGAGTTTGATTATAATATAAATTGATATATGATATAAAAAATATGCCAATTAAAAAATAAAAAATAAGAAATGTTCATGAGCTTGACTTTAAAAACGTGTAAGATCAATATAATAGAATAATTTAATTTATATGTTAGTTTCAAAGCTTTATTTTTAAATTTGAGCTTTCTAAAATATAATTCATACATGAATAACCCATTCTATAAAATATTAGATAAATAATTCTATAAAATATTATTACATTCTAATGCATCCGTAAGTGAATTTATGCATTTTTAATAATAGAAGTATAAAAAATATTTGTACAAATAACTCTGATTAGTCTAAAGTTTGGTGGACAAATATTGTTAAAATATCAATAGTTGATTTTTAGTTCCATTATTACAGTGGGCACAATTAGCAAGGTTATATATATATAAAAACTTTGGTTTAACGAGGGTTACACCCAAATTGGACCAATTAAATATAGCTCTTTACTTCAATAAGTCTAAAGGTTTGCAAGAATATTTTAGTCAACTGGCTTTTGAACCTATGACATACCCTATCCATATTATCTTTAATTACTCAATAATCTTCATTTCTATAGTAAAAAAAAATTATGACGCATAGTAGCGGTCCAGCACCACCGTTAAAATTTACGGGTTTTGGTTCCTGAGGCCAAAAAAAATATTTTTTTAAAATTTTATCATTTTTTATACATATACAGGCCTCACCTAGATTTTTCATCTTATAAAATTTCATATTTTACATTTATTTAATATTTTATTTTAATTTTTGAAAATCTATTCACTTTCTGCTGTATATTTAGCACTATTTATTTTATTTAAATACTAAAAATTATATCAATTGGATGTATGTGTATGTAACATCTTCTAAAAATGTATAAAATTATATACAAATTTAAAAAATCACCTGAATCTATATATCAAAGTTTTAGAATATTACAAAATCTTATAGAATCATTAATCTAAATAGGATGAATATTATACATGTCTTAGATATTAAATTGAGATCTCATGAATCATTATAATAAATAAATTATTTTTAATGGATTTAAAGTCACTCTTAAGTGATTGTTAATTTCGAGAATGATGCAAGTTATGAATTGAGATAATTTTTGGTATCTAAGTAAAATAATTAGTGCTAAATACAATGGATAAATTAGATTTAACAAAATCATCAAATAGAGCATAAACTAGATGAGAATACCAAAGTGAATTGGTACATCCGGAACGACGGCACACTTGCTCATTTTTGGACCCCACACATATTAGAACACAATAAAATTTAAAAAAATTATTTATCTATATATAAATTTTATAGCAAATGGTTTACATGTTGAAAAAATTACTTTAAAGTTGTTATTTACATCAAACTATTTTATTACGTTGAATTTGTATCATTTTCAGACAAAGTCTATACACATATCCGATTGGGATGAAAATTGATATGATAATAGAATACATTATTCTAAATACAATGAGTGAAATAGATTATAATTTTATGATCATATGGAGCCGATTTTGGAGCAACTGCATTGTTGTTACAGTGCAGTTGCGCTACATTTGAATATGTTTTTTTTTCTCTCTCTATATATATAGTTCGACTTCTACATATCCGGATGTACCAATTTATTTTGGTACTCCCATCTAGTTTATGCCCTATTTAATGATTTTGTTAAATCTAATTCATCAATTGTATTTAGCACTATTTATTTTAATTAAATACCAAAAATTATCTCAATTCATAACTTGTATCATTCTCAAAATTAACAATCACTTAAGAGTGACTTTAAATCCATTTAAAATAATTTGTTCATTATAATAACTCATGAGATCTCAATTTAATATCTAAGACATGTATACTATTTATCCTATTTAGATTAATGATTCTATAAAATTTTATAATATTCTAAAACTTTGATATATGGATTCAATTGATTTTCTAAATTTGTATATAATTTTATACATTTTTAAAAGCTGTCACATACACATACATCCAATTGATATGATTTTTGATATCTAAATAAAATAAATGGTGCTAAATACAATGGATGGATTGGATTTAACAAAGATGAGTGATCCTGTTAGCCTGGGCTAAGTAAATGCCACACTTAGCCTACCTTAAAAAACTTATTTACAACAACTTTTTTTTTTTACTTTTTTCTTCGTGCACTTGTTTATCTAAGTATATTTAACCTATAGACCAAGTTTTACCATTTTTGGATATGTTTATCTATTTTTTTGAGATTTTTAAACATCTATGTCTATATATGCATTTAAAATACCCTTATTTTTAAAAATCTAAAAAAATATATACACATATCCAAAAATGGTAAAACTTGATTTATATATTAAATACACTTAGATAAACAAGTGTATGAAGAAAAAAATAAAAAAAATTATTTTAAATAGGATTTTTAAGGTGGGCTAAGTAAGACATTTACTTAGCTCGGGGTAACAGGATCATTCCTCTTTAACAAAATCATCAAAATAAGGCCTAAACTAGACTGAGTACCAAAGTGAATTGGTACATCCTGATGTACAAAGCTGAACTCATATATATATATATATATTTGTTTTCATTTTTCCAGTAGAGTAATGATCTAACAGGACAGGTCGTATTGAAATTTTTATGCAACCTTTTTATTTTTTAGTTTTAAACGTTTTTAAAAAAAATCTAAACCACTCACGTCATTCATCCATATGTATATATACGCACACCTATAATACCAAAAATCTAATATTTTTAGTCCTTTTATATGTTATATATTCATTCTAAAAGTTTAGCAAAATTCTATAGTTAGATATACAATCTCAAATGGTGTCCAATATCTATAAAATATAAGTTTCTAATGAAAGCGATTTTTATTGTTATAAATATATAGCACATAGCAATATTATGTATGGTTTAGATTCTTAAAAACAGTTTTAAAATTAACAAATAAAGAGGGTGCATGAAAATTTCAACGCAACTGGTTGTATTAAATCATAACCCTCCCTTAAACCTGCAATGCCATTAATTCATGACCCTCTTTTATAACCTGCAACGCCATTAATTCCTTAGTGTGTTCAAGATTATCTCATTGGATGGAATGGGATAAAAAAAAATTTTCATTTCTCAAACATATTTTTAGTTTTTGTAACACTTTTTTTTATTATCTATATGATTTTTCATTTTTCGGTGCATAATATCTATACATTTTATTTTAAATGGTACTTTTTCTAGAGTATATTTGGTTACATAGAAAAATTTTCAAATAAAAAAACTTTCAATTTAAAATTTTTCACTCTCCATATGACTACCTTATTTTTTAAAAATTATTTTTTCACACATTCTTATACAATTATCTTTCTTTTTAATCATTTCCATACCATTTCTTATACAATTTACTTCTGTATTTTAACATTATTATTTTTACTTCTCATCATTATCCTATCATATTACATTATTTTCTTTCATTTAAAAAATTTTTGGGTAAAATTTTTATACCCAAAAATTTTATTACTTCCTAGAGAAACTTCAAATTTTAAATATACTCTCTCATTTCCCAATGTGCAATATAACCACTCATTGTGCAATCTTTTCGTATACATCCACTTCTACGAATGATTCGAACAAGCAATTTCACACCTAAAAAGTTTTTCTTTTTTTATAATATTGGAAAACTCCAGGGGTCGTCCTGGTAAATTACCCCACAAATGAAGCATTTTACAGGTGTGTGAGAAACGCGGCTGAGACGGCAAGACGAGGTCAAAGGCCGATCCCAGCGTGGACGAGCTCGCCCCCATCCCCACTCTCTCAGTCTCTCACACACATACCGCCCCCGGAACAGCTTAGCTATGTCCGGCAGCAGCCTATGCGTAGCCCCGACCAACGTTCTTCCTACTCTCCGTCGGTAAACGTTTATCTTCCTGCTCGCTTCTCTGATTTTTACTATTTCTAAGCTCGATCTGCAGCTCGAGATATACGGCCACGGATGCTCAGCCGTGTCAAATATAGCCGTTGTTCCTATGGTGGACATTTGGCTTTTGTGTTTCTCTTTCTCGTTGTTTTCCTGACAACAAAATACACTTGCAGTACCCTTAGTCTGATGCCCAAATACAAAGCTTGGTTGGATGGGATGAATGGAAGGCAATTAATAGTCTGGATCTTATATGGGGAACATGATTGATCCTAACTTTTAATGAAAATACTGCCCATGATGGTAAACATCTTGGTGCTTATTTTGGTACCTTCTTGTTAATTCGAATTTGTTTTTAATTATCAGCCCATTCACTGCCTTCCATGTAGAAGGAATTGTGGCTGAGGTTCATTTGGGCAATAGATGGGTTTGGAAGGCATTTTAGGGCGTTCTATGAACTAAGTTTAATGTCCCCACTTGGCCCAATATGCAGGAATTATCTACTTTGTTGCAGTGTTTGGGCCAAACAGTTATCTTTACATGCCATCGAAATCTGATGAAGTTAAAATAGACAACACCTGCACACTGGGCATTTGGGTGGGACCGAGGTGTTACAGCTGGTGCTAGAGTAGCTCTTTGACTATTGTCATGTGGGGTTGCTGTGGTGTTACAGGTGATCTGACGAAAGGATAGATTTCAGAAGCTGTAGTTCTTCCTCTCATGTTATCATCTTCATACATGTCCTAGTTTGAAAATTTGGTTTCAATTCTACCATTCATGTGAGAATTTGAGAGGGTGGTGATAATGATTAAAACATGAAGATATCCTGTAGCGGATGCCCCTCGATTTGATTGAGCAGGGAGGGCAGCATAGTAGGGCCAGTTTAGTGCTGTTTGCCAAGCTTGGCATGCATGTGATATGAGCTTGGTTGGACTAGCTGCTATGCGCTTATGGTTTTATCAGTATTGTATAGTCTTATCTCATGGACCACCATTTGCAAAAATGGCATTTATTCATAACCAACTGTTGCAGTACTTGGGTACTGGCCGTGGACCATTTCCCTCAGTTGTCAATCTTTATTTTCAGGCCATTTTCAGTTTTTCGTTTGGGAAGTTTGTCGTTTGGGCACAATTCATGCACTTGGTGGCCGCATGTAAATGCCCATTAATAGGACAGACAATAATGACTCCATGCGTGTTTCACAAGCTAACTTCTAGCGTCATGTGGAAAAGATGTTTTAGGAATCGGTCAATCTATGGCTGTATCTGCTGATGACTGTCTGGCAGTAAGTTGGGGCCAAACAGACTAATGAACTAGCCCAACAGATGCTGTATGAATGTGTCTCTTGTATCTCTAGATCTTTGTTTATTGTTAAATTCATCCTTTTTCTGCAATGTAAAAGATCTTGTTTGATTAATTACTGTGAATTCCATCCAAGAAAAAACTTGCTGCGTAGGGATGAGATTCTGATTCAGCAAAACTACAAGCTAGTTTAGATAGAGCAAATTTGAATAGGTGATGAATATTTCTCCTCTATTTCACTGTTTTCTAGGTTGGAGGGAAAGGTTGCACTGATAACAGGTGGGGCCTCTGGAATTGGTGAGAGCATCACAAGGCTCTTTCTAAGACATGGAGCAAAGGTCTGTTTCGTTGATGTGCAAGATGATCTTGGTAACAAGTTATGTGAGGCCCTTGGTGGGGACCCAAGTTTGTGCTACACCCACTGTAATGTGACCATTGAGGATGAAGTTTGTCATGCCATCAACTTCACAGTAGAGAAGTTTGGCCACCTTGATATAATTGTTAACAATGCAGGCATTTCAGGAGCCGCAGCAGGAGACATTCGAGAGGCGGATGTTGATGAGTTCCAACGAGTGTTTGACATTAATGTCAAGGGTGTTTTCCTTGGGATGAAGCATGCGGCCCGTGCCATGATCCCTCGTGGGAAGGGCTCGATGGTGTCCCTCGGCAGTGTTGCAAGCACCACAGGGGGGCTCGGCCCTCATGCTTATACAAGCTCAAAGCATGCCGTTGTGGGTCTCACAAAGAGCATGGCAGCAGAGCTAGGCAAGTATGGTATACGCGTGAACTGTGTTTCACCTTATGCTGTGGCCACTAGCCTGGCATTGCCTCACCTGCCAGAAGCAGAGATGAAGGAGGATGCTTTGGAGGGCTTCTATGCTTTCATTGGAAAGAATGCCAACCTGCAGGGTGTTCGTTTGATGGCAGACGATGTTGCCAATGCAGTACTCTTCTTTGCTAGCGATGATGCCAAGTACATAAGTGGTGTTAACCTCATGGTGGATGGAGGCTTCACAAGCGTGAATCACAGCCTGCTGGTCTTCAGATGAACTGCAGTCTGCTCATGGGCTTCCTCCCAAGTCCCCTCCCACCCGTTTGTAGTAATTCATCTGTTGCAAACAATGGCTTATAGCATAAAATTCTCAAGTTTTTAAACATTTCTATCGCCAACATCTAGCTAATAAATTCGGAGTGGGTAGCGAAAGTGGTGCTTAACGACGTTGCTAATTATATGGAATTAAATCTACCCATTGTGTCTAAAATTACTTTTTAAAACTACACGACCGTGTTTCATCTAAATCAAATAATTGTATGGGTAGATGGTGTATCTTTGATTGGGTACTTGGGCATACTCATATTGTATCTTATATTCTACGTAGTTTAGTTGTATAAGTTTAGGATTGTATATTGTAGTTGAGTGAGTTTGTAATTGTGTATCCTGCGTATTTTAATTGCGTGAGATTGAGATTGTGTATGGTATTATACAAGTACCTATTAGAGTTCTATTTATAAGTATATCAGTTAGGAATTCAGCGAAGCCTTGAGAGGTGACCTATTGGGATGTGAGAGAGGTAGTTATCAGAGTGTTTTTGTTTGGTGTGTATGTGAGGTATTTTGTGTGTATCTCTGTAACCTGTTTATCATAGTGAATTATTATCTCTCTCTTGTGTTTTTTTGAATTCTTAGTTTGAAGGGTTTTCTACGTAAATTTTGGTGTCTTCTTGTGTGTGATCTTGTTGCTATAATTTTTATCCTATTTTATTGTTTGCGCTTCTGCTATGATCCATATCAACCCAATTACGTTTCCTAACAAGTGGTATCAGAACTATGGTTGTGATTGTGGATCAGTGTTTTGGGAAGTGTTAATGGATGGATCAATGGTTTTCTTAGAGGTAAAGTCATGGGTATAAATTTGAAGATACAAGTTGTGTGGAAATTGACAGCTACGAAAGATGTTATTTTGGGCTAATCGAGCATATTTGAAGTCAAGTCAGATCTAGTGAGCCATAAAGCAATTCCTGTGATGAGAATACAGAGAGTTGTGGCCTATGGCCGGAAGACGAGGATCCAGTGCAGCGATAAATTTGGGCAAATTTTGCTTTGATTGTACGGGGATCTAATAGGTGATTCAGATTAAAGTGGAGCAAGTGGACTTCACGGGTGCTATGAATGTTCTACATTGATGTGGAGATCTACATGAGATTAGGTGTTGTGCTTCTTGTGAATGATGATGCAGATCGAGAGGATGCTACACCGTTGGACGTGGTCAAATTTGATCATGTAGATCGAGATTGATCATGAGGAATTAAGTTTGATTTGTTTTGAAGCAGCAATTCATAAGCAGATCTAGTGTTTTAATAGTCTATAGTTGTGTCAATGCTAAAGATGCATGGAGAGCATATAAAAATGGACTAATTTTCCTGAGTTCTGCATTAGATGGTGGCTAAGAGATCTTAAGAATACCAAGATCATTGGCATTAGATTGTGGAGAGTCTAGGGAGTCCTATAAATGCGATGAGTTTGGAAAATAGAATGCAATTCATGTTGTTTGTAGTTGATGCATGATCGAGTGCAAGGTTGATGTCCTGAAGCAGGTTGGAGCACATGTACATAGAATTCAAGCCAAGGCAGAAATTTGTTAGGTGTTCCTTATATTCTGTGTAGTTTAGTTGTATGAGTTTATGATTGCATATTGTAGTTGAGTTTGAAATTGCGTATTCTGCGTGTTTTAATTATGTGAGATTGAGATTGCGTATAATATTACGCAAAGTACCCATTTGAGTCCTATTTATAGGTGTATCAGTTACAAATTTAATGGATTGAGAGGTGTTTCGTTGGGATGTGAGAGGGGATTATCAGAATATTCTTGTAAGGGTGTGTGTGAGGCATCCAAAGAATATGCATGAGGTATTATGCGTGTATCTATGTAACCCTTTTGTCATAGTAGCTTGTTATATCTCTTTGGTGGTTTTTTTCCTTCTTAGTTTGAAGGATTTTCCTTGTAAATTTTAATGTTTTCTTGTGTGTGATCTTGCTGTTATTTCTTTGATTCTATTTTATTATTTGTGCTTACACTACGATCCATATCAATCTAAATCATGTTTCCTAACAGAAAATCTAAAAAATTACTCATACCTAGAATTCGAGTAAGTTCCATGGGTACTCAAAACCACCCATAAGGGTACCTAAGTGCGTGCAACAAAAAAAATATACATGCAACAATTTTTACGTTGGGGATATGTACAGAATAGTATAAGGAGCAAATTGATGTCACGTAATCGTCGCAGACAAATAGGACAAGGAGCAATAGGACAAGGAGCAAATTGTTGTTGCATAACCACTGCATATAATTGTAAAAGAAGCAAATTGGTGCTGCCCTGCATACAAGATTTAAATCCAGCAAACAGACAATTTGCTGCATAAAAAGGTATATGCAAATGCCAGAAATGAGAAAAAAAATATTAGTGGGAGCTGTGGTCTCCCGTCCGGTTGTTTGTGGGAGCAGTGGTCTCCCGTTTGGTTGTTGGAAGTTGTGTCTTCCTAATTATTTGGTGGAGCAGTGTCTTCAGATTTGTAAGAATGTCTCAGGCCTTCAGTGTAATATGTGTTGAGATGTATGTAGATATATTCCAATCAAAAAAATATTGGCATGGTTTTGATAGCATGAACGACTACTAACTAGTTGTTGCATTTAGCCGTATCCCACAACGCGCATGCAGCCTCAGGGTATTGCTGCATATGCGTATATGTAATTAATCATGCCATAAATGCAGCAAAGAAATTTACTAAATAGATTTCTCTCTCTCTCTAATAATGGTACACACTTCCGGCTATGAATTTTTGCAATAAGTTTTTTGAAAATTTTTTTTCCCGTGCTTGGGGTTTAGTTATTAACTTATCATGTAATGTCATTAATTTTAGACGATGAGGTTATAAACTTGTAACCAGTCTTTTACTTGGTTAAGAATTAAACCTATATAACATCCATGGCATTATGCAACAAAATAACAAATGGTAAGAAATAGATGCATATAAATGTTGTTTTATTTAATAATTTTGTTCGTAATTGGAGAAGCTTATTTGGAATTGGAATCAAACCAACCTGACCTTGAGATGGATTAGGATTGATTAGGAACCAAACTGACCGATGAATTATGATCAAAGAATGATAGAAATTTTACAAAAAGAATACGATGAGGGTAGACCAAGAACCCAGTTACTCAACTTGGGCTCAGTTGCACCCCTGAGTTTAGAATAGCTTGACTTTTTTAATTAGAAAAAATCATTTCCCCTGAAATTTCTTATATTCCATTCCATCACAATCCTAAAATTCCACTTCAATATGGATTTAACATGTAAACATTAAGCCAAGTCTTACATTTTTCACAATTAAAATCCCCCCAAATCCTGAGGCCACCAACTTTTGCTTTGGGCTATATAATAGACGACAACGTCATAAGTTGATGGATGATCGAATAGCACCAGCAACTCTCTTCTAAAACTTGCTCACTCATGTTGATTGACTTGACCTTGGGCGAAATCCTTGTTTATTGAGATGAGAACCAGGGCAAACGTTTTGGAATCATCACGAAAGAAAACCTGCATGACCAGTTGCCAACCCATCCGTCCTTGGGTGATAATGCTCAAAGAATAGAATCCTGCCAGGCCGGTTTTGTCCAGCCATGAAATTCTATATTTGGGGAAAATTTCCTTTACAAATAAAGTTTTTATCCAAAGTGACTTCACGTTTGGCATTTAACCTTATTATCTATAATATATTGGTTGTATTATCCGCATCAGATTTAAGGTGTGTTAGGCATTTAACAAAATTACTGAAAATTTTTTTTGGTGTACAGCTTTGTGAAATAGAAAAAATAATATAATATAATATGCGCAGTGAAAATGATTAAAGATAGAAAAATTAAAATATAAGATAGTTGTATGGATACTTGTTAAGACATAATTGAAAAGTAAGGAAGTTATATAGGAAAATATATATAAAAAAATTTAGAATAAGATAATTATAAAGAGTAAGAAGTTTTAAATTAAAAATTTAGGTAGAAAATTTTCCATGATCGCCAAATACCCTCTTAGTTGAAAAGAATATCGTAGACAGCAGATGCCCCGGCCAGCCGTTCGGCCAGCCAGCCAATGGAACCGACGGACAGTAATGCCACTATTTTAACGGAGACAGTGTATGCCCTACATCACCCTTTTCATCCTACCGCTTACCGTGTATGGGCAGACTACCTTTTTTTTTTTTTTTTTTTGAGTCCTGATATTGTGCACCTCATTTGCAAACCGGCCCAAAACATATTTTTAATTTTTTAAAAAATATTCATTAAACTATTAATATAAGTATATTTAATATGTAACTTAAGTTTGAAGAGTTATCCCGTTAGCCCGGATTAAGTAAATAGTTCACTTAGCCCACATCGAAAAACTCATTTGAAATACTTATTTTTTGTTTTTTTCATTATACACTTGTTTATCTAGGTGTATTTAAAATATCAACTAAGTTTTACCATTTTTGAATATATGTATATATATTTTTGAGATTTTACATATATACATATAGATGTTTAAAAATCTTTAAAAAATATATACATATATTCGAAAATAGTAAAACTTAGTTTATATGTAAAATACACTTAGATAAACAAGTATATAAAGAAAAAATAGAAAATAAATATTTTAAATGAGTTTTTTGAATATGACTAAGCGAGTTATTTGCTTAGTCTGGGCTAACAGAATCATTTCTCATTAAGTTTAGTATTTTTGAAAATACTTTTATATTTATTTTGTATTTTAAACACCGAGATATTTTAGTCATTTAATAAAATAAATTTTTTTTTAAAAAATACAAATAAATAAATATTTTAAAAATAATAAAACTTAATTTATAGATTAAATCCATCTACATTTAACAGTTGTGTAAAAAAAAAATTTAAATAATAAAAAGCTTTAATTTTAGCCCAATCACACACGAGGACATTTGCGAACGGGAGCACAAGATCAGGCGTCCTTTTTTTTTTTTTTTTCGTGGCAGCACAGGTTTCCGGCTCCTCAAGTCTCTTCCAAAGGGAACTTATATTTTGATAAATAAATACCAAAATTTATGTCATTGAAATGATAAATTTTAGATTTTAAAAAGCAACTAAGATACAAAATGCCTTCCACTTTCTCTGTCCCTCACTTCCCGAGGAGTTTGCCACCAGTGGAACCCTTAATCCCAACCCCAAGGTCCTAACATTCGTTTCAAGCAGGCAATTCAACTGGTGGCAGCAGGAGGTTACAATTTTTATTTTTATTTTTTTATAAAAAAAGTGACATATATACAAAGAGCTATATATATACAAAGCACTACATATAGCTTATTAAACTTATATGAAAGTCATTGGCAGGGGAGATGCGGCTTCCACGTAAGGAATATAAAGACATATGCCTGCGCTCACCAGTATAAAGAGTTAAAGACACGACTCCACTTAATGCGGACAGCCAGGATCGAAACCCTGACACGCCACTCATGACAACGGCGCTCGGCCACAAAAATGAATAGATGTAAAATCAAGGTCTCCTGGTTTATATCCCCACACCAGAAATAACTCTCATGGCTACGGTTTACGGGGGTTGTTCCATATCCATTAAAGTCTTAACCTTAATATTTATAAACTATCCCGGTTGCAATCAAGTTAGCAAAACGAGTTAATAAGACCTTGAATTTTTTTTTAAAAAAATTATAAACTATTTAAAATATAGGTTCATTTTTATATAATTAGGTTTCTTAATAAAGCCATGTAATTCTTTCACTCTTAAATTTTTGATTAAAATTCAATCCATTCATTGTATTTAATATTACTTGATTAGCCGATGTGCATGGGTCATATATGTTCAAAAATATACATTCATGTGTAAATCATGAAAAAGCTTAGATCTATTTACACATGTATTAGAATGTAATAATGCTTATAGAATCATTTACCCACATAAAAATGATATTTTTAACTTTTATAAAAAAATGATATTTTTGACCATTTAGATGTTGAGAATACTACTTTAAAATAGATATTATAACAATAAGTCACTTTATTACATTACTTCTATACATTTATAAATGAAACCCATATACAATGATATTAAACAAATAAGAGAATTTTCATGATAAGATAAATTATACTAAATATGATAGATGTAGTAAATTTTTTTTATTGACCATCAAGATTTTAAAAATAGAGAAGATTATATAAAAAAAGAGCTTCATAGAAGCCACCTTGGTCAAATATAATCACAAACTATCAACAAAGAATTTTAATACTAGTATTTTATTTGAATTTAAAAGATAAATTTTCATATTTATTTTCGATTAAAATGTTAATTTTATTATTAATAATTATGCATAGCTTATAAGATAAACGTCAATGGAAATGTTAACATATTTGTATTATCTTGTTGAAGGATTAGACAAGCTCAATCCATGACTAACTCATTTATTTAAACGAGTTTAGGAAAAATTTCTTTTCTATGCATAATATATGCTCCTAATTTCTAATATATCTACAATATTTTAAAAATTCCTCTCATATCTATAATATTTTATCCTAACTTCCTATCATACTCATATTATTACTGCAATCATTATTTATCCATAAAAAATGGTTTTGCCCCTTCAAAATTTTTTGAATTGAAATAATTAAACCCTAGCATGACTCTTGAATTATTTAATGGCACACATTGGTGATTTACTATGATAAATTGATTCATGTTGGGGTTGAATTGTTTCAATTAAAAAATTTTGAATGGACAATTATTTTTTTATTGCAGTCGATAACAATTGTGTTAACAAAGTTGACATAAGAGAAATTTTGGGCGAAATATTATAGGTAAAAAAATTTATCAAAAAATTTATAAGTATATTAAAAATTAAGAACAAATGATGTAGGCATGAGAAGAATTTCGACTAAATGAATCATATAAATGGGTGGTAAAATTGTGTTCGGTCAGCTGGATCCTCACCTAGTTATACCCCTCATCAGTTACGAAGAACAACATTTAGCTAGAAAATTGCCCATCTGAGCCTCCAAACGAAATATCATTCACTTGGACGTCGTCTTTTAAAGTAAGAATACTTAATGGATGCAAGAATGGTACCAAAAACTAGAGGGGAAAAAAATTCCTTTGTCCCCAAGAATGAATCTGGCATGAAACAATTTATATGTGATCATCGATACAGAGTAGCTTTCTAATGTTTACTGGGGGCAGCAGGGCTACCTCCTCAATGCCGTGTGGTGTTGAGAATGTGAGGTTAACATCTCCTATGTGTGAACTGTATACATACACGAACTTGTATTTTGCATGCCTCTCATAGCTACCCTCTCTACAAGCCGGCCCCCTATAGGTTTGACGAAAGGGGCCATATCTATAACATGACCATCAATGATCATCGGTCAGTACCACATTGGCTACTACAATCGGCATCAACAACGTTTTCACCGGCCATGTCGCATTGGGGCAAATACTCATGGAAGCAATTTGACACTGTTTGATCGTCATCGCCCAAATCAGAGTTGGTAGTATTATCACCCTCCAATCCCTTGTCAAGGCATTCTAGTTGAATGCTCTCAACAAATGGATCTTGGGAAGAACCCTGTTGTTGCTCAGCATCAAGGCTCCTGTTGATGCTAAAATCTTCCTTCTTTACCACATTGAAGACAATCCCATTATGAATCCTCTCAGGCTGCAACAGGTCTCCTTCTGAAATCATTATTGATGTAGTAGCAGGAATCCTGTTGGAGGCCTCCCTTGAATCGAAATCAATACCATCCGGTGCCAAATCAGGAGTTGTTGCTCTTAAGCTATTGAAACAGTGATCCTTCTCAATTGCTTGCACCACCATTATGTTGGAGGAAGTCAGCAAACCTTCATCTGAATTTGTATGCAAACCATCTTCCCTCGTCCACTGCCTGTTCATTTCTGCATCCATGTCTAAACTCTGCACAAAGTGAATAAATTTCGTCGCCGAAGTTGTCCTCATCAATGGCCCCCCAGATCTTGTCCAAGAACTGACATCTGAGCTCTCCGACTCACTATCACTCCCATCTTGTACATTGCGGTAGAAACGGAGACCTCGGCCAGATGCCCCACTCAGATGAGCATTCCCTTGAGGAAGTGAAATGTCCGTAAGGTCTTCAAGGGACCCAACTGAATTTTCTCGTGCAATGCAGTTCCATGAAGGAATCCTTCTTGAAGCACTGAATTTAACAGGGGGCCCAAGCCCATGACAAGCAGCAGCCCGCTCTGCACTCCTTTTTAGCCTGCGCATATGGTTGAGAAGAGCAACACACTCATCCAACACGAGTTCAATGCCACAGTTAGCCTTTATAGCAGAGAGCTTCTCCCATGTGCATCTCCTGCCCTGGTTTGCAGCCTTCTGAAGGTCCAAATACGATGGATTTTGTATGATTTTCGAATACTGTTGAACCAAAAGCAATGTCAATGAATGCACAACTACCAACGTAGAGCATCATTCAAAATGAAAATTCCAATTTTTTTTTTTTAATTTTGTTTTTTACTGTAAAAACTGAAACCTGTGCAAGTGTTGCAGGCATCACAACAGTGACATCACCCTCCCACTCCTGGGCGAACAGCCTGGCGATTCCACCCAAAGGAAAGCCAAGTTCTAAAACCTGATTGCATCTGTGCTTGACTTCCATCTCTATCAGATGAGCAAGCTGCACAATACAAAACAAAAAATCACTTGGCAAAAGCAAAAAGCCGCAATATTCTGGAAATCTATGAAGAAAGGGGGCACAACATCACTTGACAGTGCATGTACTTGAATATTTTAATCACAGGATTTGCAGCTAGGATGTGACACTCCAATACAGATTGGAAACAAATTGAGTGATACGTATATAGAGATTTGTTAATCCTTAATGTGCACTTTTGTGTTAACTAGAATATGGGAATCAATAAGGGCAATAAGATGATTCCTCAGGCCTAAGCAATGGTTCTGTAACTATCCTTTGTGTTTTTGTAAAGAAGTTGACTGGATTGGCCTGATTGCAGTTCAGAGATGGGATGAAATGAGAATGAGATGAGAATTTGGGATGGAAATGAATTGGGAATGGGTAAAGGTGTATTGAGAAATGTGACATCCCATCCCATCCCATCTAAGGGAACCAAATGCCAGGCCATACTGATGGATAGCTTGGATAGCTAATCAACCGATAACTGAAATCTAACACACATCTGGATATATATTGGAAGATGAGGACCACCTGCTACACTAGACATTCATGTGAAATTAGATGTCATCTATGAAATGAGACTAACAAAAGAAAAGAATGCAAATGAGATTTGGAATCAAACTTTTTTAAAAGGGGATTCTGTTCCCAAATTTCCTATTATCTGCTAGTTGTGATGATCATGTAGTAATGGCTATGATTATTCAATTACAGAAATGAAATGATTCTCCTTCACCATCAAGTGAATGCAGACCTTGTTTACACCAACTCCAAACGAGTATGCAAGGGACGCAATAATCAAGGGCGTTCTTTTCCCTTAGAACTCATTTACGGCTCAGCAAAGTCTCAAAAAATGAATGGCATCATGAACTCAATCCAAAAGAAAGTAAAATACAGTAAGCCATGAAGTATAATTGAAAAGGGGAGAAATCATACCTTGGCTGCAAAGTTGCCACCATAGGCTCTTACAAACTCTTTCAACCTTAGCAATGGTAAAATGTGAGGATTTGCCTGACTAACAATGAAGTGATTCACATTGAACAATTCCTTGAGCTGCATCATTGGCAAATCACTCTCCAAGCTGCCGTCCCTCCACCTCCGCACTGGAGGATCCTTACCAGGAACCTCCTCAGGGCCTTCCAAGAAGGGGGCATGGAATGGCACAAGCTCCCCACTTCGATCCTTCGCCATTAGCTCCTGTGCCTCAAAGAGGCCTGGGAATGCACAAGAAGCAGTCACTGCACTCCAGATAACAACATGGGGAGCTGTCAAGTAGTTAAGGCACCTAGGTGGTTCATGCTTCCTTGGTGAGCAGACTGTGATTCCAAGGATGCGGCCAGTCATATCATAAGCCTCCTGGAAAGTAAGATTGCTTGTTAGAGTTCTTAGAAGCCGCTGCAACTGCCTTATCTCGTGCACTGCCCCTTTGCTCATTATCCTCTTGATGACCGCAAAAATGCCACCCAAATGATCAAAGAACTGCAGTGAATGCCAATTGTCCTCAAAAAAGCTCTCCAGCTCTGGCCAGGACCGGGTTGCAACAATTGCGCATACTACAGACCCAACGCTGGAACCTGCAATGATCCTAGGGAGGAGCTTGTTATCTACCAGCGTTTTCACAACACCAACATGAAATGCTCCCAGAGAGGCGCCGCCGCTCAATAGGAGCGCTGTCCGGCCGAAAGCATGGCGAGTCTCATGCATGAAAGAGAGCTTCTCTTCCAGCAGAAGCTCCTCCGAGTCCGAATCACAGACCATCCGCAGTTGCGTGGAGACTTCATCAATGTACTCTTTTATGAGCCTGGGCACCTGAAGCCTCCCTATGTGAAGCTGGGGATTACACATATTACCCAAATTCCGCACCAGGTCCGCACGCATGCAGAAAATGATGTCCCTTAGAGAGCCCTGCTGCCGCCGGTGCCAAAGCTCTTGCAGCTTGTTCCTCACAAGCTCCTCATCGTAGAGGTCGCTTTCGTTCATCTTGGGTGTCTCTTTATCAAGCATCTTGGCCGCATGGGACCATTCCTCGTAGGTCACTGCATTCTTCATCATGTTCCGCCAGAATTTCCGGCGGTAGGCAGACTCGGCCCGGGAACGGACGCTCGTGTAGCGCTTGAGGAGGAAGGCGATGAGCGTCACCATTGCAAGAATGCCTTGTGTGTTCCTGGGATGAAACCAGGAGATGATGGGGACGACGGAGTCTTTGGCTCTGCAGACGAGAATCCACAGAGTATGGAGGATTTGACGTGTGAAATGCGCCATCGACTTGCAGAGCAGGATCCGGAAGGCAATCGTACGCCCCACGATCGTGGAGGGGCCAATGGAGAAGGCCTCGACGTTTGCATCATTGCTGATTTCCATTCAGAGAGCCCGCGGAAGAGCTTATAAAGGAGGTTGGGATTTGGCCCGAACGATCGAGTCGTGAATTTGAAGAAAAGAATGACGCCTTTTATTGAAATTAGCGGACGGATTGTCTCTATCGACTCGAATCCGTGTGATTTCGCAGTAGTTCAAAGGAAGAGGGGTTTGTTTGGATTGAATTCTGCAAACAGCACGAAGAATAGGCTATTTTCTGTCACGACAACGATTACTTAAAATTCAAAAACAAACTTGAATAAAAAAAAAAAATTTCAAAAAACAAACTACTTTTATCCCTTATCACAAACTCCAAGCTCAGACTGACAAGAAGGTTTTGACCAAATTCACCGAAATTTTTTTAAAAAAGTGTCAGATAAAAAAAAAAAAAAAAGAGCAAATTTCTTTCTGAAAGACAATCAGAAATTCGACAGAGTTCCCGGAAAATGACGTCAAATGCGTAGTTTTGGAAGCAGGTTTTCAGAGCAAATCCCTAGAAAACCTCCTTCAAAACCGCCGACGG
The DNA here is from genome assembly GCA_030490835.1 of Annona cherimola. NCBI lineage: Eukaryota > Viridiplantae > Streptophyta > Magnoliopsida > Magnoliales > Annonaceae > Annona > Annona cherimola. Next base: position 72,604,528 of record CM059973.1, on the reverse strand, counting down.
TGAAAGAGGAGAAGAAATTCGTACCGCTAAAACCCTGGAGGGAGGAACTGATTTTGCCGCGAATTTCAGGAAAGGGTTTTTCAAATCTGGGTAAGATCAGACGGATTTTGCCACCCTAAATTCCTGGAACAGCGCCTTCAAAATCAGATCAACCTGCAGACGAACGTCTGCATTTTGCTCTCCTCCTCACCCCTCCCTCCCCCAAAGAAAATCCCGAAATCTCCCCACCGTCTTAAAAAGAACAGATTTTTATCCCGGTTCAGAATAACGAATTGGAAGCCCAAATACCTATACAAAGCGATTGGCGGAAAGACGAGGGCGACTTTTTCGAATTTGGTGGAGAAGATAGGCCCTCCAACCTCAGAAATGCTTGCGAATGCCGAAGAGGGCGGAAGCGAATTTAAAATGTCAAGCTGCCCTTGCTTCCTGCGCTTTTTGTCGAGAATCGAGATCTGCACTCATCGCGCGTGCTGATTTTCTCATACGTGTCGACACCTCGCGCCTTGACCAACCCCCACATCGCCGCCAAAAACATACGCGCGTTGTAGATCTCGTCCGTTTATCGAACATGATATATGCTTTTTGGCACGTGTCAGTTGGACGATGGCTTCCGATTTGCTTGCACTCGTCCTATAACTTACACGTGGCAAGCTCGCCAAAGTAAACGCCGGTGACAAAGCTCTCATTGTCTGCAAGAAAGTGATGTTACCCACGTCGGAATTGGAAAGGAGCAATAAATGGATAGATTAACGGTTTGTGCGGGAATCAATAAAATTTTTGGTGAAAAAATTTGAAAAATAAAAGTTGTTAAATGATGTGATATGATAGGGGTAATGATGAAAAATAAAGAGGATAAAGTTAGAATAGATAAGTTAGTTGTATAGTTAATTATGTAGAAATGATTAAAAAATAGGGGGGTTTGTGTTGGAAGATGTAAAAAAATAATTAAAAAATAGAAGAGTTATAAAGAATGAAAAATTTTAGATTGAAAAGTTTTAGGTGAAAAGTTTTTGTCATTGCCAAACACCTCCTAAATTAAATTATTATAGTCAGTTTTTTTTTTTTTTTTTGTTTTGTGGGGGGTGCCGCCGAGTATCAACCGCACCTCTGCTCAGGAGTTGCGAAGCTGAATTTTGGATAAAGGAATTCAAAGCGGCGACGTCAGATCCGAATCAGCAAGCAAGAGAGAGCAGATAAGGAAAGGAGTAAGGACGAGCAAACGACAAGGCCTCACCGTTTCTTCAAACTTCAAAGCGCTGCATATAGCACGTGAAGTATACGTAACACCGAGCCCTTGTGCGAATCCAGACCGTCCAAAACCCTTTTCCACAGTAGAATTTGATTTTTCCAACCTAATCTTGCATCATCTTTGACAGCGCCCGCCCCAGTTCTCGGCAATCTCCAACTGCCTGGAACCTATTAAAAGAAACACTCAAGAGGAAGGAAGTGCCCTACATTGCATATTAATCTCCAAGAGAGAAAGTTCGATTTGGACGTTTATAAAACACAGTCTCCCCTGTCACCTTTCCAATCTGAAGACTAGTGCAAGAAGATGACCCACAACATGGTCGGCAGTCAGGTCTGGGTAATTTGCAACTATATCCAACATAATTTTACTATAATTGAAAATATAGCTGCTTAGTTTTAAAACTTGTGTATAATCTTACATTGTTTAATTATAATTACAAATATATTCACATTGTTTAGCGTGAATGTATTTGCGTTTATATGCAAATTATACGTGAGGATATTTAAAAATTATTTTTATACCATATTTGCAAATTATATATTCCTACGTAATTTGCATATATTTGCAAATATGCTCACGAAATAGTAGCGTTATAACAGAGGTGTGATAGCTAGCGTCATGAAGGATCGAGTATATTTACGATTATAATTAAATTATGTGGGGGCTATTTTTAAGTAAATATTTTTGCAATTATAGTCAAATTATGTAGATATATTTAAAATTACCCCATAAGTTTTATAAAAAAATAAAAGAAATAACAACCGTCAGAGGATTTATTTCTCCTTATTAATGTGATATTTGCCTAGTTAAGATTATCTTAAAAATTCTGATTTTTTGATATTTTCTATATTTTAAATTAATTATTTTATATCTTCTATTAACTGGATAATCTGTTTAGTTCTCATTTTATTGATTTTTAATTATTAACAAATTATTTCTAATTTTTTTCGTTTCTTCCATTTCCCCCTGATTCTAGACCAAAAAAGTATGATGATGATATCATGTGGATCACATATACGCTGTGGTTAATATTTGCTACAAATTAGACAAGGCCAATACCATTTCCACTGTTCTAAATTTAGGAATTTAGAACTCTCTAATACAATCAGATGAATTCTTAACAATATGATTCTATATTTCCAATTGAATCAAATTATAAGTATTCTTGCAGTTTATATCTTAGCATTTTTTTTTATAAAATAATAGTAAATAAATCATTTTAAGTAAAATAAGTAGAGTGAATTTTCATATCGTGTCAACATGTATTTTGGTGGAAAAAGATAGAACGACACTGTTACTGAAAATCCATCAAAATATTTCCCTTTGTAATAATAATAAAACTCCTTCGAAAATTAGTAGCAGCTAAAAACGTGTGGTAAAAGCTACTTTTTGCCTTTTCATTCTTAACACACTTTATGCTTCCAGTAAGTAACTGACTTTCCACTTCTCAAACTCCGAATGAAAACATTTTTAAAAAGTACATGCATACATGTCCAGGAAATTATTAGCTAGAAATAGAAGAATTTTATTTTTACCAACAGAAAATTTGGCTTCTTAAACTTTTAAATGGGATATGCTAATGTGCATAATTGATGAAATAGGCCCAAATTGATAGTAAAATTAAAATCTAACCAGTCATATGATTTAATATCATTATTTTTGTCATGATAAAAAATCAAGAATTAATAAATATATTAGAATATTAAATATTTAATAAAATCATTTATCTAAAGAAATAATGTCTAAATGATTTAGATATTTTACTAACAACATTAAAAATGATATATAAATAAAAAAAATTATTTTACATTGATTTTCTACATTCTTTAGGGGATTTTACATTCGTATCTAGATAATTTAGAAAAAATTTCAAGCATATCGTGATTTTAAAGAAATCGCATCCATACCTATATGATTTACCTAAAATTGCAAGCATGCAAGCACATTACTTCCCTTAGGGACATATTTGGCATTAGAAATTTCATTGAAGTGACAAAAATGCCCTTGTAAAAATTCAATCATTATTTACAAATATTGTAAAAAGTAACGATTAAATAATAAAAATTTTAATAAATATGTAAATAGTAAAAATAAAAATAACCTATTATTCATTTTTTCATTAAATAAAAATTACAGAAAAATACTTTTAAAATAAAAAATTATTTTTAAAAAATATCTCACATTAAAATAGATCAGAATTTCTTAATATAAAATTTTTAAAATGATTTTTTATTATAATAAAAAATACCTTTAAATACAAAAATTTAGTTATAGGAGCATTTTCATCATTTCAATAAATTTTTAATGCCGATCAAAGTTTGCAAGTGATACATGTACAATTTCATGTAAAACACATAGGTACAAAAATGTGATTTGTTCAAAAATCATGATTTGGCTTATAATTTCGTCCAAACTACATGTAGGTACATATGCAAAAACTCGTTTTTTAGATGATCACTATACACTTACTTGATTATGACGAAACTTGACACCATATATAGTCAAATAAATATTATTAAATATAATATATTTGGGGTAGTTTTGATTTTATCATCAAAATGACCCTATTTATTCGTAATTGAACTTTAGAAACACTACAACAAAAGTCACTAATAGCAACCAAAAAATTGCAACCCAATTATATTTCATTGCTACTGGATTGATTTTCGCAACCAATCCTAGCTTTGGTTCCTATTTACTAAACTCCACCTACAAATTACAATAAAAATAAATTTGGTTGCTTACGTGAGACGGCGGGAAACGTAATATTTCGGCGGGAAGGGTATGACCTTACTGCAACAGAAGTGTGAGCGGCAGCTGCCATTTTTTCGGTTGCAAAATTAAGTAGACAATAGCAACAAAATGAGGAGTTGCTATTTTCATATTAACCCTAGTCTCCAACAAAAATGCCCCTTTTGTGTTTCCTGTTTTTCCCTTCCCCGTTTCTCTCTCGCGACGGCTGGAGAGTGTTTGCAATGGCGCCGATTGCATCTCCGTCTTCATTTTCGGCAAGTCCAGAGTCCGAAGTACATTGCAGCGGCGACATTTGTTGGTTTTGTGCTTATATCTCTCTTCCTCTTTTTCTCTTGTCGTTCTGCCTTTAATCCTCTTTCTTCTCTGCATTCCATTGATGCTTCTACTCCGTCCCATCACACATTTTATTACTCATCCTTTCTCCTAATTTTAATCATCTTGAAATTATTTACGACCTCCGATAAGAGCCCTTATTCTCCTCCTCCGGGTGTGTATGCGCGATCTTTTCCCAAGGCTGTAATATCACTATTGGAAAATATTAAAATTACATTTCAGTTCCTACAGAGGAGAGATAATAGATACAGAATAATACGAACACCAAATCTGTCACAAATCGAATATTTTTTATAGTTATATTTACATACATCTCAACACATATTACATTGTAGTTCTGAGACATTCTTACAAATACGGAGATACATAATTCCTCCAGAGAAATCTGAAGACACAGCTCCACTAAAGAATTAGGAAGACACAGCTTCCACCCAGCCAAAAGCAGACAACAGCTCCCACTCCACCCCAGAGGGAGACCATAGCTCCCACACCATTTTTCGGGCCGAAATTCCAACGTGGGATTCGAACCCATGACCGCAGCCCCGCAGAAGCCTTATTACGGCTGCGGTCACCAACCGAGCACGCCTCGGTTGGTCACAGATCGAATATTAGATTGGTTAGGAAGAAAATGTTACCTTCTAGAATAAATAACCAGTAAGAAATCGTTGTCATCAACTATGGGTATTGAACTCACTTGTGCTGCAAAGGAAAACGATGGATGAAGTCATTGCCTGTTCAAGAAAATAAGAGTGAATTAATATGATGGAGAAAATAATTTTTTACCTCGTATTCTGCTAAACAATGACCATATCTCAATTACAAAAACCAAACAAGCCGCAACCGTCATTCTCAAGCGCATGCCAAATGTTCAAATATTGCGCAAATTGTTGACATTTTGTCCCAACTATTTGATCCAAGTTCATTAAAAAATGTTCTGGCAAACAACCAAACCCACGCAAAAGGGAGCATATTTCTTTTTGGAGACTTCAAGAAGTACTAGGAAAATCCTTTTTTTTTTTTTATTAAAAGATGAGCACCTATCCTGCCAACCTCTAAGAGTGAGAACGTCCAAAGGTAGAGAGGATAGCGCTATCATCATATATCCATTCCAAAAAATTATCTTTACAGAGATTTTCCTGAATAAAGAATGGTGCGGTATCCCACCATTCTTGTTCAGGCAAAAAATGAGATGATACAAAATTAGTCAAAATGTGAGCAACAGAATTCCCAGCCCGTAAAACGTGTTGAAAAGACAAAGAGTTGGCCTGGAGGGTGGCGTTACGGATAAGGGAGAGAATCACTCCAACCGGAGCCCTGATGGAGCGATCACCCACCAAGAACTCAATAAGAATCAATGAGTCAGATTCTATTAGAAGGTCAGCGAAATGACCATCCAAGGCCCACTTCAACCCCAGCCACATTGCAGTAGCCTCCATGATCAGCGGATCCAAAAGTTCTTGCCGTCTCCATCCCTTCGCGGCAATAAAAGATCCATAAGAGTCTCTAATAACCGCCGCCATCCTTTAATACAATGTGATACACACACGCACGCACGATCGTCTCTCCCCATTTTTAACACTAGTTCTTTTTTTATTCACTTGATGGCAAACATTATCTCTTTCTATTTCCTCCCCTTCCAGATATTATTTATTCCAACCATTTCTTCCCCTTTATCAAGTATCCAAACAGAGAAGTCAATTAAAGAATTATAATGCCTCGTGAAAAAAATCAACCACTTGAACCTATGGAAATGGTTCAATGTTAGCAATGCCCAACAAGAACCTTAATTTTTTCATCATATTATTTATCTTTTCTGCAATATATATCATATTACCCTCTTAATTTTAGGGAGTTATTACATAGTTCTTGTATACTAGTTCTTGTACTCCTGATAGGACAGAATATCAATATTAGCAACTGATAGGATGGAATATTGTTAACTGAGTTGTGAGTTCAATTTATGTGTTTGAAAATTATAATTTTGCTTCACTTTCGTTGTTTGCACAACTCATTTATTTGGCGTTTGCAAATTTTGTTATTTTGCTTCTTAGGAACAAAGAGATATTTCAGTCACTGGGTACGTTTGTCACACATTGGCCTCACTATCTCGGTATTGTCCGCTTTGAGCCTCACCCTCACGGTTTTGTTCTTCTGGGTTCACGTGCCCGTCCTTCCCCAAAAGGGCCCTCCACAGGACAACCGGTGCCTCCACTTATAGCCCAGGCTCCCCCCTCGTCCTAACCGATGCCGGTGGTGTCCAGCGGGGACGCTGGAGCCCCAGGGAGGTGGATGTGGAATCCCACATCGATTAGGATGAGGGGGGAGCCTGGGCTATAAGTGGAGACACTGGTTGTCCTGTCGAGGGCCCTTTTGGGGAATGACGGGCACGTGAACCCAGAAGGACAAAACTGTGAGGGCGAGGCCTAAAGCGGACAATACCGAGACAGTGAGGCCAGTGCGTGACAACGTTGTTCATCTTTTCTTTCGTTATTTATTTTAAAAAAATCCATGTGTGGCTTGCTTGAAGTGTTTCGCACAATGACTTTCACACTCATGGCTGTTAATTGGCTAGCTTTCCAAGGTAAAATTTGGTACTTATAGTAGTTTATATGTTGATGGCGCCAACTCTTAAAATACTTTCAAGGTGCCTAATATTTTTTGTTTTCCTTGGAGTTGACAAATAAACTAATAACTGTTATTTCAACCCTGATGGAGGTAGATTTTGAACAATTTTTTCCTAAAGACACGTTGGCGACCATTAAGGTTCAACAACAACATTAAGCTTGTTTCTCATTGTTTTCTTTATGGTTATCAATTATATATGTAGTTGAAGAAATTTGGCTTAAAATTTGTCATTTTATATGGTTATTTACTTATAAAGTTATGTTTGAGCAGGAAAAATAGACTTGTAACTACCAAGTTTGTCCAAAGCAAATGTAGTGAAGATATAAGAAGATGCCGACTTGTTTGCCGACCTTCAAGTATTAGGAATTTTATTTCATTTTCTTATCATGTTTTTGGTGTATAATGTATATGTTTTTTTAAAAACTTTTAGTTCTATTGTCTATCGTGCATTGTAATTTGTTTGATGTATATTGTACATTGTAATTAATGACAAAGCATTTAATTGATTATAATAAAATGTATATTAAAGGCAATTGCAACAGGCTTATTATCAATTGCAACGAGTTGCAGCAGACTTTATTATCAATTGCAACGGAATTGTTCATTGCCAATTTTTAATTATGGTTATAATTCAATTTTTGCATCAAATTTAGAATAGAATTTGCAACCAAAAATTTCGTTATGATTGAGGTACCAATTGCAACGAAAGTGCTCTCACCGACCGGTGATCGGAGCAAAAGATTGCAACGAAATTATTCGTAATTCGCACTTGGAAAAAATTCGTTGATATTGATATACCATTAGCGACCGTTTTGGTATCATTGCTGTTGACTTTTAGGGACAGGCTTTTGTATCAATCGTGCAGCTAATGATTTTTGCAACCAAAAAAGCCCCAATAGCAACAATATATATGTGTTGCTATTGATGCCTTTTGTTACAGTGAAATTTCGAAATTTATCTTTAACCATTGTCGTCTCATGTATGAAGTGGCACGCCCGTTTTAATTTTTCCAAGCAGCCAAAATTTTTTTAGACCACCGTGGGCACCGGAATTTGAATTAGAAAAAAAAGAAAAGAAAAGAAAGGAAATGAGACATTTCTGACCTAGTGCAATGTAGCTGCAATGCTGCAAATGAGCAAGCAAAATCGGCACGAGGATAGGATGAAATCTCCTTTTCACGGGTCAAGTAATGTTAATATTTTCATTATAATACTTTTTTACTACTTGTAGTTTATCTCTTTTAACCTTATTTTTGTGGCAAGTGTTGCTGGCGTCATTTGCGTTCTCTTCCACTCCACTCTAGATGATCATTTGTTGGATTATTTTATTAAGCACCGAAAAATGCATGATTGAAATGTCACGTCAATTTATGAAAAACGTAAAGGCTGGGATGATATACGGATCTAATATCTCCTACTGAAATTTCAAAAATTATATAATTTTTTAAAATTTGAAAAGTATTTTAGAGTATTACTTATTTTGATAATATGATTGCTAAATTATATACTTTTCTTAAAATTTTGAAAAATATATTAAAATACTATTTACTTTGACATGATTATCTTCTCTCAAATAATGACACAGTGCTTTCATGTAAACTTGCTCCCACCGCCAAAGTTCCTGGACAGGCCACTGATTGGATGAAATACAATAGAACTCATGGACTGTAGCTTCGGTAACTCAGGTGCAAAATTCTATTTATTTAAATTTTTTGAATTTTTTTATAAAACTGTTACTCTACGTGTATTTAACATATCTAACCATTTTTTTTACCATTTTGAATTACGAAAATATCATTGATTTTAAAAAATCAAAAATAAATATCTAAAAATTTCTAAAAATGGTAAAAATTGATACACATATTAAATACGCTTAGATTAACAATTATATAAAAAATTTCAAAAAAATAAAAAGGGTAAAATGCACCAAGGTGCACTTAGGCTTCACCGAGTGCGAAAATTCATTTTTAAATTTTTTGAAATTTTTTTTATAAAACTGTTAATATAGGTATATTTAACATATCTAATAATTTTTTACCATTTTTAGATACTTTTATATATTTTGATTTTTTAAAACCAACGGCATTTTCGTAATTCATAAATTATGAAAATGCCATTGATTTTAAAAAATAAAAAACAAATATTTAAAAATCTTCAAAAATGGTAAAAATTGATACATGTGTTAAACACACTTAGATTAACAATTGTATAAAAAAAATTTAAAAACAATAAAAAATAAGTGAAATGCACCTAGGTGCACTAAGTCTAAATGCACCTGGGTGCATTCGGTTAGCTCCGTTGAAATTCAACAACGAAGCAACCCGCGGAAGGACAACTTTAGGAGAAGAATGAACCATTAAAGTAACTTTATCCAACGTCAACCTTGAACATACAACCTTAAATACCCTTACACATACCCACGTCAGCCATTTGGTCATCCAAGCAGTGACATATCTATTACTATAGTATCTTTCTGAATAACAAATAATGTTGATGGAACAAATTTATTTGGAATTTAAAAGGAATCAATTGCTTTAATTAATGAGTAGGATTATTTTTTAATATCAAATTGTTTGTTATTGTGATGGTTCAGAATCAAATTTCACATGGGAATAAAATTCCTGATAGCTTAAAAGTGGATCTAAGTTTAAACATAGTGTGATATATTTGAAAATTGTGCAGCCAAGGTGCTAAATTAGAGTAGATAATATCACACTGTGAGGTCTATAATCCATGAGCTCAAGATCATTTTTCCGAGTTCATGCATCACAAGTGGTATCAGAGAAGATCCCTTTCAATAATCATGATGAAAGCTATGGTCATAGGTAAGGATGTTAATGGTAATGGTCAACCCATCAACTTGCTTGTCCAACCCATTTATAAATGGGTTTGGGTTAGGATTTTTGAATAAATAAGTTATGATCCGTCAACCCGTTCAACCATTTAATTAAATAAATAGATTAGGGTTGAGATTTTATTACCCATCAACTCTTTCAGTAACCTGTTTAACTCATTTAATTCATTTGATTTATTAAAGTTTTATATATAAATGTAAACCCCTTGGTTATTTTCCCTCGTTAAGTCTTTTTCCCGTCATTTAATTTTTATTTTTCCACTGCTGCCCTAATTGGATCTTCCTATCATTGCCTTATTTTCATTTTTCTTATTCCGAAAATACTTTCTTGTCTCGCCTTGCAAGATTATTGTCTATTAGAGTTTAGGCCTTTAGATTGTCTACTATATAACCCATTAACAATTCGCCAACCTGTTTATTAAATGAGTTATAAATAGGTTATGGTTGAGGTTTTTTAAATGAGTTAATAAATAGATTAAGATTAGGATACTTTAAATAGATTGGGATGAAAATTAGACTCCAACTCGGTCAACCCGATCCATTAACACCTTAATTGTAGATAGAAGCCCAGAGTTAAATTATGATTCAGGTACAAACCAAGAGAAAGCTACTAGGCCTATAATGGTCCAGAATTGAATTCCACATCAAAGTAAAGATAAAGTTCTTGGTAATTTATAAGTGGGCTAAGGTTAAACTTAGTATGATGCATTTTAAAATCATGAGATTGAGCTAAAATCCTGAGTAAATAATATCATATTGTGAGGCTCATACTTTATCAGCCGGGATCATTTTTTGAGTATGTGAGTTACAGTTACATTTAAAAATTTTGTTTAGATAAAAAATATGATTATTATTTCTATTCAAAATTTTATATTAATAAAAATTTTGGTACACAGCATGAATAAATAAATCAAAACTAGACATTCAATTTTACACTTTAAAATGTTCATTTTAATCGATTTAGTGCCATAAAATGTCATAAATGTAATAAATTGTTTATTAACTGAATACATCTTTAAACATAAAGAATGGTCTAAGTTTCCCAAATTCAATAATTATAATACAATACAACTAGTTGGTTCCGTTGGAATCCTATGAAATTTGGAATTCTTCATAAGGGTCGATGATTCTTGAATAGAATCTTTCATTTTCGAAAAACACTTTTTTAATTTTCAAAAAATAACAGTTTACTTTTTCATTTTCAAGACAAATTTTACCAACGCCAAATACCTTTTCTGATTCCCCAATATGTTTCTATTCCGAACTTTCATCCCATTCTCACCATCCAAGCTTTTAACAACTGCTTAAAGGAATCAATGATATGCGGGTTCGGTTCTAAACTAGCAAGGCTGCGCAGGCTTGAAAATAGAAGGACCATATTCACATGGCTATTCAAACGAAAGCTGTTAATTAAATGTCTGCAAAAGGTAATTACATGCAGAGACTTTTACAAATATGCCGATAAAATTTACTAATATTACATCCATATCCCCGAAGTTTATCGAAATTGCAAATATATGTACAAGATTTGCATAAAATTGCAATTGTATCCCTTTCCATGGGTCGTTGTTAGATTTTTATTTAAAATATTGTAATCATATTTGTAAAAAAAATCTATAATAATAATATAGGTAAAAATATATAAAATAATGATATAGCAAATATCTATACAATATTTGAAAACATCGCAAGTATATTACTTGGTTTAAAATAGGGGTGTTAACGGATCGGGTTGAACGGGTTGGGGCCTAATCTTAATCCTAACTCATTTAATATATCTCAACCCGAATCCGTTTATTAACCCATTTAAAAAACTTCAACTCTAACTCATTTACAACCCATTTAATAAACGAGTTAACGGGTTGTGTTTATTACTAATTTTAATGCTAAAAACCTTCAATAAAGTTTGTAAAATTAAATAAATTAAATAACTCGAAGTTAACATACCCGAATTCTCCACCCGCCTTACCTGCCTAAGCTTGCGCCGATCAGAGGAATAAGCATTGTGCGCCTATGCCGGTGCCGCGTGCGGGAAAGGAAATGAGGGATTGAGGCTTGAGGTTGAGAGTTGTGCGTGTGCCTATGCGGGATTTGAGGGGATGGCGCCGGAGATCAATTAGAAAAATAACGCGACGTCGAAGAGAGAAGAAGGCGCTCTCCATGCTTTTTCCTTCACTTCCGATTCTAAATCTCTCTAAGCCAGGCTGCGACCTGCTATTTCAAATTTCAAATTATTTTTTTAAAAAATTGCTATTGTCGTCATAGGCTATGAAGAAGAGAATCAAACATGCGGGGTGAACCAGAGAAGGGTATAGATAGGGGAATCGAAAAAATGGCAAGGAGAGGCCTAGAAGGTACTCGAAAAAAATGGCAGGGAGCATGGAGAGTGAAGATAAGGACTCTGAGATAGGGAGGTGGTGCGGCCGTGCAGGGAGAAGAGGGACTAGCAAGGCACTCTCTTCCCTCTCTCAATCTTGCGAAGCTGAAGACGTACTGCAGATGAGCACTCGAACGTGCGTGCGGCGTGCTGTAAGCACCGATGCAGGTAATGGCTGCCGGGTGCCGAGTGCCGAGTGCCGATCTATAGTTCCTTTGCAGACAAGGCCCTCTCGTGCGGCGACTGATGGACTGACAAGATTTGAAATTGGGTTACTCGGTTGCGACTGCAGAACACGTCATGCGCGAGTGCTGGGCGGGATAGAGCGCTGAGAGCAGGGACCGACTAAATTTACTGCCAAAAAAATTTCACATATATATAATTATATATAATATATTATATCTAATGGGTTATACGGGTTGACAGGTTGCAAAGCCTCAACCCTAATACGTTTATTTAATTAAATGGCTAAACGGGTTGACAAATTATAAACCATTTATTCAAAAATCTCAACCCGAAACCATTTATAAATAGGTTGGACAGGCGGGTTGTTGGGTTGACCATTAGGTTGGACGGGCGGGTTGTTGGGTTGACCATTACCATTAACACCCCTAGTTTAAAAGACATTTTTGTTTTTTTACAGAAAATCTAATGACGTCCTAATGGAAAGAACACACTTGTAAATTTATGTAAACTCGCAGCAAATATAAAGAAGATAAATACAATATTAGTCAAATCCTAAAAGCATATTTACAAAAATCCACTGCACGCAACTAGCCAAAGGCATGTACATCTGTGCAACCAACTAGCTATTAGGAAAGAGCACTTGTCTTAGGATAGTTGGTTGCTGACTTGGGCACTTTGACCCATGCTGGGGATCAAATATTGCCGTTGAGCGCTGCTCTCCGGCCACTAAAAAAAACCTAGCCATTAGAAAAAAGGCATATACATCCGTGCGGCCAACTAGCCGTTAGCAAAAGGGCATGTAAATACGTGTAGCCAACTAGCCATTCGGCAAAGGCAAGTGCACCGGTGTAGCCAGCTAGCCATTCGGTAAAGGCAAGTACACCCGTGTAGCCAACTAGTCATTAGGTAAAATGTTTCGGGTTCGACATACCAAACCGTTCCGAGTTCCTATAACAAGTCCAATTTTTGAAAAAAAATTAGATGCTTCCAACCAATCCAAAAAAAAACGAAAAAGAAAAAAAAGACGGGTCCATTTCAATTCCGACCTTGCTTGGAGGAACACACAAGATGCGACCATGCACCTAGTCATACCCGCCCACATGTAATGAATAATGACAGGCTGATGGCGACCGCCTATCTAATTAAAGATGGTCAAAGTCGACAGGCATGCTTGCTCAAAAAAAAAAAAAAAAAAAAAAAAAGGGGATGCATGATGTATAATTCGACATGGATTTCACGTACGGGGAATGGTTATATGCAACAATTCGTTTTTTTATATATTTAATTAAAGTTAATAATAATAACAATAATATTCATCCATGTATATTTATTATAATTTAAAAATAAGCAATGAAAGATTTTTTAATAAAATTACACAATCAACGTCAAATTTTTAAAAAATCTACAATTGAAATTAGTAAATAGGTGTAATGATGTTGACAAAATTGCAAAGTGTATCACTTGTTTTCAAAATATTATATCCGTACCTATGTAGTTTTCCAGAACTTGTATGTCTCACTTGTGTTCAAAAAATAACGAAGACATTCTTGTAATCTAATAAAATTATGAAGTATAAGAAATTACCTTTAAAATATAGAAAAAAATTACTGTTAAATGTGATGAAGATTTTAAAAATAAAAATTGTTTACATTGCAAAAGGTAATTTCTTGAATTTTTTATTTGTTTATATGGACATTTTAAACATTTTTTTAAAACTTTTTAATAAAAGTGATACCCTTATAATTTTAGAAAATGATTTCATTCACGGCTTAGCTTCAGTGCACTTAAAAATGTTTACCACTGAGCGCTGCCCTCTGGCAAAAAAAAAATAGCCATTGCGAAAAAGGCATATACATCCGTGCGGCCAAGTAGCCATTAGGAAAAAGGCATGTAAATACGTGTAGCCAACTAGCCATTCGGTAAAGGCAAGTACACCCGTGTAGGCAACTAGTCATTAGGTAAAATGTTTCGGGTTCGACATACCAAACCGTTCAGAGTTCCTACAACAAGTCCATTTTTGAAAAAAAATTAGATGGGTCCAACCAATCAGGAAAAAAAAAGATGGGTTCATTTCAATTCCGACCTTGCCTTGGAGGAACACACGAGATGCGACATTTTTATTATTTTTTAAAACTTTTTAATAAAACTGATACCCTTATAATTTTAGAATATAATTTCATTTACCCGGGTGCGCTTAGTTTCAGTGCACTTAAAAATACTGCTGATTTTAAAAAATTCAAAATAAATATTTAAAAATCTTCAAAAATGAAAAAAATTAATATACATGTTAAATATACTAATTTAACATTCATGTAAAAAATACAAGATGGTGGGTATTTGCAGCCAAGTGCACTAAAACTAGGTGCACTTAGGTGCATGAAATCAGATTCCTATAATTTTGGGCAAACTCCATAGTTATAAGTGCAATTTTTTGAAAACTGGTGATATTCTCGCAATTACAAACGTAGATATAAAGCAGAAATCCTTATTTATTTATATTTAATAAACGAATTTTTTATTTATAAAATAAATAAATGAATTTTTTAAAAGGTCGTCCGAAGCATGCACATATCCATGCCATCCCGTTGCATGGAAATATTATTCCCTTTCAGATATAGATACAAATATTTTAGTCGACATGGATTAATTGATCGTGAGATCTCCCAAGCTTGAAGCTATAAATGAATGCGGATTAGAACGTGCACGAGCGTGTGGTATTAGTAGTAAGTTACATTGGTGGTATATTAAACAATGCTTCTCTTATATATCTTGATCAATAACTAGTAGGATTTAATAAACGTGCACGAGGTAGACTTTTTTTTTTTTTTAATGGAACGCTCGAAGACTTGAGTTAGTTATTACGTAAGATTGAATATTTTAAGGTTTTGTACCGGAATATTATACTGTCGAGGTGATCGGGCACGTGCGCCTCCGACTAACCCCTGATCGATCCGAGCCAGCCACATTGGATTTGACAAGCGTGCATCCAATAATCTAAAATATCATGAAATCAAAATAGAGACACGAATCATGAAATCAATATATATAGGAATATATTCCGGTGCAGCATCGCTAAAATGGGCCTCACATGATCTTCAAATCATAATCTACTCCACCCATTGTATTTAGAATAATATATTATATTACCATACTAATTTTCATACCAATCAGATATGTATATGGGCTCCATCTGAAAGTGGTACCAATTCAACGTAATAAAATAGTTTAACGTAAATAACAACTTTAAAGTGGTTTTTTCAACATCTAAACCATCTAAGGTATGATTTATATATGGATAAATGATTATATAAATTTTCATTGCATTTTAATATGTGTGGGACATATTTTTCGGCAGTTGCACCACTGTTCCGGTGCAGTGACGCTGCACCGGAACACCCGGGGCAGCGCAACTGCACCGGAACAGTGGTACATTTGCCCAAAAATGAGCCCCACATATATTACAATGCAATGAAACTTCTATACAATCATTTATTTATACATAAATTTTATAGCAAATAGTTTACATGTTAAAAAATCACTTTAAAGTTGTTATTTATATTAAACTATTTTATTATGTTGAATTTGTACCATTTTCAGATGAGGTTCATACACATATCCGATTGGTATGAAAATTGGTATGGTAATAGAATACATGATTATAAATACAATGGGTGGAGTAGATTATAATTTGATCATCATGTGGGGCCCATTTTAGCGGTGCTACACCTGAATATTCCTCTATATATGTGTGTGTGTGAAATATGTTATTATGCAATTAATTGCATCATAAATTACAGTGCATTTGGCTCAAAATGGGCCCCACATATACTCAAATGTGTTGATACTTTATACAATCATTTATTTATATATAAATTATATCTGATAGTTTATATTGTGAAAAAATATTTTTAAAGTTGTTATTTACATCAAATTATTTTATTATGTTGATTTTATATCATTTTCAAATGTAGATCATACATATATTTAATTTAAATGAAAATTGGTGTGTTAATAAAAAAATAATTCTAAATATAATGAGTAAAATAAATGTATATTTTATGATTATGTGAGACTTATTTTGAGTCAACTACACTGTAACTTACAGTACCATTAACTTATAGAGGCACGAATCATTTGTGAAAACATGTCTTTTTAGTTTTTCTGAATTTTTTTTATACAAATGTTAGTATATATTTATTTAATAGAACTCTGATCATATGCACTCGGTGCATGGAAAATTAGTACACCAAAATTTTATTTTTTATTTTTTTGAAAATTTGAAATAAAATTATTAACCTAAGTATATTTAATTTATAAGCCAAATTTTTACATGGATATTTTAGTCATTTTTAAATGACTAAAATACCCTCATTTTTTTAAAATAAAAAAATTGTACAAATCTCTAGAAATGGTAAAACGTAATATATATTAACTATTTATATTAAATCTCCGGACATGGTTGTGGCAGCAGTGATGGAGGCTGGCTGGATGAAGATCAACCTTATACCTATTCCCCCATATGACACTTAGAATAGATGCTTCTAGCCCTACGAAATTGATAAAAAGTTCATAATAGAACCAATAAATAGGTTGCTGAAAACTAATCATCTCTTTTTTGCAGGACAAACAAATACAACACCAAGCAAAAATGAGCTTTAAGATAGGGGTATCATAAAAAAAGGTTTAGAAAGCAAATCTTCCCACCAGGATAAGGGTGATCGGATGGAGGCTTTTTTGAAATGCATTATTAACAAAATAAAACCTCAACCATAGAGGTATTGCAATGGACCAAACTTGTCTCTTTTGTGGGAAAAGAAGAGAAGACATTTAGCATATAATTGTGTACTGTGAAAAGGTATGCTCAATGAGAAGAGAATTAGTTGCAAATAGGAATTTATGGACACCAAGGGAAGCAGTGAAAGGAATTCTTAGCTAATAGTCTCATGCAGAGGAAGGAAAAAGTTGGCCAGGTTCATTTTGTTCTATTGGAGGACCCAGTACTCGCGAAACCAATGTAGGAAGCCTGGAATCCTGCCAAACTTTAGCAGCATTAACGAATGGTGCTAAGCCTTCTAGGATAGAATTCAAACAGCAAAGACCTTGGGAGGATCGAACATGTTGGATAGAGAAATGAAAACGAGATGGAGGAAACCCCGACCAGGTAAGTTCAAAATCAATGTTGATGGTCGCACACATCAAATGGAAAAAGCACGGGCTTCAAGCAATTTTGAGAAATTGAAGGGCGATTTCCTAGCTGCAAGTGGCTAGAAAGTGGAGGGAAATATGGGAGCTACGGCAATTACTTTTGGAATTGGGTGGGAAGTGGACTTGAAAATACTACGGGAGGAGTTGGAGAGTGATTCTTTGTTAACAGTTGACTTTCTGGTTCAAGATATCCGCTCTCGAGCAACTCCACTCCCGAGCAACTGAGTTTCTTTTTGTATCTTATCTGCATGCTATGTGGTCAGGCAATCAATACGCTCATCATATTGTTGACCTTGCAGCTAGGGGTAATGAGTCCCATTCGTTGTGATGGGGATACCCACCAAGAAGCATTGTAAATCTATTGTACATGAATTTTTATTTTCTTTCTGAATACAATTCATACCTTCTCATTAAAAAAAAAAACTCTGCAAATATTGGTAGAGAGATAAGTATGCCTAGAGGGAGAATGGTGGTTGTGGTGAGAAGGCACGATACATATTCCTCATTGATGAGACAGACATTGTTTTCTTGTTTTTGTTTGTTTTATGTGTTGAGTATGTCTTGTATTTTGCATATTTTAATTGTGTCTAGATCAAATAAGGTGTGAGTTTAAGATTGTACTACATTGTTTTCTTGTTTTTGTTTTTTTTTTTTTTATGTGTTTAGTATGTTTTCTATTTTGCATATTTTAATTATGTGTATAGATCAAATAAGGTGTGAATTTGGAATTATACATGTATGTAAGAACTATAAATAGACATGTGGTTCATACCGTCTAGTCTGATAATAATATAAAAAATCACGTTGTTGTTGTTGTTGGTTTTTTTTTTTCCCAGGAGCAGGGCGTTGTTTTGGACGGCTTCTCTTTTCCGAACGAACGGTCTATGAGATATGCATCCCGTAGATGGAAATTCTGGTCCATTCACTGATTTTCAGTGCAAGTGCCTCATGGGGGTCGGTGGATCAGACAAATGCATGCGCTCCATACGTATTCCACGTTATTCACAATCCGCTCCGTCACACACGACAGTGATTGGGTGCGTTTGACAGTTGATAAAACTATCATATGTTAGAGGGGTGTTTGGCAGTTGATAAAATTGGTAATGATAAAAAGTAAAGAAATTAATGTTAAAATAGATAGAATTTAATTATATGAATAATTATGTATAAATAATTGAAAAGTAAAGTAGTTATATAAAAAAACGAAGAAATAATTAAAAATATAATACTTATGGAGAGTAAAAAATTTTAAATTGATAAATTTTTAGGATTGACAGACACACCCACTATAAGTCGTTTATATGCTTGGGAAATTGACCGCATTTATCAGCTTGGGAAATGACAGGTAACCCCAGCTCTCAGAAGGAAAGAAAAAAAAAAAAAAGGAAAACACTATGGAATTTGAGATTCATGCTCGATCCCATCTCCCTGTCTCAACTTTTACTACAACAAAATACATTTTTAAGAATCAAAGAAAAATGAAAATACATTTTTTTAACTTTTATTAACAAAAAAAGCTTTATTAGCAAGAAAAATATATTATGTTAATGTTTTCATAGGCAAGGAAAAATTTCATACTCATAATAATGTTTTAACAACCAAATCAAAAATTCCTTGCCTAAACATAAAAATCATGAATTATTGGGAATCAAATTTCTTCTTAATTGTTGTTATATGGAATATGTCACAAATTATTGGCAAACAAAATTTAATCTTTTACCAAAAAAAATTTCTTTACCAAAAATCAAAATTTGTATGATGCCTCCTCCAACAAATCGGATGGACGCGCTATCCAAATTATTATGTGCTCCCTATGAAAGTATACTAAGGCTGCCTTTGGTAAGAACAGTAAGTAATTTCTTATAGTTTTCTTCTCTTTCTAACACATTCTTCTATAAATAATTTAACATCTTAGGGTGTGTTTGGGAATGGATAAAACTTTTGATGAAAAGTTGTAGAGATGAGAAGTTGTCAAATGATGTGATATGATAGGGGTAATAATGAGGAATAAATAAGATAAAGTTGAAATAAATAGATTTGTTGTGTTGGTAGTTGTGTAAAAATGATTGAAAAATAGGGTAGTTGTATAGAAAAATGTGAAGAAATAATTAAAAAATAGGATAGTTGTGGAGAATGAAAAGTTTTAGATTGAAAAGTTTTAAATTGACAACTTTTTGTTGTTGCCAAACACACCCTTAATTATATAATAATCTCACTTTTTCAATTTTACTCTTACACTTCAATCATGATTCTTTCAACTATCTCATTTATTTTAACTTTACCCATATTATATTATATCATACATATAATTTTTAAAATATTTCTTTTCCACTCCCTGCACTATCCTAAGGCTCATTTGGTAACACAAGTGCATGGGATTCCATGAGAAACATACCAGCTCCACATTTTCCAACAAATTATTTAATAATCTAATAATCATATTTTTTCCTACTTTACCCCTGTAATCTAATAAATTTTTTCAACTTTATCTCTATCATTTCATATTAATTATACAAATTCTAAAATATTTTATTATTTATTTCTCATTCCTTCTCAAAATCCCATCAAAATCAACGTTACCATATATCCGCCTAATATCCCATCATATTGCACGTTTCCAAACGTAGCCTAATCAAACACATAAGTCCGTTCGAACAAATTCGCGGGAACAAAATTACCACCCACTTAATCAGTAATGATCAGCTAGCCCATGGTTTTGGTTTTTGGAATTCATCAATAAGTAGCATGTCCTAGCTATGTGAAAATTCTGGTACATTCATTCGTGTATTTTACAGTGCAAACAGGCTGTGGCTCTCCCCGGATCTATTACAATAAAATTGCTAAGATATTCTTACAAATTTAAGATGATAGTTTGCTCCCGTCTAGATATTTAAAGATACAATTCCACCAAAAAACTCGGAGACATGGCTCTACTGCAGAATAAATTGAGGACAAAAATACCTAACACTATTTGGTTAATTCTTATCATTTTTTTTTTTTTTTTTTTTGAAAAAGCGAGGGCCTGCCGCCAACCAGCCTTTTCTTGGGTTGGTAGCGTTATTGTCTCCTAGATAGAAATTAATCGAATGGTCCTCGCTTTTTTAAAACACACAAAAAGGAGCAAGGCCTTGGGCAACCAGCCTTTTCTGTGGAGGCAACTGCATGCCCCCAGATCCTTTTGGGCGTGTTCCACGTGCATTCCACGTCCTGTCCAATTCTAATTTCACGTTGGTCCGTTGTGTACTCTGCCAACGATGATCGAAACTGACTCCACAAAATACTTCCAAACGATTTGCTAAACCAAATTCGGGCTTTAGCACAGCCATTTGCACCTCAATTTCTCACATGCCTTTGAGAAATTCTTCAATTAAATACTGGGTTTATTTACTTATTTCAAATTCTCAGCTTCTTATTCTATTTTTATAGTAATAATATTAGTAGTAACTAGTAAGTAGTAAGTAAGAAGATGGGTTGGTGAAATGAGAATACTGTACATTTCTTGAAGCCGCGGGACACAAGTGCCGTCCGCGGATTCCATCGCATGGCGTCGGGTACGTTTTCTAAGGTGCCCATTTCCCCATCAATAATTATATTTTTTTACTTTTATTCTTATATGTTAATCATGTTTTATTCAACCTTAATTATTCTAATTTTACTCACACCATTTCTTATTAACCACACAAATTTTAAAATATTTCATTTCTGACTACCTCCTCATCCTACGGTCCCTAAAAATATATTTTACCAAACATGGCCAGTGGTGTACATGACATGGGACGCTCCTCCAGTGCACCAGCCGCAGTCAATGACAGCGACTGCTACGACCCCAACACAGCCTGCTCAAGCTTAATTGAAAGCTTTGCGGGGCCCCTGTAGGGTATGTTTGTCAATGCTTTAAAAAATATAAAGTTAAAATTTTTCAATTTAAAATTTTTCACTCTCCACGATTATTATATTTTTTAATTATTTTTTTTACATTTTCCAATACAACTACTCTATTTTTCAATCATTTCTACATAACTACCTACACAACTAACCTATCTATTTTAACTTTATCATCTTTACTACTCATCATTACCCCTGTTATATCACATCATTTGACAATTTTATTCTTCAAAACTTTTCATCATAAGTTTGACTGAGTTCCAAACACACCCGTAATAATAAACTTACTGGATCAATTTAAATTTTATTATAGAGGTCGTTTGGTAATGTATACTGGCCGTCTAACTAATAATTTTCATATCTTAACTAATGGTGGGTAACTTGAATTCCTTAAAAGTATCATGGTTTACAAAATTTAAATGACTCAACCATTGGCGCCAGTTCAACTAAAGTAGGTAGAACCCCGGTTCAGATTACATCATAATTAATAT
This sequence comes from Annona cherimola, assembly GCA_030490835.1. Lineage (NCBI taxonomy): Eukaryota > Viridiplantae > Streptophyta > Magnoliopsida > Magnoliales > Annonaceae > Annona > Annona cherimola. The sequence goes on along the minus strand of CM059973.1, from coordinate 72,582,570 downwards.
TTTAATATTTGTGAACTAAAAACAATAAAGTAATAAGTCATATATAAGTATTGAAATTTTGAAAAGATATGTAATATAAATATAGTATATAAGTGTTTGTATACATGTAATTTTTGAAATTATATAAATTATACATGCATAAAAATTGAAAATAATTTAAAATTTTTGAAATTATACAAATTATATGTGGATACAAATTATGAAAATAATTTAATACTTACCATATATATGATTCATGCTTATCCTTAGTTTTTAATTTTAAAATATTCTAAAAATATAAAACATTTATCATGTAAAGAAGCATAGAAGGGGCTTAAATGAAATTTAGAAATGAAATATAATATAATAATATATATTAAAAATAAAAAAGTTCCATTAAAATTGAAAATATTTTCTTGAAAATAAAAAATTTCATCCAATACACATCTCATTTAAGGTTTTAGGATCTTTCGAAATGCTTACTACTAATGATGTGATAACTTACTGCAAGCATGAAAACTCCATGCTTGCCCTTAGTTTTTCAATTTTAAATATTTTTTTACAATCTAAATATTTATCACGTTGTCTGTGTATATTTATTCATAATTTTAAAAATTTTACGGAGTACAAATTTTTATATTATATATTTCTCAAAAATTTTAATAGTTATAGATTCACTCTCAAAAGATACTATTTTTACAATACATAAATTTACAATGAAAATTATTTTTAATAGCATGATTAAACAAGATATATTTTATTATTGTTTACTGCATATAATATAACGTACACTCTTTTTCCATTTTATCATTTTCCTTTTTGAGAAAAAGGTAAAATGATTTTTTAACAAGGAATCGAGATGTGATCTTATCAATAATAATAGTAATAATACATGACTTCTGCAATTAATGTGGTTGGTTTTTGGCTCTTACTTGAAAAAATCTATTTTAAAAATATATGTTTTATTTTAATCCTACTAAATCCTATTTTAGGAAATACGTATATGCTTATTGTCAACTTCTATAGGCCATACGTACGTGTCTTTTATCCAACTGTAGGCCAAGCAGCTTTTGATAAACTACCTGACGTCCTGTATGCATGTCGACAAATGATGCCATGTGCAATAATATTGACCACCCAAATTATTTATAATATTCACTGGCTATGGGGATCGAAATTGTATAAAAGCACTTCATTCATTTGGTGTTGATAGCCGGAATGGGATGATAATGAAATAAAGATTTTTATTTTTCAAAAATATTTTCTATTACAAAAAATAACTCTCTATTTTATAATTTTTCTCGGTTCTATATATTTTTATTCCATCCAAGCTCTCATCAGCTCCACTTATTTTTTAGCGTGGTCCTTCATCGATTAATGCCTATCCAAGAAAAAATATCTACAAGGTGCTTAATTATGTGACCTAATACCTACACGTGTGTATATATATACATTTTTTTTTATGAAAGTGCATATATGGTTTTAATTGCATCCTATCAACGCCCTATAAATACCACATATACCTTTTTCGAATTAATTAACCAAGATAAATATGAGCCATGCAATGAATGATATAACCGTCAAATTCCACTGCAGCAACAAACCCCCCGATACAAATTAAGTCAGTCAGCCAGGCATGCAACTCACATTTCTAGCTTAATTCCTTTTTGCCATTATCCGTTTGGTAACGTGAGGGGAGAAGGAACTAGGAAAGTGAGAAAAGGGACGTTGAAAAATGTGACAATAATGTAATATGGAACATGACAGTAGGAAAGTAAGAAAAGGGATATTGAAAAATGTGACAATAATGTAAGAGTTATGAAACACGATAGTAGTAAAGTGAAAGTAGAAAGAGTAATTATGTGTGAAAATGATTGAAATATAGGGAAAAATTGTGAAACCCCGACCGTATACGCATCATTTCGACCGTATACGCGTCATTTCAATATTTATAATTTTGTAATTATTTTATGAATAAATGAAAATTCATGAATTATATTGATAGATATGTGTATTGGAGATTGAAATAATGCAATTAGGAATTTAATCCCGTGAATAGTGCACGTGAATAGTGCACGTGAATAGTAAACGTGCATAGTAATTGTGGATTAAGATATGAGATTAAGAGTTAATCACTTGATTAACCTAATCACAAAAAGTCAAAAGGAGAATTAATCACTACAAGACAAAATAGTATTACTTTTGGATATTTTAATCCAAATTTGGATTTTTGTGGAAAAATAGAAAAAAATTCATAAATTGCAATCTGGGTGTCGGAATTAGATGAAATTTTTTATGGATGGTTAAAAATTCATGATGGACATGATGAATGGGCTAAGATGTGATGAAAATCACAAATCAAAGGTCAAGATGAAGTGTCAAATAGATGTTGAAAAAGTAACTTAACTTTTTATTAAATATACTTTGACTTTTAATAAAGTAAATAATTAAAAAAAAATAAAATTAAATGCAAATGCAGCATGGCAGGTCGTGCAGGGGGGGTACCATGACCAAATCAATGGTCAAAATTTATCCAAATCATAAATCAAGGGCTAGGATTAATTTAGCTTAATTTAATTAATTTTAAAAAATCAAAAAATAGGTAGAAAATTAGGGCTGCTATAGGGGGGCTGGAGCAGGCCTAGGGTGGCTGCTCTTGGCTCAAGGCACCTTTGGAAATTAGAAAAAAACACATTTGCCATTTTACACCCTAAGCTAGAGGGGGTAAATTGCAAATAATGGAAAAATGGACCCCTATAAATAGAGGAGCAGCCCAAGAACGAAATTCACAGCCATCCCAGCTCAAAAATCACTTGAGCAACTTCATTTCCCATCCCCACACGTTTTAGCCTTGACGAATAGAAGGTTGGAGAGAGAAAGTGTGAGAAAAAGAGGCGTATCTCCACTTCGGGTAAGTGATTTCTACCCAAATTTCTTTGGGATATTAAGTAAGGTAAAACTATGCTTAGATAATCCCCAAGCATGAGAAAATAAGTATAGATATAATGTTTAAATGGAATTATGCCAAAACATCAAAAATTTGGAGCGAAGATAGGGTATTTGGGAAGATAGCCTATGATATGTGAAAATAATGCTCCAAAATTGATAAGCGATGATTTGGGATGTATGATTATGATAAATATGATGTTGGAATAATGATATATTAATTTCATGATTTTTGGAATTAAGGATTATGCTTAAGTGAATTTATGTTGATTTTTAGTATATGGAGAAAATAATTTTTTTGGCCAAGTAAATGATGATAAATTCAAAATGTATGAAATGTCCAATGATATACTAGGCATAAGGTATGTCATGGTATTTTTTATTTTTGGAAAAAATATCAATTTTTGAAACCCATGAACAGTAACCACGGATGAACAGTGATCTGCTACAGTAATTTGCTACAGTGAACAGCATGATTTTGGAGAAAATTTTAGATTTATTTTTATATTTTATGAGGATATATGGATTGAATTTTTAAGGATTTATGGATAAAAATCCATATAAGAAAATGATGATCACGCATTTTTAAGGATAACCTCTATAAAAAATTATGGTGGAAAATAAGGTCATAAATAAATATAAAATATGCATGATAAAGTATGTATATCCTTTTCACTTGTATAGGAAAAGGAAAGGAAAGGATAAAGGAGTCGGATTAAAGCAAAGCAAAGGTAAGCAAGCAAACTTTTGAAAATGATTTTTATATAGTGCAACTATGGAATATGTCAAATTTGCTTGATTATAAGCAAATTCATATGGAAGTAAGAAGAAATGTTGAAGTATGTGGGAATTGCTTTATCATAAGCAAATCCTTATAAATGAAGAGAAAGATGGAAATAGTTGCATTATAATAGAAAAGGAAAAGTTTTGATTTCCAAAATAGTATTTTGTTTTATTGAATGAATTTAAAATGATTTATTAAAATGTTTTGAAACGGATTTAAGGAAGGCCAACCAATAACCGATTTAAATGAAGATTTCTTTTAAATGACCAAAGGATCATACAAGCGTATCTTCGTATAGAAGAAACTTAAGTGCTATGTGGACAAAGAATATGATATATATATATATATAAAATGAATTATGCATTAGTATATCCTTTGTTCATGAAAAATCTAGAAACGAGAAAAAAATGTTTCCAAAGTCTTTAGTTTCCAAATATTAAAATGTTTTTCAAAATTATTTTACTGATCAAAAATGATTTATAAACATTTTTTAGCAATGTTTCAAATTTATTATTTCTCAAATATTTCAAATGTTTTAAGAATGTGCCATTTAAATGTTTTTAAAATTATTTAAGGTTGGTCATCCTTACAAAATATTTTTATTAACTTGTTAACTTGGGCTATGCCGAGTTATCAAGTTAGAGATAGAAAAGGGAATATAGGCCGAGGTCTGTACTATTTTGAAATGACATGCTAGCATCAAGTTTTAAAAAGGAAAAGTCACAGACTAGGGTCTGTGGAGTTTTATAAAAAGCATGCTAGCATATGAATATGGAGAAAGGAATGTGCACATGAGTTATGTACTAGGTCTACTGTAGAGGATATGCAGACCGGACGCGGTTGCAAGATGGGCCCCCTCTACATAGGCCAAGTCGCTTTAAAAGGCGAAACGCCGGCGGCGCCCTCCCTGAAATGGGAGAAGAACACGGATAACTGCCTGGCTCGCGAGTTATCAATAGAGATGGTTTCTCTCCTAAGGAGGAAAGGGTGATCACTTGGTAAGTGTCACCTACCAGACGGACAGAAACGTTATGCATGATGCATATGCTTGTTTTAAAAAGGTTTTATGAAAAATATTTTAAGGACATGAGAATGTCCTTGGAGAAAGAAAGTTTTATGGAAAACGTTTTATGTTCGTGAAAAAGAGGTTTATATGTTAAGTTTGCAAGCATATGTTTTACGCAAGGTTTTATGAAAAGGTTTCCACTGGTTGATAGTAGATCACTTGATAAGTGTCTACTATTGAACGGGAGAAATGCATTTAAATGGAAAAAAAAACGCTTGCTTACTGAGTTTCGACTCACGTTTTGCTTTTCAAACCATAGACAGGTACAGCACAGGCCAAGAAGAAAAGGAAAAAGAAGGTATGAAGAAAATTTTATGATATGCTGATCCATATATGGTATGACATGAATATATGATAAGGAGTTTTCAAATTATGTATGTATAAAATGTTCAGGTTAAAATAACCTGTATTGTACAAAAACAAGTATGAATGTTATCAATGATAATTGAGATTTGATGATAAGTATGTGTCTTTATGTGATGAAAGAAAAAGAAAAAAAAATTTGACGAGATCGAATTAAGTACCCGCCGCGTGATCAGGGCAACAATCCTGATTCACACTTACCAATCGACAAGATCCCGGAGTAAGGCCAGTGGACGCCTCGGTTCGGGGCGCCACAAAAATAGAAAAGTAGAATGGTTAAGATGTTAAATAATTTTTTGGTAAGTGTACGTGGAAGAGGTAGAAAAGTGGTTTTCCACTTCTACTGATTACCGAATAGTTTTTAAATTTTACATCTATGTTGTGCTAGCTATTGATCCTATGTATTAAGGTCCGTATTGAATTAAAACATATTACGGGAAAAGACGAAATAGCATAATTAATAGTGCGTATTAAGGTGTGCATTTAATCAATTGAGAATAGTAGAAGAATGTTGATGAATGATTAAGAATAAAGAGTGTGCAAATATAAATGATTGAAAAAGTAAAAGTAATTGTTAAAAATAAAAATGAGGCGTTGTTTTGTAAAAGGGGTAGGGAAAGAAGCAAACTCTCTCTCTTCCCTCATATTTTTCAAAAAATAATTTAATATTTTAACTACTCATACTTTTTCATTTCTACTTTTATATTTTGATCATTATATCATACAACTAGTCGTACTTTATCTCTATGATATCATATCACCTTGGTACTTTTCAAAATTTTAATTTTTCATATTTTTCGCTGCTCACATTAATGACCCTTAACAGGGATATATATAGTACGTATTTAGTAATACCTTTTCTAGCTATATATATTTTTAAAAAAGTAAAAGGAGTCATCGTACAGCCCATTTTCAAAACACTAAGCTATGTTTTCTTGTCAAATAGGGGGACGTTTGGTATTCGGGTGTGGGAAATGTGGGAGGGAAATTGTGGGAGCACGGGTTTCGAGGCAACTCATTAATCAATCAATCATTATATTTTTCTACTTTTACCCCTATATTTTAATCATTTCCTCTATCAACTACTTTTCAATAAACCTATTTATTACAACTTTACCCCTATCATTTAATATCAATCACACAATTTTCAAAATATTCCATTTTCTATTCCCACCAAATACCACATTTCCCACCACTTTTACATTCCCAAACGTCCCCTAGGATGGTTGAATGAAGAAAATAAATGCAACAGTAAAAATTGTATTTTCTTAAGTAATGTCATTTTACTTTTATAAATAATTGTATCTTGATTTAGATAAAATTTGATACATATCAAGGGCGCGTTTAGAAAATGATGAAATTTTTATGAAAAGTTTTTGGTGTAAAAGTTATTGAATTAGTAGAAAATGATATAATATGATATGAGTAATAATGAGGAGTAAAGAAAATAAATTTAACATAGATTTGTTAGTTGTACATGTAGTTGTGTAGAAATAATTGAAAATAGGGTAGTTGTATAAAAATATGTGAGAAAATAATTAAAAATAAAATAATTATAGAAAGTGAAAAGTTTTAGTTGAAAAAGTTTTATGTTTTCCTAAACATTCATAAATAAAAACATTATGAGTGTGTGGGAATTGATAAAACTTTTGTATTAAATATTTTTGGTGTAAAAGTTTTTCAATTAGTAGAAAATTATATGATATGATAGAAATAATGATAATGAGTAAAAAGAATAAAGTTAAAATAGATAGGTCAGTTGTATGAGTAGTTGTGTAAAATAATTGAAAAGAATAACATGTTGTATAGAAAATGTAAAAAAAATAAAAAATAGAATAATTTTGAAGATAAAAAAATTTTAGTTAGAAAAATTGTTGTGTTTATTAAATGTGACCTATATTGAAAATAAATAGAAGGATGCCATGAACGTAGACCATGCAAAAGGCAATTTGGTGGAGGTGCATGTATGGTTGACATCTTTTCACGTTACACAGTTAAACCGTGCACAAAAATCTCATGAGTCCAAAAATGGGTTCATTTCAAATGCTTGATTGATCGAGATATGACCGATGATATGGGCCGGCAGACATGGTGAATGAACCACGTAAGCTACGAGCCTTGGTTTTATACGCAGCGAATGGTTGAAGGTCCTGGAGACTACAATACATAAGATTCGTGGCCTGAAGAACGTGCGTGCATGTTCTGAGCACGCCACCCAAAAAATATCCAAAATCGTACTCAGCGGAAAGCGAACGCTATAATTTTTTTTTTTTTTTTTTTTTTTTTTCTGGAGGGTGGGAGGGGATAATGCGAACGCTACAAATTGACTTGCTTGGTTGGGCATTGCAATTCAGGCTTTTATATTCCAGGCAATTTTTACAGCTAATTTTAGTCTCAAAAGCTCTCAATCAGAAGCTCCAAAATCTTCATTAAAAAAAAAAGCTGTAAATTCTTTACCTTCAAAAAGAAGAAAAAGCTCTAAAACTTTTATCACTTAGATAACCAAGTGATTTATAAGACTGCGATTAGACCTGCTATGCTTTATGGGGCAGAATGTTGAACAGTTAAAGAATAACATATACAAAAAATGAGTGTAGCGGAAATGAGAATGTTAAAGTGGATGAGTGGTAAAACAAGAAAAGATAAAATTATGAATGAAATAATTTGATAAAACTTAAAAGTGAGACCAATTTGTGATAAAATAGATTAAGATGATTTGGTCATGTTAAAAGGAGATCTGAAGTAGCACTAGTTAGGAAAACAGAGTCTATCCAAGTATAATGTGGTAGGAGAATGAGAGGAAGACCCCTAAAAAACATGGATTAAAGTAATTAAACAAGATTTAAAAATATTACAAATTACAAAAAATTTAGTCTTAAATAGCTAAGAATGACGCAATAGAATATATGCAGCCGACCCCACCTAAGTGGGAAATGGCTTATGATGATGAGATAACCAAGTGATTTACGTGAGTTTGAGTAAGTATGTATAGGATAAGTGGTCAGAGTTGAAAAGTTAAATACAGATGCTTGTCTTATTTATCTCTTCTGTAAAGTTATTCTCCGTCAATTATCTAGTATAACGAAGAAGATAACAAAAAGAAAAAAAAAACCTCTAAAATCTCACTTCTCATGTGAAGAGGCTGAACAAAACTGTCGGAAGCAAAAGCCGCGCTTAAGAGGCAATGTCAAACCAAGCCTTTGCATTGTTCTGATTTCTGTGTTTAAACAGAGAGAGAGAGGAGTAGGCTTCTTAAAACTTAAGAACAGGCATGCTTTGGAAAATAACTCTGTGCGTAAGCTTGATTTAATCAGCTTTTTTCACACGTTAAACTCTGTAAAACACCTCGATTTCTAAATGCGTGGCCAGCCAAAGCCTTTGCCCTTAAGATGGAATGTTTGTCGGGAGGTCCATATAAACCCTCTCATGCTGTTGGGGATTGTTCATTTTCTTTGTGCGATAGGATCTTTTTTTCTTTCAATAGCTTCTGAGACGTGGAGGTTATTTCCAGGAGCCCAGGAGGTTTCTAGCCATATCAATCCTCTTACATAATATTGACTTGTGTTTTTTTTTTAAAAGCCAATAGTGTGAGTCATGGATAATGAATGGATGGATACCGTACAAGTTCAAAATCTTCATTTCTTTACAAGACCATGTGCCACCGCAATTCATTAACTTGTAAGTTACTCCTTCCCTTTTCATGGCAAACACATGGAGACTCCACATAGTCAGACTAAGCCCTCTCTCCGTCATTTCATCCAATATGAATGTTCCCTTCCTAACTTTATTGTTTCACTACAGGGTATATGACAGTCGTCTTCATAATCATACTTATGATTCTAGGAAGGAAACTACGGGCTTCCTTAAGGCAATTTCCCTCATCAGCACGTATATGACAGTCGTAGAACACAAGACAAGGAACCTAGCCTCTCCTGTTCATTCATCAGAGACACTCAACAAGGCAAAAAAATTGCCAAATTTTGAAAAATGACACATCAGTGGGCATAATTAGTGCCATCTGGACTGATGCAACAATTGGATTATTAAATTCGTTGGAATCCAGCCTCCCCTCTTCATTTTATTAAAGAGGGGACAACACTTAATTGCCAACCTTTGATAAGTGACAAATCATGTGGGCATGGTAAGTACCATCTGGAGCGATGCAACAATGGACCTCTCTCTCTCTCTCTCTCTCTCTCTCTCTCTCTCTCTCTCTCTCTCTCTCTCTCTCTCTCCACTTCCGGGGAGAAGGGCTTTGAATTTAGAAACATGAGCTCCTCAGCCTCCCTCCTCGATATTCTTTAACAAGCACAGAGCACAAAGAAGAACACAGATTGCTGTTGTCTCTGCAGTGATTTTAGAAACTTGAAACGTTCCAACAGCTTTAGCGCTACCATTCGTGGCTGCATACCTTCAGCCACAAAAAGAAACAATTAAAATTTTAAAAAGGGTCTGCATCCCAAACACTTGCCCAGAAATCGAACAATATATTTTTTTTTTCATGTGTAGCCCCACCTACATCTTGCCCCTTGTGAAATTTGGCAAATTTCTGAATTTATTTGTATTTTTTAAAAAAATCAACAAAAAGGACATGCATACATGTCCTAGGCGCATTTATCCATGCCTTTTTGTTGATTTTCAAAAAATAAAAATATCTAACAAATCCAAAAAATTATCAAATTTCCCAGGGACAGGATTTAGGTGGGTCCACACATTTATAAAAAACAAAAAATAAAATAAAAATTTGTTGCCCTATAGATGGTCCAATTTACTAGCAGCAGTATGGAGTTATTGTGCTTAAAAAAAGGGCTCCATCCAGTTATAAAGGAGCTAAAACAATTTTAGATTTTCCAAATATAGGAAGCCCCATTTTAGTTAACCACAGGCACATGAGCGTATATTAAACAAAAACAAAATGGAAAACACATAAGAAGTTCTGATTGATTAATTATTGTCGAGATATCCACCAGGATTTAAATTTGAAATAATTGTCAACACACCAATAAACAAAGTAAAAGAAACCATTCTTTGAAGGTCCATATTAGAAAGAATGAACAAAGTATGAGGAAGCAAAAATAATATTTAAGACAAATATTTATGTGAATGAACACTTTGATGTTACTTCAACAACTTCAAGGAGAAAAAAGGAATAAAGCTCAACAATTAAAGTGAGAAAAAAAAAAAAGAAGAAGAAGCAAGAGCTTGGGTCCAGTAGTTGACAGAGTTCTGAAGCAAATTCACCATGAAAGTTGACAGAGATTTGCTAACAGGCATATCCTTTATATGGTATACAATAAACGACCTGGCCGATCAATCTTCTAGAAGGAAAAATGTGCACCATATCTTTGTTTGGAAATGAATAAAAGTAAAGGGAGAAAAGAAAACTGACAACCCTGAAAAAAATTGTTAACAAAACAACAACAACAACAAGAGGAATAATGGTTGTGGTGGTGCTGCTGCTGATGATAAGAAGACTCTGAACAACTGCCAAATACCAGTAGTTGGAATTGGTTTTCCACATTGGTGGATCTACATGGAGCTCCACTGAAATTTCAACAATTATATAATTTTATTTATAGTTTTGAAGAATATTCCAAAATACTGTCTCTTTTGATATGGTTACCCCTTCTCAACTAATGATATAATTTCTTAATATCAAATTGGCCCCACTGGCCAAAGATCCTGGAACCACCCCTGGTTTTCCCATCAACTGATAAACAGGCTGCAAACCACAAATCGCTATCAGCATATGGATTCAAAATAATAATCAAAAAAATCTAGCAGAAATCCAACCTCATCGGACTTTATGGAAACAAGCATCTAATTCAAGGTTGTTTGTCATTTTTTAAGTGAATAAACAATCAGACATGAATTTCTAAAGGAATTTCCATTTGCAGATTTTTGAGTAATTTATTTTTCCACTATAAAAGCTGGGGAACAAATTCATGGTAACTAGAGCCTTCAGCAACAGTAGTCAAACTGCTTGACCACATTCCTGGCAATTTCTATTCCAGTACCTTAATACTATTTATCAATCCCCATGGACGGCTGTTTCACCACCCAAATAAGTAAACCATCTATTTCACAAAACTACTTCCTAGATGTAATCGATGAATGACAAGGCTCATGCACACAGTAAAAAAAATGCAAGTGACAACAAGAAAATGTATGCACAAAGAACAGATGTAGTTACTTACAATGATTACATGGAGAGTTGCTTACATTGCATGTAGGAGATTTTGCACGAAGAATACCTAGTGCTTTGCTCAATTCCTCAACCAGACATCATATACAATATTTCCAGTCTTCATGCCATACATAGTTGCTGCTTCTTGTTTATCTCAGAGAACCATCAACAACGTTTGAGTTTCCTCCACAAGAAAAGAACATTTGAAACAGGAGGATATCAAACCAAATTGGGTTCTCTACCTATGATTAAACAAATACAAACCGTCCAATAAACAGTTGTAAGTCTTCTCCCCCATGGCACTCTCCTTCCTCCTCAATTCCTCCAGCAGCGCAAATGCCTGATTCCACCTCCCTTCCCTACACAATCCTTCCAATACGGTCTGGTAGCATATCAAACATTGCATCAGTTCCATCTTCGAATCGCCTCTCCATTGAAACGCTACATATAAAAATCATGTATGTACTGCTGGTGGCACCAACGCCTTCTTTATCATTTCCTTGTAAAACTCAAACCCCTGCGACAGCCTCCCTTTCTCGCAAAGCCCTTCGGCTATATAACTGTAAGTCTACCTATCAGGCTCGCATCCATACAGTCCCATCTGATGGAAAATCCGAATGGCCTCATCCATTTCCAAACACGTGGAGTAGGCTTTCACAATCAAATTCAAAAGTAAGAGTGTGAGGAATTACACCAGTCGCCTTCATCTGCTTGTACAACGATCGGACAGAGAGCGAGTTGATATAACAGACATGCAACCGATTAAGCCTACGGAGGAGGCAGTCAAGGAGCATGGAGTCGGTCTCGAAAGAGGGAAGAGCAGGAACTGTGGGAGATGGACCTCATGCTTCTACTCTTTCGGGACTCTGCGCGCGCTGCAGCAGAGGAAGTGACGGTCCTGATGACATGTATCAGTAATTAATGAATTACTACCGTTTAATTAAAATTAATTTGTAATCAGCAATTTTTCACCCTAGGATTATGTTGTAAACTCAACTTTCTAATATTTGGCTCGTTTCAACTTTCCAGTTGCAATAAATAACTATGCAATTATAAAAATAATCATGGGGTTATTCTAACAGTTGCAACTTGCAATGAATAATTATGGGATTATAAACAAAATCATAGGGTTATTCTAAAGGATGCAAGATGGAAATGTTTATCTTCATTCTCAAGATGATTTTTGTAAACTATAGTACAAAATTTTATATTTTCAATAAAAATTTTCTTATTCTTGTTACATTCTCTTCGCATTGGAACTTCTTAAATGCTTCCAAACTGACACTAAAAATAAGTGTGTTGTTGGTTGGTTAAGAGGTAAAAAGGAAAAAAATTATTAGAAATTTGCTAAGAGGTTAAAAAAAGTGAAGAAAATTATATGCTTAGGAATAAAAGAAGTCTAGGTAAAAACAATAAAGTAATAGGATGAAAAGATGTAAAGAAATAAATGTAATGATAATAATTATAAAAAAAGAATTGAATTGTAACATGGTGTGCACTTACCCCCATGTAATGAAATGTTTCCTTGCCTTCTTCCTCTCTTTTCTCGTTTTCACCAACTAAGTCAAGATACCAAAAGATAGAGAGAAATAAAAGATAAAAAATAAGAGTGCAAAAGTTAACACCTAATTATTTTATTTTTTTCATTTTTCTTTGTTTGTTTGGTTGGGCTAAAAAAATATTAACCTAAACTTTTTAATCTTCATAATTATTCTATTTTTCAATTATCTTTTTCACATTTTTCTATATAAACTATCGTCTTTTTCAATCATTTTCACACAGCTACTCATATGATTAATTATCTATTTTAATTTTATTCTCTTTGTACATGGTCATTACTCTTATCATATTATATTATTTTTTATTAATTTAATAATTTTTATCTTAAAAATTTTTTATCAAAAAGTTTTATCTCCTGAAAAACACACCTTATATTCGTAAATGAATCCAACCCTAATAGCAGAAAACAAAGCTCGTTGGGCTCGGGTTAACATAAGCTGAGTGGCATTCCACCTCTCTGTACAGACGATGGACAGAAACTTCGGCCCTGGATTAAACCTGGGCTGTCATGCCTCACACCAAATTAAAAATCGAAGGTTCAAGTTCGCCGGGAATCGTCCTAGATATCATTCAAAGATATATCTGGCTATCCTTTTACATGATGATGTAAGCATTTAGCTCTTGTAATTATACTTTTTTATTTATATTTTCAATCTTTCCATTTACTATCTGTTCAAAAGCCTACTGCCGATGTGGATGTGTTCTCTCGTGTTCAAATAAGGCCCGGTTTGACCCTTACAAAAAAAGAAAAGAAGAAGAAGGCCCGGTTTGATAACGAATAAAAAAGCAAGGCCAGGTTTGTTAATTTGGGAAGTTTCTCACACTTTTTACATCTCATTTTCACAATATTTTTAGTTAATATTGCTTCCATATTTTATAAAAAACGACGAGACTGTTACTTGATATTTCATTTCGTACCACTGTTCTTCATTTCTTAAAATAAAGGCCTGAACTCAGCTTGTAAGTTGCAAAGACAGAGCCTGGCCCCGGGTTGAGCCCGACCCAGCATACCGACAGACGCAAATTTCAGTTTTATTATTATTTTTTTCCGATCAGCAAGACAGTAACACAAAAAATCAGTTTTAAAGCTTTTTTTTTTTAAAGCCCAAATTTGATTTATAAATAGGGCTAGAGTTCATGCAAATCCGAACCCAAGCTTTCCGAGCCTGAATTTTTTACTATTCACGTTTACTATAAAATATATTTTATATAAAGCGCATAAACAATTTTTCTTAAGATTCACATATTCTATATTATTTATATTTGAATACATGTTTATCATGTTGAAATTATATTATAGATAAATCATATTATTTTTATTTGTATCTATGCTCATATTGATATTATTTACCTTTGCATTGCTTTTCCTTCTTTATCTTTTTTTGAAGTGTTAATTTTTCTTCTAATACTATTTTTTTAAAAATCTAGTTAGTCCTTGTATTATTATTTTTTCTTTCATAATTTGTTATTAGCTTAATCTTCATATAAAATTTAAACCTGTCACTCTTAACTTAGAAAATTTGTTAACTGGAATTTCTACTCAAACATAATTTATATAAATAAAGTTAGAGTTTAGATTTTAGGAAGAGTTAAGGTTAAGATTTAAATTTTATATATGGGATTGAAGTTGGGGTTGAGCCAAACCCAATTTGGGATTAAAGTTGAAAGAAACCGAGTTTTATGAGCTTGATTTAAAGCGTAAATGATTTTTTTTTTTTCCGACAGCAGCCTAAATGGAATTTTGGAGTCTAGTCAAGAGAGGAGTAACCAGCGGGGCAGGTGACCAACGGAGTGTGCTTGGGGTCGGTTTAAGCTGAAAAAGCGAGGAGTCATTCTCCAGGTCAAGCCACCAGCCCCTGCTAATTGTATTTAAAAAGTCCAATAATTAATATTATTTATTAATAAGCCTATGAATTATTTTGTTGATAAAAATAATTGCTGATAATGAAGGTAATGGCCAACATGCAAGCATCGAACCAATGGTTCATATTGACCTATAAGAGATTCAAAATTGAGGGCTGCGTGGGACGTGCAGTGAGACTGTTTTTATACGTACCAACCCAATGCATGTCATCCGATAAGGGACCCGAAGAAGAGCATTGAGATTGAGGGGGATATCGGTCCCGTGCATATCTTACAAAAAAGTAGCAAGTTTCTTTTTTCTTTTTTTTGAATGTATAAAAGAGTAGTAAGTTGGATATGCTGTGAACCATCTATGCATAGACATTAACGTTCGCACTTGCGAATTGTACGTGGCACAGCTATTGAATTTTTATTGTTGTCTCATCTTGGATGTCTATCCAAAAGAACGCGATTAAAATCATTTTAAAAAAAATTGGTACGTAATTAAAATTAGTTAACGAAGGAAATAGTAAACAATAAATGGACGTTTGGACGGACATAGGAAAATTAAGAAAGATGCAAATGGAGGGCTGCGGTGGGTGTTTAGACGGTCCAAAGGAAGAGCGACAATGCACATGCATGAAGCGAGACAATTAATGAATGTCAGCAAAGAGCCGTGGGCATATCATATCATATTATGGGAAGACAAGACGGACAAATGCTACAATTCATGACGTGTGGGATATTATTGCTAGATCGCCATGTGCTCTCCTCTCCTGGGTCCTGAGCAGGGTCAGGCCATCATATGTGTAGCAGGCCAATCGGACTGACTGCTATGCCTAGAAAATCTCCACGCTTGCTTTGGCCCGTAGACATTCGAAATTTCGAATTCGAGGGAACACGGAATACGACAATGCGTATTCTATTTGAGAGAAAACTTCATGAGTGTTAATTAATATAAGTTGAACAACGTTTTTCAACTTAATCTGTTAATCAACACTATATAAATATTTAGGGGTGGGTCGACCCGTGACCCGGTTTTGACCCGGCCCGTTTTCGGTCGGGTAAAACCAATATATTTTTGACCCGGTACAGGATGAGTTGGAAATTTTGACCCGAATTCAAAAATAGGGTCAGGATGGGTCGGCCATGTGCTGACCCGAAGAGTCCGACCCGCCCCGCATATACTAATTTATTAAAAATTATAAGCCTATGTTTAAATATTATTATTATTTTCTTTCAAAATTCTCGTTTTTTTATATTCAACTCTATTAACAATAGAAGAATAAATTTATTCAGAAAGCAATATAAAAATCAATAAAAATAATTTGTACATAAATAACCCTTATGTGGAATTGTATATTAACCTATTTTAATAAACTTATACTATATTTTTAAATGTTTTGTTTTCTTAATTATGTGTTTTTTAATAATTAGTGAAATATTGAAACATATAATATTTAAATTTAATATAGATGTATATTCATGTTTGATAGGTATATAAATTCTTAAAATTATCTTATTTGACTCGTATTTTTTACCCGACCCGCTATTCCGAAACTGGTCCGATACCATCCCGAAGTTTGTCCCAGAACCTATTAAAAAAAAGTGAGGGTCAAACCAACCTTATCCCGACCTGGTATGGCCTCCCACCCCTATAAATATTACATGCTGTTTTAATCCCCTCTAATTTGAGATGGACATGCGGGTTTGGTAGGGATATTATTATTATTTATTTTTATCTTTGCAAATTTTGTGGGTTGTCTGACTTTCCTGTTTCCTCGCATGGAATTGCACGGAATTTGCAGGCCGCCGTGTTGATGAAAGTAATGCCCCACAATTACTGTTGCCGATTTGAAAACGTCCAACATTTGAATTTACATTTAATTTTTTTTTATCAACGAAAATGAGTTCGTATTTGTGCATCATGTATAGATAAACGCTTGAAAGTTTATTACCGTCCCCACGGTACAAAATAAGCTCTATTTAAATATAATTATACTTTATATAACCATTTATCTATATATAAATTAGTAATGATTTACTTAGTCTACTTTAAAAATTTTATTAAAATTTTTTTTTTTCTTCATACACTTATTCGTCTAAATGGCCTATTTGCTGGTTCTGTTTGATTTTGGCAGACTTTTGAAGAGATGAACCATGATCATTCATGTTTTTGAAGTTGTCTGCTTCTCTTGACATGAACATGGCTTTGGCCTTGGCCTTCAATTTTGACAACTGCTTTTACTTGCATCTTCTCATTATTGGTCCGATGTGGATGACTTGCATACCTATCCATTTTTCACATTCTTGAGTCATTGATTAATTATTTTTTCCCCATCTTTACATTATCTTTTTATCTTTTTATATCTCTTACAGCTCAATCTTGCTTGACGGGTCAACTGTCCCATTTCTTTTCATTTAGACCATCTGGTTTAGCCTTGGACAGGTGGGCGGCATCCACAATTATTAACTCAAAATTTATTGCAACTATTGTATTTAGAATTATTTATTTTATTAAGAAATCACAATTCACAACAAATCAAAATACGCTTGGTCCCTATCTAATAAAGTTTCAAATCAACATAATAAAGTTTTTTGATTTACCTATTGATTTTAAAGATATTATTTCAATATCTAGACTATTTAAAACATTGAGTTTAATTATATACATGGGTAATTTGCATATATGCCCACATAGTTTCACCGATATTACAGATATATCCACGTAATTTTACGAAATGCATATTACCCCCACATAGTATCACCAAAATTGTGTATTACCCCCACACCGTTAACTGCCGTTAATATCTGCCGTTATATTTTCAAAAATGACGAAAATGCCTTCATCCATAGTTTCACTAAAATTTCATATTACTCCCATAAAGATGAGGACATTTTCGTCATTTTTGAAAATATAACGATAGATATTAGCGGCAGTTGACGACGTGGGGGTAATACGCAATTTTGGTGATACTATGTGGGGGTAATATGCATTTCGTGAAACTACGTGGGTATATATGCAATTAACGTTAAACTATGTGGGTATATATGCAAATTACCCTATATACATTATGATGTATTTTCATGATGTATTTTAGGCTAAAATACAACATTCATTTATTATTATAATTAGTTATACTTTTAAATTTTTTCTTTATAAACATGTTTTCCTAAACGTATTCAATCTATATACAAAGTTTTACCATTTTACAATACTTTGTATATTTATTTTTAATTTTTTAAATCAAGTTTTTTAAGAGGTGAAAAAAGACTTTGATGCCATTGAAATTGGTAATTTTTGAAAAAATAAAAAATAAAAATGTAAAAGTACTACAAAATGACAAAACTTGAAATATGACTTAAATACAATTAGGAAAACATATTTACAAAGAAAAAATAAATAAAAATAAAAATAAAAATAAGATGGTATAAATGAATATTGTATCTTAGTTTAAAATCCATCATAGTGTATATAATCATGCTCCTTAAAACATTATTACTATGTATGTGAATGATTTTATAAAGATCATGATGCTCTAGCGCACATATGAATAGATCTAAGTGTCTTTTCATAATTTATGCATAATATATTTTTTAACATGATACTTAATAATTATGAATAATTTGTATATTCTCTTAATAAATAAGAATGAATTTATAAAATCTTATAGCATTTTAACATTTAAGCGGATGCATCTAAATTATATTTTATATTTTTCAAGATGGTCCCTCTTCGGCAATACTTTTTAATCAACACTTCAAGAAATTTGATTTTTTACAACAAATATTTTATTTAAAAATTCAAAATTTGTTGCTATAAATACCATTTGTGGCACTAAAGCTTTGGCATATTCTAACTTGTAAAGAAATTATATAATTGATCCTAAATACTATGTGGTTTATGTGCTTCAGTAACCAAAAATAAAAAAAGATTAAATGCTACATATATCCACAAATTTTACCTCTAGTTCTATTTATAAATTTTTAAAATTTCTTATATACTCACGTATTTTGTTTCAAATTCCATTTATACCAATGTGCTAGAAATATGTTAATGGGGCTACTAACACTCCTGTAAAATAATGAATACGCCCATGTCTTAATATTTTTTAAGGTTAGTTTGCTTAAAACTAAAAATTTACATTTAAATAGTATAAGATTTTATAGTTATAAAAGTGCTAAAAATTCATATATTCATTTGAATATGAATTTTTAGCTATAAAATTGTGATTATAAATGAGCATTTTCGTCATTTTATAAGGGTAATAACAGTCTAATTTAATGGATTCTTAACGACGTAGGTATAAATAAAAATTTAGGAAAAATACACATGTATATTATGAATTTTTTTTTAAATTTATGGGTATAAAACGAATTAAGATAAAATTCATGGGCGCATGTGAATTTGCCCAAAAATTTATCTTAGAAATGACTATTTGAAGCAAAGACTAAAATTTGTTGCTTATAAAATTGTACGTGACTTCATTGCATATAAAGAAATTATATTTTCTTTTCTTTTAGCGCTAAATGATTTCGGATACCTTTATAATTAAAAATTAATGGATACATAATTGCAACTACCATGTATACAAAATAGCAAATATGGTAGTTACATTAATTTTCTCTCCATAATTTAGGTGGGGTCCAAAACCAGCAGTTTGCTTCGATTTATTGCAATATTGAATGAATGTCCTCTATGCACACCTAGCTAATTAATTGGGAAGATGCAGTTCGTCATTAATCCGCCAGAATTTTTTGGCTTCCTCACCTCTGCCTCATGCCGTCGTTGCTTGTAAGGCCAGACATGAAAAAAGAGGAATCCTACCTATAACTCGCATCTTCCAATTTAAGGTGTGTTTGGGAAGTTATAAAACTTTTGATGAAAATTTTTTTATGTAAAAGTTGTCAAATTAGTAGAAAATAATATGATATTGTAGAGGTAATGATGAATAGTAAAGAGAATAAATTTAAAATAAATAGGTTAGTTGTATTTGTAGTTGTGCAGAAATGATTAAAAAGTAGGATTATTATATAGAAAGATGTGTAAAAAATAATTTAAAAAAGAGTAGTTACGGATGGAGAGTGACAAGTTTTAGATTGAAAAATTTTAACTTGACAACTTTTGTAAATTGCCAAATACACCTTTAATTAATTAAAATCAAGTGGGTCATCTAATTATGTACAGCTTAAACCGGACGATGCATGTGTCGGGGGGGGTGGGGGTGGCGGGGCGCTATACTCTGGAGTCTGGACTAGTGTTTAGACACCCATGTTGGTTCTCGATTTTTCCAGTCCAAAACGCGGTTTTAACTGATTCAGCTACGCCACCGCACCTTTGGCCTTTGGGGCAGGTTAACGTGTGCGGGCATCCATGCCTTGGGCACGCGTTGCGCTGAAGTCCTTTTGGTTGTGGGGTCATTTTTACCCGTATTCCTTTGGCCAAAGGGGTATTTTTTACAAATTTCTTTTTTTTTTTTATAGAAGGATTCACTCTAGTCCTACTCCCCGTCACTTATGACGGGAGTAGAGGTGTTATAGAAAAATTTTTAATATTGTGTGAGGGTTATGGATGTACTTCATTGTAATATGAATTATTATGATATCTAAATATCAACAAAAAAAAATGATTCAACTATAGTTAAACCCGGTTAACCAGCACGGCTATGACCGGTTCACGATTGGACCGGTCATACTACCCAATTTCATCGTTTTTCAAAGCATTCTTTAGTACTCAAGATCCATCAACAGGCCAAGATGTGCGGACCACTTGGACAAACAATTCATGGGTCCACCAGACGAAAGTAGAATCTTAAGAGTACAACTTAGGTAGAGTAAGTGTTGGCATATAAATTATCCTCTGAATTTTTTAAATTAAAAAAATCCTCCGAAAATAAAATTTAATTTATCTTTATACAGTTGCCCCACCTCAAATGCTTCCCATTCATTTGAGTTTGCCTTTTTACCCAACGGTCCTGGCTTCGCCGCCATCAATGTGTATCTGCTAAACTGCAAAATATATGGTAAATTTAAAAAAAATTACCCATGAGGCAATAAAATTTTTATTAAATAATAAGTACTTTGAACAAAAAAACGTATCTTATGCCATGTAAGTATAGATTTTCATACACGTTGGCATACATGTAAGTTACACCTTAACTCTATGGCTAACTATATTTTTAATTTTTTCTTCTTTGCAAAGGAATTTACCTTTTTACTTCCAATGTTTTATTTATAGGAAGAAAAAACACTACTAATTTCAAGTTAAAGGTTCTGAACTAAAACAAGAGATCATTTGTAATCGAAACTAAAAGTGGCCTACCTTCATGTGTATATTTACTTTAAACTGAGTCTAACGCGGCTGGCAAGAATCTATCTTAGGTGTAGAAGGTCCGCACTTCGAATCTCGGCCGGGAGAGTTTGTCTTTTATTTTTCTGACCAATATCACCATAGCTACTTGGCTAGCAACGTTGTCAAATCTGTACCTGTGGAGCTAAAGTTGGAATATGCACTTGGATTGAAATGCAAATACAAGAAAGAGTAAAAACATGAAAGTTAAATGACCTGACTAATGGGTAGAGTATGACAAAACTTTTGCCCATATTGCACTCCTGGTCGGTCCTAGCCTATGATAATGGACCGTGATTTAATGCACTTGGGTGCACTGAGCTTCATGCACCCAGGTGCATTAACTTATTTTTTTAATTATTTTTGAAAATTTTTATACAAGTATTGATCTAAGTGTATTTAACACCCTTATCAAAATTTATCATTTTTAGAGTATTTTAGATATTTATTTTTAATTTTTGAAAATCAGTGGCATTTTTGTATTTTAGATATTTATTTTTAATTTTTGAAAATAAGTGGCA
Organism: Annona cherimola; assembly: GCA_030490835.1. NCBI lineage: Eukaryota > Viridiplantae > Streptophyta > Magnoliopsida > Magnoliales > Annonaceae > Annona > Annona cherimola. The sequence goes on along the minus strand of CM059973.1, from coordinate 72,560,973 downwards.
TTTTTTAAAATTGATAAACATGTTAAATACACTTAAATTAACACTTGTATAAAAAAAAAATTTTAAAAAAATAAAAAAAGGTTAAAATGAATTTAATGTACCCGGGTGCACATAAGCTCAGTACACGTGTGCGGTTGTTCAGTGAACTTGGGCGCATTGAATCGAAAGCCAGGACTTGTTGATTGGCAGTTGGGATTGTCAGCCACCTCGTGACGTTCCCTCGCATTTCTGACATGAAATAATGTGGAATTAATAAATAATAACGTGGTGGAATAAGTTCTGATGATGATGATGATGTCATTTATGACTCAAGTAACGTGGTGGAATAACGTTTGATAACTTTCATAATCAGCCTACTTAATTACCAATCCTTTAATTATCTCTTAAGTCTTAATAACGATTCAATGACGCGTAAATATATCTTCGGTGATACAAGTAATACCACGACGGTTAACATGTGGCATCAATAAATTATAAAAAAAAAAGAAAAAGAAAAAAGAAAAACATGTGGCGTAAATACTGCTGTTGAGTCCGTATTTAAGTGATGTAAGTATACGTGTGCGCTTGTTTTAAATTTCTAGATCCTACCAAGAAACATCAATTTAGTGCAGTTAGCTTCCTTATTTAAGTGATATTAGTTTGGATGTTAATATATGTGTATTTAACATGTGTATTAATTTTTATCATTTTTGAAAATTTTTAATTTTTTTATTTTTAAAAATCAGTGGCATTTTTAGTAATTTAAATTTACTAAAATGCAACTGATTTTTTAAAAATTCAAAAAATCTCCCGAAATGAAAAAAATTAATACATATACTAAATACGCTTAAATTAACATTTGTATGAGAAAATTTTCAAAAAAATATAAAAAGTGAGCATTTGCATACGGTGCACCGAAGCTAAGTGCATTCTGGTGCACAAGATTAATTTCCTAAGTTTTACCTTTTATGTTAAATTCTGAATACTTTACAAATATATTCATTTAATTTTACGATGATTACAAATATTTTTTCTTGAATAAGAATGCCTATTGAAAGTTAAAACTCTTTTCGTTTTCTGACTAAACAAATAATAAGTAATACTAAATACAACTACTTATACAATAAATATTTCATCAAAAAAAAATATACAATAAATATATAACTAGTTATAAATGGCTGCAGTAGAATCTCAGTATCACGATTATCCCATGTCGCACTGAGTTCGATCAATTAATGCCTTCTGGAATCACTGGATCTTTCCATTATTATGTTTTTTACGATAAATAATTATTCATTTTATTTCTGATTTTCTTCATTTCCAACCATATTCGTTGTTCTGTTAGATCATTATTATCTACCCTCACCTTTTGTTTTTATTCATTTTCTTCTCAACGTTTTCATATCTGTCTTTGTTTGATCATTCCTCTCTGCCGCATGCTCTTTTCGATTTGCGGCCAAGGCCTAAGAATCCACAGAACTACGTTTTCGATTTCACATCCCCAAGAAGAAACAGAGGTTCCGAGCCCACCGTATATGAAAACTTCAAATTTTCTAGTTTTTCTAACCATTCGCAGACGTTATTTATTGCTACCGACAATTGCCCCTTGTTATATAGTCGTTTCGCCACAGAAGTCGTGCAAGATCAAGGGCTTCGTGGTCTGAAGTCTTCTTATTGCATGCCAAGCAAGCACTGCCACCTAAAATTAATACCCAAAGCAACACTTCTCAGCAAGGAATCTGATCAGCCTAACTAGTTTATAGCTTAGCAAGCTTCTGATATGATATTACACATTATATTTAATATTTCTAATAATATTTTAATAATTAGTCTTTTTTATTATAAAAATTCCTGTTTTATTTATATTTTTTTATTATCGTCCACTCTACCCGCGAGTAAAAATCTAAACTAAAAAGGCGAATTGTCAAATATCCTACAAACTTTGATATCGTTTCCTGTGTACGCACGTATTTTCCACAATTCTTCTAAATATCCATGAATTTTTCCTAAATTTACTTCCATACCCATGCCATCATTAGTATCAGTTAGCAATTGCATTAACACATATAAAATGACTAATATATCCTTCCCGATTTGATTTATGATTGTGTAAGCGTTCTTTTTCTTGAAAATATCAACCTTCAGCACTTGTATTTTTCATGTATTGTTGTTGATTTTACAGAAATTGTACAACTAGACGTAGTTAATATCATAACTTTATTTTTCTTATTTGTAGGATCATATTAATTATTTCACATGTATGTTAATAAGGGTTGTTAATGTACCCTAATACCGCAAGTACAAGAGGAATTTTAGGAAACTTTTATAAGTATGAGAGAAATTATTAAAAATATAGAATGATTATGGTAAAAAATTTATGTTGGAAAATTTTCTGCCATGACAACATATCCACGTCTGACGAGTTGCCAGACTTGTACACGTGTGTACCTAGCATTATAAACCCGTGGAGAGGAAACGGCGGAAAAAAGACGTGGGTGGTGGGCGTGTGCGTAAAAAAATTGGCCAACAGGAGTGGAATGCCGAAAGTGGGGGTGCGTAGGTGGTGTTTTTGTCTTGCCTTTTCAAGGAAGGCAAGCGAGGAAAAGGAAAAGCGGGTGGAGAAGAGCGTCTGTGTTTTTCGTGCCGACCATCCGGGGTGTAGGCCAATGGCCATGGCCCAGCAGCACAACACATCAGCGGCCGCCGACACAGCCAACCTTGGCTTTGTCTCCTTCCCCATCTTCTTCGCTGCTCGGTCCCGTCCCGGTCCTCCTCCCTCCCTAATCAATACAAACAATCATTCCTACAATAACTAATATTAATTATTATTTCTTTAATCATCTTAGCCGCCCCAGCCGAATCAATCTTTTTCGGCATAATCAGATACTTGCTGATGATTACACATGCACTGTTTAATTATGTATCATTTACCCAATTAATTAAGAATATAAATGAGAATTGGAACAAGGTGCTCCACCTTGTTCCATGTGATGCCTCGTATCCTCCTTTCAGTTCCCAACCTTTATCGTTTTCATAGTTTCTGAATTGACATTATAGACGACTGGTGCTAGGTCATTTTCTACAAGTAATGTGTTGCAATGGAGCTGGACTACAATTAGAAATGAGCCAGGTTTGCTAAAGAGACCTTGATAAAGTCCTCTTTTCCTTAGAGAATATTAGGATTTTTTCATAAAAATTATGAAATTGGTATATATTATAGAAAGAAGAAGAAAATTTATCAATATAGGGGCTGTTTGGATTGCATGAAAACTTTGTGACGAGTTTACTGAGTTAAAACACGTCAACCATTGATTGCTAATGAACTGCTGTGCTTGCATTAAATGCGGACCAATATGGACTGTCAACATGGTTGAAGACGCTGATTTAAGGTAGGAATGCCAGCAGACAACAGCTAGTCCGCAGGTGAACTGAATGCGCATTTGCACGCGTTATGCGTCTCCGGCAGCGGGATTTCATCCGCAGGTGGACTGAATGAGCATGGACAGCTGCTGGAGATGGGAGAGTCCGCTGCTCCCGCAGGCGGCGTTAGGACAGCTGCTGCAAACGTACGGGAGTTCAGCCTCTCGCCGGAAGGACAGCTTGAGTTGACGGGTTTTTGCCCATAAGCCCCTGGCGTGAAAAGTATTAACGAAAGGGAAAAGTTTTCATCGAATCCAAACAGCCCCTATATAATTGGTCTTTAAGAGCCTAACAGAGAAGAGCTAAAGTTAGAAGGGTTAGAGTATAAATTATCGTATATAGTAAAGGATAATGGAGAAATAGTATAATAATAATGGAAGAAATAAATTTAAAGACAAAGTTATAGACATTAATAAAGTAAGCAATAGATTATTTAATCAAAATAAATTTGTGTTGGATCTGTTCGGTAATAGTGAGAAGTCAAAAAAAAAAAAATCTTCACATATTATTTAACCCTTTAATAGGGTCTCATGCAATAGATTGAGTATAAGGAAATCAAAATTCTACAAAAGAGTTGACTTATTTTCTTAAAATGGTCAAAAATAACATTTTAATCCTTAATTTTGTTAATTTTAAGTTGTAGTAAAAGAATGAGATGAAGAACTGAAGAAGTGGACAAAGGTAATTAGACAAGACTTTAAAACACTTGATATTATTAAAAATATAATTATTGGTTATACCAAAAATATTAATAAAAGATACATGTGGTTATTCCACATAGGTGGGAAACAACTTATGATTGTAACAATGACGCCGATGATTCTTAATATTTTCGTTAAGAAATTTATTTATTTTGTCTATGTTCGTTTTATTTTTGTAAAATTACATTAATTTATGTAGCTTTTTTTGTTATTGAAATTCTTTGCCTTTTGTTGTTCGTGAGTGGGTGGTGTTTCCTTCAATTTTCTACTTCCTGTCAAAAGTCCATTGGTTCTTGGCAATTGGCATACGATTCCTTGGCATGGGACGGTCCAAAAGGAAAATGAGGGGAGAGATGATGTTGACCTTCAAATGGACGGTGCGAAAATGTCGACCAAGACGATTCAACGCCGGTTGGGCGATCTGGGTCATCCACGTGTCATGTATCCCTCGGTCCTGTTGGCAACGATATATACGAGAAGGGAAGAAGAGGACGGTTAGATCTGCCTGCAATCTTTTCTCTTTCCCAGCTATCAAGCAACGTGGTTAATTTGGATGTCTTATCAATGGCATAAATGAACAAATGCATACCCTAAGGTCGGCTATAAAAAGCAGATGGCGATAGTTCAACACATTCGAAAATCTAACTGAAAAAGAAAGATTACCATCCACACATGCCACAAATCAAATTGAAAAATGAGATTTTACTGTCCCATGAGAAGCAAGTGGGGGCTTTGCCATACAAAATCAAAAAGAGTTTGAATCACGCAACTTTGGATTTCTTCTATTTTAATGCATCTCGTCAACATATACTGGAAAATAAATTTTGATCAACAATTATCTTACAACGTGAGATTTTTCCTCACACTCGTAAATAATATTAATGTTTCGGGCATAAGACCTTTCCTTTCGTTTATATATTACTAAACATTCAATTGTTTCCCCAGTTGCTATGTGATAACTCAACAAAAACTTGAATAATAATAACAACAACAACTAATTTTATAAAATTATAAAATTACCCTTAAGATCTTTATTTACAAAATAATATTATATAACTAAACTATCAACGCTTTCCATAACCTAGATGTGATAACCCAACAATAACTAGAATAATAATAATAATGATAATAATATACTAATTTTACAGAATTTCCCCTATGATCTTTATTTACAAAATACTAACAATCTAGTTGCCCAGATAGATTGGTGTGCCTGAAGTATATATATAATACGTGATAACAAAAAATTGAATAATAATAATAATAATAATAACGACAACAACAACTAATTTTACAGAATTACAGAATTGCCCTTAAGATCTTTATTTACAAAATAATATTATATATAACTGAACAATCAACGTTTTCCATAACCCGAATGTGATAACCCAACAATAACTAGAATAATAATAATAATATAATTTTACAGAAATTCCCCTATATCCTTTATTTACAGAATAATAACAATCTATTTGCCCATATAGATTGTTTTGCCTTGAGTATATATATTCGATCAGTCAAACCTAATTACCTCATGATCATCCAGAAATAAAACTATAAAATCACAAAAGAATGGTGAGGCAAATGCAAAGATCCAAACTTGTTGCGATAGAAAACAATAATTTCTTTTATTAGACAATTTTTTAAAAAAACAAATCTATGGTTTTCGAAGTTTCAGAATGATGAGGGATATTTTACTAATCCACACTTTTCATAACAACAGCAACAATAATAATAAAGATGTAATCCTAGAAACCAAAATTCACATGCAGTTAACCATCTAACTTCGACCACACATTAGTAATTTAAAACCCAATCTCTTAACTAAACTAGATTGAGCCATTTGTGGATTTTTTTTTCCGATTCCTATCCGCAAGGCAGAAGAGCCAAAAAGACTTATCTTTAAGAAGAAGGGTGCCGTGGTGGACATCACCATCAGCCTCCCGTCTCAGCCATATTCAAATGTGCACACATTTCATCTTACACCCATTACACATTTTGCACAGTATGCCATTTTTTTCCACTCCCTATGTAGCAGTCCCACCATTTCTGAATCCAAACCTTTCATCTGTACCACTCCATTTCAAATTGCTACCGTCCAGAAATTTCTATCAATGAGACAATCTCAGCCTTTCAATTCAAACACTGGATTTGACAGCCTGATGAGAGATGCAACTACAGGCCTCATTTCCAAGTTCACAAGTCAAAATAGATTAGTTGCGTGATCTGTGAATCATAGTGAATAATTTGACCAATAATCTTGATTAGGGAAAAATGGGCCCCACATGTTTAAATTCAAAAGCTGAGAATACTGTAGATACTATCTCCTGAATTCCACCCTTCAAATTCCGGGCGGCCCCATTCCACCGAGAAAATCAGAAGCTACCCCTTTCGAGTGCAAGATCAAACATGGAATCTCCTCCTGGATGAAAAGAAAATGCTTTCTCTTTGGGAAACCTTCAACCCACAAACCATGATTCCCTTTCTTCCATAACACACGGCAAAATCTCATTAGCCACATACCTCCTCCCTTCGGTTCCAGCATGGTTCAAAGAGCAGCAGTGAACAAGCTTGGCATCCAATCTGAATCCAAGAACCATGGTGTATCCGAGAAGAGATCATCAGCAATCAGGAAGCCATCTTCTCAGAATCAAGATATCCGTGGCAAGGGGGGAGGTGATCTCAAGAAAAAGATGAAGAAAGCAAGGTCATTCAAGGCCTCTGACATGAAGAAGATGAAGCCTTCTTCAGCTGATTCTGCTCAGCAGAAGAAGGTGGTGGTGTCGGCAAGCACTTCGCCGAATTACATGAAGCCCACCAGCAGCTCTGATGCAAGGAAGGAGAAACTGCAGCAGGTGTGTCACTCTTCTCAGACTCCAGATAGAAACAGAAGCCCCAAGAAATTGAATTGTTCAAAAGCTTCTAAACCCATGAAGGTCTTGAAGAAGACACCTAGTTTGAAGCCAGTAAGGCCTTCCATGAAGAAGAGCTATGGGGTGGGTCGAACTACCTGCTCTTCCACTTTGAAGGATTCCAAGTTCCCTGCTTTTGTCCCTCTCAATCCAGGTGGAACAGAAGCAGAAGGCACTTCTGCCATGAGGGTCTGCCCGTATTCTTACTGCTCCTTGAATGGCCTCCACCACGCTCCTTTGCCGCCGCTGAAGCGGTTCTTGTCAGCAAGGCGACGTTTGCTCAAGACCCAAAAGAGCTTGAAATTCAGGGGTCCTACTTCACCTAGAAAACATCATCCTGGGGAAACGAACCTAGAAATTAATACTGGGCAGATGGGTGTATGTGATGATCCCATGTCTTTTGAAGTGGACTCAGATGGATCTGGTTTTTTCATCGAGATATACGCAAAACCAAGAGAAGAAGAATTTGGAAGCGGTGGACACTTCTCTTGTGGGGATGGAGAACTGCAATTCTCTGATAAAAATTCTAGAGACTTTGATGAAATATCAATGGAAGATGATGGCCCTGCAGAGAACCATGTAGAAGATCAACATCCAGAAAATCAGCCCTGCTTGACACAAGGCGACAACATAGAGGCAGGGGGTTGGACTGCTGTTGGCAGAGATGAAGAAAGAGAAGGCACTGCTGAGAGTGAAGTTGTTGCATCTGTTTCAGAAGACTGTGATATGGACTGGGAGGAAAACTCAATTCCATTTCCTGATGACAGAGCTGATTTTCCCATTTCCTCAGATGATGAGCTGGATCTTGCTGCTGACTCTGGGCTTGATGATGAGCCCGCCTTTCAGCAAGACAGCGCTGCCATCTATGGATGGACTGAATCTACATGTGATGCAATGGTAGAGGAAGGTGGCAAAGATCAGAGTCCCACAGTTGAGGTGCCTAGCATTGACGAAGATGAAGCATCTAATGCATTTGATGGTCTGACTCAGAGGCAAAACAATATGGTTCTTTATCTGGGCTTTGCGCCTGCTGAAACAGAGTTTTCCATCAAGAGGAATCACAGCACTGCAGAGGAAACGGAAGGAAGCAAGGCAAGCAAGATCGTCGACGACGAAGCCGCTTCATCAATGCTTGCAGGCTCTATTGCTGGCATGCTTGAGGGACCAACCGAATCTAGCGAGGCGACAACTGACAATTCTGGAGAAAATGGAAACTGCCATGAAGAATCCCTTTGCAGTGCTGACGTAGCCAATGAAGCTACGGCGGATGAACAAGAAGATACCCAGTCTACCATCCTAGAAGTTGATTCTGAGGTGCCCCCATGTATCAAAATCGAAGATTCTACAATGAAAGCAGAACCTGAAGGGATTCTTGGCATGGAAGACATTGATAAAAGTACAGATGGGAATGCAACAAATGCAGAAGTGGAAATTTCCGAGTGTGATAAAAAGCCACATGAGGAGGAAAGCAGCAATCAAGAAGCACTTGCAGACCACAGCTCTGAAGAGGAGCACACTGCGAAGGATCCAACTGAGCTAGGTAGCAGCCTCATCTCTATCTCTGTCCTGTCTCATGAAGGAGAGTCTAGCTCAGCCGAAGATTGCAGCATGGGGGATGATAAGATTCAACTAGAAGATGATGACAAGTCAGATGACACAGAGACACGCCTAGCAGTGGAGAGTGATGAAACCATCATTGATTCAGGAGATGGCTCCAACACACTTCCAGCTGAGACCTACACTAACAGGAAATCGAGGATTGCACGCAAGCGGATTGATGAAGACAATGAGCAGATGAGGATGTTCAACCCACGGCCTCCACGGTTTCTGCCAATAGAACCAGACCCAGAAGCAGAAAAGGTTGATCTCAGGCATCAAATGATGGATGAAAGAAAGAACTCAGAGGAGTGGATGGTAGACTATGCGCTTCGACAGGCCGTCACCAAACTTGCTCCTGCTCGAAAGAGGAAAGTCGCACTGCTTGTCGAGGCTTTTGAAACAGTCATGCCCATGCCCAAATTCGAGCGACACTTGAGCCGGTCTGCAGCAGCTTTCACTCATTCAAGACCCATTCAAGCTTGCAGCTAATTGATGTTGAAGGTAAGAACAAAGAAACTAATCCTAGTTGCGTGGTAATGAGGTTTAACAGTGTTTTGGTTTGGAAGAAACTACAGCTTTGAATTTAATGCTTGTGAATCAAGCCTAATGACCCAGATAATTCATCCGGTGTGCATAAAATGTGAAATGGTCTTCAACTCATTTCCATACATATCAAATTGTCAAATCATCGAATGACCTTAGTCATCTAGATGCCTTTTTCTTCTTTTGCCTTGAGGTTTGACGTATAAACAACCTGATTGAGTATGCTAAACTTCTAAAGGGAGTATTTCTAGTCGATAATGGGATACCTTGGATGCTGGTTTTGGATCATGACAAACACCACTTGCGTGAAACGGGTAATCACAGCACTAAATCAGCGCATGCATTCGGATTTTTTCGTACTATGTCCTGAGCCAGCCAACCATCAATAATTATCTCAGGTTCTTTAGAATGAATGAGCTTTCTCAAACTTTACTCACTCTATATTCCAGGTGAAGGATCGTCGAAAGCAAGTCCAGTGGGTTGGAGATACCAAGTCACCATACATCTTGCAGAAGTTCTGAAGGATGCATCAACTTGATGCAGTATGCTGTCAGATTTTACTACTGAACTAAACTTTAGTTCGGTAATTTAGTTTTAATATCTAAGACTTCTTGGCAGTGTTTCCTAACACTGTTTAACTCTACAAATAAGCAGGGACTGTTTTTAGATGTTGTGTATTGAAAATGTAGTGCTTAGTTTCTATATTAGTTGGGAGATCCTCCTCTGATTGTAGAGGCTATTTCATTTACAGATGATGTTATAGTATAATCACATCCTAGTTTGGACTTTCCTTTATCTAATTTATTTCAGTGCCCACTACACTAGGATGATGTTTGCAAGAGATGTTTCTGCTTTCAGTTGCTGGTACTGAAAGATTGTAAAGCAATACCACTCTTTTCTTGGATGACAGATCTGCATGGGGTTTGACTGAGTAGAGGGCTGAAAGAGAAAATCCTTTTGAGGTGATGTAGCTCCCCTTACTCAACATGATCCGAGTGCTCGGTATTGAAAGATAATCAAACTTTCTGCATGGGGCAAGTTTACAGATGATGTTGTCTCTGAGATTGACATTGAAAGATAATCAAACCGTTTGAATTGATGTGCTTACCTTAATCATAGCAATACATGTTTGTGGATAAGAAAAGACCCTCTGGCTGCCTATACTGCCTGAGCAGCTTTAACAAAACTGAATAGCATTTTTTTAATCCAAACTGAATAGCATTTTTAACTACTCTAAGATTAGAAGAAATGCACTGATTTCCTTGATTATTAGGTGATTGGGAAAGAGTACTTGGTCAAACATTAAGGTCGAATGTTATTTACCTTGCGCACCACCAATATGATGGCCAATTCTCAATGTAGACACCACAGTGCATCTTAAAACCATGCTGCATGAAGTTTTGTTTAGGAAAGCCACAGCAAATGAATACGTTGCTCAACAGGTATAATTTTCAAAACGAATTGCCAGGAACTTAGATTTTGCACAAGTGGATGATTATCATGCTTTAAATGGGAATAATACCCCAACACAGACTGGTAAAACGAAGTATACAATGCTGGTGTCTGCAATTCTATTCACATAATTTTAAGAGATGAACTAGTTGTTCAAGCCTCAGAATACTTGAGCAATATAGAAATTACTGCAACCAAAGACTGAACCAAAACAATTCATATCTCCATGAGATTTGCAAACCAAGGGAAAATTACATTAGCATTGCAACTATAACTTTAGGAGATATGGATCTGTGTTTCTATACAATCAAGACCAAATACAGAGAGCGCGTATCTTCTCAAGGATACAATCGCAATTAGCTTTCATTCTCAATTCTTAGCAAATAAGAAATAAAAAAGATCCCGGACATCAGAATTCAATAGAATACTATTTCTTTTTGCAAAAAAGTTCAGACAACTGCATTTGTCTCTGCTGCTGTGTGGACTTCAATGGTTGGGCACTCGCAAAGAAGGGACTCCAGCTGCTTCGAAAACCTCCCCAGCTGCTTGCATCCTGAAATATCATCTGGAATAGTGGTGACATCGGAGTTGTCTGCGACATGATTATGAGGATTATCTACTCTCCCGACCATGATGTCGTCATGAAACATTTGCACAGCATCTTTTGATGAAATGGAGCTCACAGATGCATACAAGTTCTGAAACTTCTCACTTGTCTCTGGTTCTTTGACCAGTTTTTCTCTCAAATGAACTGGAAGTAGTGCTAGCGCACTTCAAGCAGGTTACAAATGCCAAGGTCACAGGAAAGAAATTTCAATCAGTTAATGCTGACTTTTATTAACGTAAATTGCATGCTAGTGGTGGCACTACATTTAAATAGAGACAATTTTTTTCAGTTCCCCCATTCACCTGCAGATCCCTCGAACATGACCCCATTTATAGCCAATGAGCACAGATTGTTTAAAGCCAGCAACAAAACCATCTTGTGCAGACGCTTCTTTACCTGCTGTTAGACCATCTCGATAACCGATCTGAAAACTTGTCAAGATCACAGTATCATGTAATGGCATCAACCATCTGGAGCCATATGTGCTGTGCGTGCAACTCTATTAAGATTTCCCAACTCCTACTAAGATCTATTTTGCTGGTCAGGTAGTCTGCAATAGCACAGTGGATATGAAAACTTCCACCATCCCAAGAGCAAATAATTAGTCTTTAGATGAAGTGGGGACAATGAAGAGAGATCCCAGAAACCGAATGTCTAAATCACAGCTAGATCAGGGAGTCAACTACCTTCCAAAAAAGCTTATATCAAGCATGCTACAAACACCATAATAGAGATCAAGGTCTAGAAATGCAGACTACTGTAATTCATCAGGATACAGTGTGGAATTGATTGTGTCGCCTTTCCCATTCCCTGTCTAAATCAGAAGTTCTACTGTAGCCATCATCGGAAACATTATGCAAGGAACCATCCATGCACAATAAATCATCTCCATCATCGTCAACTGCACAAGCTCAGATCAATCAATTTCACAGACTTCAAGCTGATCAAAGACTCGAAAAATGGTTGACATCATAGAAAAGAGGACACAGATAAAACACATTATAAAAGACAAGCAGGAGTAAAGAAGGGCCAACCCAGGGCATGTAACTCCTGCACAGTGCTGGGTCCAGGGAGGTTGGACCTTGACATGACCTAGCCTGTTACCATGAATGGCAGAACTTCTATTCATGCAGGTAAAGTTTTCGAAAACAATCAGAAAGTCATGAAGAAATTTGAACAAGAGGAGAACACTTCAGTCAACCATGCCTGAAGCACAGGAAGAGATGTCTAACTTAAAGGATTCTCTCAAATCATTTCAAGAGCAAATGCAAAATTCCTGTTCATCTTTTCTCCCTCCAACCCATTTAATAATCATATAGGTCCTGCTTTAATGTTAACGAAATCAGGATTGCAAACCAAAATCCAAAGCCCAACACAGGGCTGTTACATCCACTTCAAGAAGTGGTGCTTGCACTATGCAAATCCCTGAGATCACTCGATCAATGGAACAGAAGTTTACAACATTGTATCCTTCATATGGTAGTTAAAGTTGGACTTTGTAAAAAAGCTGTGTTCCCTTATTTTGGAGTACGATACAGCGGATACAAATGCAATAGAGTGAACTCTTTGCAACCTCCAAACACAAGCACAATAGATAGGCACCTAAGGCTTCGTTTGGCCCTACAGTTTGAGGTTTGAAACTACTTGTTTAAAAAGTTTGTGGCTTGAAAATACTGTTTTGAAGTGCTTTTTAAATTTCTTTTTGGATAAACAAGAACTGTGGCGAAATCTCAGATAAAAAATAGACTTAAAAAGTGCTGTTGGAGGAAGCAAATTGAAACTGCTGCTCCACAGAAGTAATGCACTGATGGCTGGTCGGTCTCCCAGTTGTTGTTGAAAGACTCATTTTTTATCTCTATAAAACAGGAAACAATGCCAAAGAATATTCTAATTCATGAAAATAGTCACCATCCCAATTTAGCAACAACACAAGGAAATAAAAAATAGACACAACATTAAAGAACTGAAATGGTAGTGCATGCAAGATGGTCTGTTGAATTGAAAAGCACTGGCAACAGCTGATGGACCATATCAAACATCCGATTATCCATGAAAGTTGTGTATGCTAGTGAACGAAGACATCAAAGAGTAGACCAATTACATTCATCTTAAAAGGATCTAAACATAAACCCACATGAATTATGAGGAGGGTTTGCATCAGGCTTACGCCCAACATTTGTGCTTCAGAAGTCCTAATTGAAGTTCCGAAGCTGCAAAGCTCAAACTCAGCACTAGTGATATTCAAATTGACCTGATAACATTCCAAGTAGAACATAGAAACAAACAGGACTTTAACATACACAACTGATCTCGATTTGACATGAATAGCCAAGCTGGGCATGTCACTTCCAACTTAGAGAAACCTGTGGATAGTGCCACCAGTCTCTTACAAGCCCAGTACTGATCAGTCGAATAGGAGAGAATCTGTTACCAAGCCTGCTTTATTAACATCTGCCAATTGTATAAATGCACAGCTTCGAGAAACTAAACAAAGATTTAAAATATTCTCTAAGAACTACAACCATAAACAAATATTTAAAATATTCTATAAGAACTACAACATTGGAGAGACTGCTTCCATTAAAATTTGTTTAAGAACTTGGTGAAGGCCAAAAAGACATTGCGAAGAGACTCCTGGGCTTCCCTGATGCCAAAGAACATGAAGCCATCGTGACAAGTGCTATTCAAAGGCAAAGCATTCCTTCATAATTCAAGGTTTTGATCAAAGTGGGGAACAATGTGACATAATTGTTATTCACAACAGAAACGAAGTGCCAAAGGACAACACCATCATGAAACTAATGAACAAGGTATTAAAAAAAAGAAAAGCCCAAAAAAGAGTAACTGCCAAATAAACAGGACATACACCTAATGTAGCATTTGGAAGACTCACTTTGCGGAATCTGATGCTCGTCTGCATACAAAAACTTGTTGGACTCGACTAGGGTTTGTTGGGGCCTCTCAGAAGACATCTCCTGCACCAAGGGGAAAAAAGTGTAAACAACCTTCACTTCAAAAACAGAGACAACAATAGCAACTGGGATATCAAGGATTGTCCTGAAAGCTACATCAACTGGGCAATGATCAGGATCATCAAACAAACAGGGCCACACAAAGTTGTTCTAGCATGTCCTCCTCAAATTAATAGCTTCAATCATTTGAATATTTATAAATGTTGAAATTATTTTTGTCAAGGTAAGATTATTACTATTGTAATTATTATTTCCCAAGTTCACTGAAATATCCAACAAAAGAAATTGATGCCCAAACATTAAACCTAACAACCTCAAGAAACAAATTCAAAAAAACCTTCGGAAGAATTCGTAAACAAATAATTCCATATATACATCATCATTCACTTCATCCATCCATATTTAAATTCCCATGATTATATTCAGCCATATCCAATTCAATTCCCATAAAAGCCACAAATTGGAAAACAAAGAATAGAAATGGGAAATCAGAAAATTGGCAATCCCAATTGTTCACCGAAAATCGTGCCTAGCCTCTACTCTCGAAATGGGAAATTGAAACAGCAATAGGAGTGCCGAAAAAGGAGCTGCTGGCCTCTGCTCACCGGAACAATTGCTCTACTAGCCGGAAATGGAGATGGCGACCTGTCGGAGAAGAAGCTGGAGATGGTGTGGCGTGCCGTTCGGTCAGATAAGAAGCTGAAGCTGGTGTGGTGTTTCTGCAATCAAAAATGGAGTTGAAGGCGTACGCCGTGCAGTTCCATCGTTGATGGAGAAAAAGGTTGCTGGAGACGAAGCTGCGGTTCCGTCGTCTCAGCTGTCGGAGAAGAAGGTTGCTACCGAAGAAGAAGCGATGGCGCTGTCGACGAGGGCTTCCAGCTGCCTCGAAAGGGAATAACTGATGAAGGCACAAGCAAGCCCGAGCCACAGACCCAGGCCGAGCCCGTTTGGGATTGGATAAAACTTCACGGGTAAAAGTTTAAAAATAACGTGATACGACAGAGCTAACGATGATGAAACAAAGAGGAAAAAGGGCTTAATAATATAAAAGTTGTGAAAAATATGACGCAAGGTGCAAAATGGAATATTCTAAAAAGTTATGATTAATATGAAATAATAGAGATATAGATTAAATAAATATGATAATTGAAGTATAGTACGAAAAAAAAATAATTGAAAATAATTGAAATATAAAAATAAAAATCACCCGTGTAACTCCAAATGGCACCTGTCCTCTACGTCTCCGCGCATGTTGCGATTAGGGGTGCAACTCGGGCTCATGAAACTCAGGTTCACCTCAACCCTAATCCTAACCTTATTTGTAAAACTTCAACTCTAACCCTAACCCTAACCCTATTTGTAAACCGCAACCCTAACCCTATTTTTGAAATTCGGGCTCGGGTTGAGTTTCGGGTTGACATTTTCTATTAATATGTCTTTGTTACTCATCTTATATTTAATTTTTTATCACAAATCTATTATATAAAAAAGTTTAAAAAACAATTTATTGTATGAAATTAAGAAAAATTCAAATATCGTTAAAGAGTAGAAAGAAAGAAACCTGTTTTGAGCATTCTCTTTGTATCAAGTAAAATATGGATTATGTGTAAACGTTGTCAATAAAATTGTATTATTAATCATTAATTGTATTTTTTTACTCCTCTATTGTTTTAAGCTTATTTTACAACTATAATTTTAAAGTTCTCATAAATTTTCCCGTTGGAAAAAAAGATCTCAAAAAAATTTAATATTTAGTATCACAGGATTTCGTTGGTCAAAAAGCTTCAGTAGAAAAGGCGTGAAGAGTAATTTTTTTAAAAAAAACTGTTGGACCTGTATCGTAATGTAAATTGGGAATATGTATTTTGTTGAAATCACTTAAAACGTTAGATTGTCTCGGCGATGAGCTGTCCATGCCTGCCATGCCGTACTCCTGTTGTCCATCATCCATCCATGAGTAATATGTTATTATTATAATATATTATTATTATAATATAAATTATATATTTTATATAAATGCAAATTCGGATTTGGGCTCAGGTTCAAGCTCGGGCTCAAAAATCGAGTTCGAGTTGAAAATATCAGAGTTTCAACACTGCAGTTTTTCGGGTTCGGCGGCCGAACCTGACCCAAGTTGTTGCACCCCTAGTTGCGATGTCGATGCTTTCCCAGCTGTTGCTTGAAGGGTTTGCACTATCTTAGAGGACTGCGGTAAAAAAGGTTGTTGAAAAAGCGATGGTTATGTGGCATTCATTGAATGGGTTGTGTGCATTAGCATTAATGCGAGCAGGTGTCCTGCATCCTTTAGTTACAGCAACTGAACGTGTGGGCTGACTTCTGTCCACCCTTCCTTCTTTCAAACCAACATCAATATCCATCCCCCAGCCTCCATCGTCAGTTGACAAAGGTGTTCGGTTGGTCTTCACTTCAACAGGTTGTTGAAGGCGTTGTTCTTCTCCCTTTTCATCCTAGTCAATACCAACCAAGTACTGCCTTGGAGTTACCCTATTCCTCTTGTGGGATTCACCTAGTAGTGTAGTTGGTTTGAATCCAACTCGCGGGTGGCTTCCACAAGGTAATTCGGCCTTAAGTATCGTCATCTCCCTTTATGATATTGTGTATTGTGTACAATCTTGGTATGAATGGCTGACTCTACCACAAAAATAGCAAAACAATGGCAATTTTTAAGATACAAATTTTCCTCCGTATCCATGAATGTAAGCCTGCACTTAGTCCACCAGATCTTTCACATAGTTGATTTGAAGACATCTCTATTGTATTCCCTCGACCAAACAAACCAGAGAACGGCCAGCTTGTTCCTTGGGTCGATTCTCCTACACTGAGGTGAATCTATAGCTAGAGTCTGAAGTTCAGCCCCCAATAATTTCAATTCCAAATTTGATGATTCCAAACACAGAGCAAAGACCCCAGAGATCTCTCCTCCTCGATGGGGAAAACGATACACGCTGCACAAACGAAATGGGGAAAACGAGCATAGGTGTTTATCGCCGGAGAGAAAGGACTCCTCATTGATTCAAATTGTTTCAAATACAATGTATTTCATTGTTTGATTCTTCTATTATTTAATTTTGGAGATTCTATACTTTAATATTTTTTCAAAATTACCATCTAAGACGATTTTATTATTTTAGTATTTATCTTAAATTGAGTATATTTCTTATTTAAAATTTAAGTGTCGTTACTCATGTGTGTTTGGGGCTCCTTTCTCTTCCCCAAGGATTGGGGTAGGTTGGAGCATTACCAAATATCAAAAAAAAAAAAAAAGTGTTCTTACTCATTGTTAAACTAATTTTACAACGGTTAATGATTTTTTAAAGAACTGAAGTTATAATAGACAATGGATAATAATAATAATAATAATACTTTACTTATTTAATATTTTAAAATATAATTGATGTAGAAAATGGTTTCGAAAGAGGCCTCGAGCCTCTACTTCGACCGAATGCCTCAACAAAGGCAACGACACGACGCTCCGTCCGATTTATCTATTTACATGCCTGACAAAGGAGTTCTTAACGTTCCCAGTTGTCCCACATGATATCGCTAGCTGCTCTTCTAACATTGCCACTTGGGACAAGCCACAATCAATAAATCAATCCAATAATCTTTCGGTTTACTAGCAAAACCACTTGACTCATGGTTACACTAAATTCTATAATATGATCTTCATTCAGCCTTACGGTCGGATAGATCATGGTTGTCCAAGTAAAAGCATCTATATTTCGGGAATTTTAAATGTAATCCTTCTTGTTTTGAAAATTTTGATGGTTAATACAAAATTACTTGATATATTATATTTAGTATCATTTATAATATTTTGAAAACTCATTCAGTTGTCTAGTATCATTATACGAGACCTTCATCTATAAATGTGTAAAATTAAAGTAACAAAATAATCTACGGTTAAATATCAATTTCAAAGTTTTATTTTCAAAATATAAATCGTCTAAAATGTCATTTCAATGTATATAAATAATTTTATGAATTATTATTATATTCCAATACATATGTGAATCAATCTAAGCACTTTTCCCAATTTACATATAAATATACATATTTTCGAACAAATGTTACTTGTGCAAATATTTAACTTAGATGAAATTTAATCTCCTAACTAAATAAACGATGTTAAATACAATAAATAGATTGTATTTTTTATTAAATACAAAAAAATTTAAAATTTAAAGAGACTGCATGGAACCACATGTATGTAACCTGATTACATAAAAGCAAATACGTTTCTATAAATAACACTTAATAGCTTGATGGGGATTCTGGACTTTTTTTTTTACTCACAAGGATAATACCTGCAAGTTGCAACCTCTTTTTAACATTTCTCTTACTTGCATAGTTGCATGTCTAAAACACTATTATATTCCTTTTTCTTAATTAGAAAAATCCCCTTTCCTTGTAGCTTTTCAGAAAAGTTTCCTACCCATAAAGTCTTCCTTTTTTAAGTAAAATTTGTTGTCTTCTCTCGTTTTAATTTTACTTCAGCTTCGGTTTTTATAGTGTGCCTATCCTAACCTCCAACAATAATCATAAAATTAATTTTTTTTGAAAAGGTTGAGCAATTAATTTTTTGATTGAGAAAAAAAATTTTGAGCGAGTGAATGTAATTGGGATAAAGGGATAAGATTATAGTCTATCAAAAACGATAGACGAGACATGCTCCAATAAAAATGGATGTTTAAAGATAATCCTCTTGAGATGGATGAACTGGGCATGGAATTCATATGGATAGGGCACTCAAATATTATAGGGTGAAACGTGAGTCACATCGGATTGGATTGGTGTCTATTCAATCTTAATTTCCATTTTTTGGGGTCAGTTTCATGTCTATTCGAACGGTGTTGCCTGGTGAACTTTTTTTTTTTTTTTTTTTTTTTTTTGACTGGGAGATATATACACACATCTCAACATGTATTACACAGAAAGCTCTGAGATATTCTTACAAAGTTGGAGATACAACTCCACCTAAATAATCAGGAAGATACAGCTTCCAAACAATCAAACGGGAGACCACTGCTCCCACAACAACCCACCCGGGAGACACAGCTCCCACACTAACTAGCAACCAAGCCGGTGGACGAAATCCCATACGGGGATTCGAACACCCGACGAGACAGCGCTGCCCATTTGCGGCAATGGCGCTGACCAACCGAGCAAGGCTCGGTTGGTGCCTGGTGAACTTGGGCATTCATTCACGGTTGGATTACCCATTTAAAAATAATTTTTGACACTAACAAGTGGCCCACGCTTCTACTACTCTTTTTTCTTGGTACCTACACATTATTAACTATTAATATTACAGTCATGCACACGCTCTTGTATCAAAACGCACTACCCGCGGCTCCAGCATTACTTATGTTTTTTGGTGTAAAACTTTTAAAAATAAAAGAAGTTATGTGATTGATATGGATAATGATGAAAATTAAAAGAAAATAAAATAAAAATAAGAAAGATAGTTATATGGATAAGTGTGGAGAAATGAATGAAAAACGGAAGAAATAATTAAAAATTAAATAAGACAATGAAAAGTTTTATATGGACAAGTTTCATCATTGTCAAATAAACCCACAATTTTATTACTTTTATATATATTTAATTTTTAATAATAAAAAATCCTCATTTTTCATATGCTGGGGGCCCTTGAAAATTGAGTTTTTTAATTTTCAATATTTAAAAAAATATTAAACAATGTCCAAATTTTATAAATTTTCATATCTAAAAAGGACGTGCTTAGGCCCACATTCTAATGCCAAAAAATAAAAATGGGTGATGGCAACTTTTGCATTGAGCGTAAATGCAAATATTGCATTGAATCGCTGCCGCATGAACTTGGAAGATCACGCGAATCGGATTTGAGGCAACAGCTCTAAAGTGGAGCCAAAGAGAGCTGTGCTTGAATTGGATGCCAGTAAAGCACAAGGTGGCATGCACCTGAGAAGAATGTAAGACGCTAAATTCTGTCTGTATCAAAGAGCAGCTATTTTCAGTAGAAGAATCCAAATGAGAGTTAGCAATAAGCATTTTCCAGCAATCTATCCATCAGTCAAACTTGCAGGATCATATTTCTTGCATAACCCGTCAGGGATATTTTCTAGAAATCTATCTATCCGTCATCAGGGTCCGTCTGGGAACGACTGAAAAAAAATGGGAAAGTGGGAGTAAGAAAAATATTCAAAAAAATGTAAAATAGAATGGATAATGATTAGGACCAAAAGAGAATAAAAATCAAATAGAATTGGTAATGGGGGATGAACTTGGGCTTCATTGCGGCAGACAACACGCAGGTCCAAGATCAAAAGCATTGAAATTTAGAACGTGGGTGGTGAATCAGATCTGTAGAAGATCCTAATGGCAGACAGCATGCCAACACCCATGTTCCAAGAAGCAATGAGGAACTAGTTACTGAGAAACGCACCAAGGCAAATCGTGTTGCTCTTTACAGGACAATGGAAAACTCAAAATGCTGAGGCATAGATCTTGTCTTCATTTTTGCAAGAATGGTGGCAAGAAGTCATTGAATCCAAGCAAGACCAACTGCTAATGTCTGTATGGAACTTCACGCAAATTGGAAAAAGCTGGATTCTAAAACGCTCATTGGTTTCCATATCCCCTTGGTCTACATGTCTCGATGGTAAGTTTTGAGAGCTATTAATCTTCGCATTCCAAATGATGGGCATCAAGATATCGATAGAAACATAGCAAAGGCTTTAGCGCCAACAGTAGCATACATCAATGTTGAGAAATATTGGAATTAGATTGTCCACAAAAATAATGTATATATAGAAATCAGACAAAACCCCCAAACGGTATAGTCTGCGATATAGTGAGTGGTAAGAACAAGATCATCTTCAAACCCCAAAAATGCTATGCATTTATAGATAACCCCCAAAAAATTTAAAAAGGGAAAAAAAAAATAAAAACCCTGAAATCCTTTACATACAACAGAAAAAAGGAAAGAACCTAAACCAGATTTTAATCATACCTCCCGCACACCCATGATTTTAATCATACCTCCTGCACCCCCATGCTGACACTGAAAAGAGGGGGCGGTCCTGCCAGCAAATCACAACAGCACCATTATCTTCTTTGATTTTATACCCATCACAGCCGTAGCTCAGCAGCAACCTTCTGGCCTGCAAAAGGCCATGGTAGCTCAATCCCACCCTGCCAAATCCAGCCAGTTCAAGCCGTTGTACCCACCTGTCCAGCTTCTCGTGCCTCTCCTTCCGCTCAGCCCCCTCACAGGCAATAATGTTCTTGATCTCCTCCCCAAACAGCATCTTCTCAACCTTTATCCGGTCCAATGACGTCCTTGAGACTGTCGATTCCAAGCAATCAAACAGAGAAGCATAGAAATACAGTGCTTCAAGCAATCTCTCCATGACTGTTGATCCATTATGATTGGACTCCTGCTCGGCAACCACCATGATCTTTGGGGATAGTCCCCACAATGACGCCAGGAAGCTCTCCATCCTGGCAGAGAACAGCGACGATGAAGCTGAGTCAGGACTAGGGCTGTGGCCATTGATCAAATCTTTCTCGAGGAGTTCACCCAATGTGCTTTGATTCATCTGAAGGACCCTTTGCAGGTGAGCTGCACTTGGGTTCTTGGCTGATGGAGGGGTTTTACGATGATTTTCTTCATCAGAAGCCAGCAGGGTATGCAATTGGAGGACAGAACTGATGGCCAGCGCCTCCCCGGTCTTCACGCGGAGGATCTCAAGGTCCAGGTTCTCTAGTTTGCTCACAATGGGATTGAATTGGAATGGGATGTCCAATTTCTCAGCTTCTTCAGTTAGTCTCGCTGCTGTCTGGTCCAGCACTTCTTTCTGCTCATGAATGCCAGTAATCCTGAGATGGGGCGGGCCCTCCGGCCGCTCGTTCAAAGTCTGGATCAATGCAATCCACTGGGCTGGTTCAGCTGCATTGAGATCAATGATGTGAACCATTTTCTCACCTTCCATGGCCTCGATAATCGCCTGGTTGGAGACTACAAATGTAAGCTTGAGGAAGGGGCAGAGTTCGAAGAAGAGGCGGCGAACAAGAATGGACTCCGAGACACAAGAGATCCTCGTTGAATTGAGGGCCTTGTAGAGGCCAGGCCAGGACTTCAGGATGCGGCCGGCGAGAGCCTCGGTGAAGTAGGCTGCCATGCGCTGCATGGAGTCACCATCGGGGGACGCAAGGAGGGAGATCTGCTCAAGACAGATATTAGCATTCTCGAGGCTGCCGGCGGCGACATGGTTAGCACAAGAGAGGAGGAGCTGGATCAAACACAGCCCGCGCTCCTCTGATTTGAGCTCGCGGAGCCATGGATAGGGAGAGCCTAGACCAGGGGAGAGAGACATGAGGGAGAAAAACTGCAGGGGCGACGAGGTAACAGAGGAAGATCCATCTTCCTGTACCATCCCCGCCATCAACGATGGCTGAGATTTCTCCGTTTTGGAAGCAGAGGGACTGAAAAGGTAGAAGGAAATAGCTATTGGAAGAAGCGCCAAAAAGCAGCCATGCCCAAGAATCCAAATGTCAAGACTACAAAGGAAGTTGGAGGGATTTGCACCACAAACAGGAACAAAAATAAGCAGGAAACTTCCTTACGTTTCACAACTTTGGCTGAAATTCAAACCAGAACGGACCCATCAGAAAGCATGATGCTGCCGAAGTTCTACTCCTATGAGGTCGAAAATTTGCGGAAAGAGAGAAAAACCCAACACCCAAATGGCTTTCCCACGTTTTGTAATTGCACACAAAGCCAGCAGCAAACGAACTACCGCTTCAGAAAGCTAGTTCTTCTGGGAATTTTGTTGCAAATACACCATCATGTCGCGGAATACAAAAAGAAAATCTAGGAAAAGGGGCGACCAGTAAAACTCAAATTCCCTCGAACCCCAGACACAAATCAGAGGAGAAAACAGCTAACCTCTTGTTGAAGCATCCATCTCGGCTCGAATTGGCAACAAATTCTTACGGAAGGGAGAGCAAAAAAAACCCCGACTGGCTTCCAATTCCCTCGAAGCCAAGATTTCACGGAATAACCCGTCGAAAGAGCAGATTTCTGCAGAACAGCAGAGTCTGAGCTCACAAAAGCCAGGAAATGTGGAACTCCCCAAACAGTTTAACTTCCGTAACACCCCGTGAAATCCACAACTCAGAATCCTTTTTTTCACACGAACAACAACTTCGTGCGCGAATTTTACGAGAAATAAATGTGGCAGTGCCTCGTCTCACCGCAACCCAAGAAAAAACGCAAAGCCGGCAGAAACCCCAAATGGGTTTTGAACCAAATCAGCAGAGAATCAGAGCTGAATCCTTTGTTCAGGCAGACACTGACGCGAAAACCACCAATTTCTCTTTTCCCAATTCATTCACGAAAAAAGGGAAGAGAGAAAATACAGAAAAGCGGAAAAACAAAAAGACATCATTTCAGTTATCCGACTCCCAACAGAGAGACGAAATCAGAGGGAAGCAAATGAGAGAAAGAGCTGAGATTCTGAAAGAAAGGGGGAATTTTTCTCTTGTCCTCTGCGTTGTGGGTGTGGTGTGGTGTGGTGTGGTGGGTTTCGGAAGATTAATTTTTTATGGAGGGTGGAGGTTTTGGTTTTCTCTTCCTTACTTTTTATGGAGTTGGGCAGAGAAGAAAGGAGGAGCGAAGGCGGAAAGCAGAGGAAAGGAAAGGATGGAAAAGGGCGGAAACAGCAAATGAATGGATTTTATTATCTCAATCTGAGCCGGTTCGCACACGACAAGAGGTTGAGAAGTAGAGAGAGGAAAGGCTTCTTGTCGCCATCGATTTGGGGTGGCATGCAGCGCAGAAGAATATGGAATTTCTGAGAAAGAGAGCCCAGCACCACCATCACTCTCTCTCTCTCTCTCTCTCTCAATCGGCATGCCAACACGTGATCGCGATTACGTCTACATCGACGGATGACATTGCTTCGCCAATGGGGCCTGCTGGATGGACGGATTGGATTAGAAAACGACTGCAGGTTTGTTTGCGCGCGCTCCCGCTTTGTTTTTTTGCAAGTGCTTGAGTATGAAATTTTGCACTTTTGCACCTGCGCAAATCCCCTTGGGCTGCACCCACACCTGGATACTCTATTGCTAAAAATCATAGTTCCTTTTCTTCATAAATTTTGGATTGAATAATTATAAATAGATTACTAAGTATGAAACAGCAAGTAAAAATGTATTTGGAGAAAGGATTATGTTAATTTAAAGTAAAACTCTCATCAGCATAAGTTTTTTATTTTATTTTTTATTTTTACATTCTCTTGTGTCATAAACACGTTACGAAAGGAGGATGTTTTGTATGTCATATTATTTTTAAAATGAAAAAGATGCTCTTTTTGTCTATCGAATAAAGAGATTCTGGGATTTAATGGATTGGGGTTTCAACTTATTTCAAGAATTTAAGAAAAATGCAACACTGATTTAGAGCTAACTCACAATAAAAAAAATTTAATTTATAATTAGAAAAACAGAAAAATTGTCATCTCACATTGGTCCCCTAGATTATCTCTTGTAGACATATTCGCGCGCCTACACAAACGCAAGATAAAAAAATCTTTGAACTCTACACAGTCTCAACAGTTAATGTTCTCGACTTCTTATTTTGGATTTACAAGACATTTGAAAAGTCTAAAAATGATAGGGAGGCGAATGCAAACGGCCCTCCAATTACCATCTCAATGCACCCGGGGCGTATACAATGGCAACCCACTTTAAGGGGACCCAATCTTATGCACCGGGGTAGGGGGTGCCTATCCAAGTATCCATCTCATCTATTGACACGTGCGAAAGGATGGACGGTGGTGGTGGTGGTGTTTGAAGTTTGAAAGTCTCACCTCGCAGTGATCGCCGTGTCATGCGCGTGTGCCCGCGCGTTTGTCCGGACGCGGGTGGAGGAAGACGCGAATAAGGCTGGCCTTGTTATTCCCCTTCGCAGCTCCCTTCCAAACGTGCCCTAACAAAACAAAACCAACGCTCCTTGTTTTTGTCTTCTTCTCGATTCGACTCCGGTCATTGCAATCGCAACCTTCGACGCGCCACTCATACTCGCGCATCCCATACGGATCCACACGTGCCAACTTCTCTCTCGTGAGAAACCTCCAAACTTTCCTACAGATCTGGCCCATGAATCCCCACTCGAAACTTCGCCCCTGTATCTATCCTCAGCTCATCTTCTATCGATCCCAGAGATTTTCAACCGATAATTTTTGGTCCCAGATCAGGCGTTGTTAACATTGCGGTGGAGAACTTGATCAACGCCTCAGATCAGTGGGATTCGTGCGACGATGTGTGGTCGATTGGGACGCGCGAGGAGAAATGGGCGGAAGGAGAAAGAAAAGGCGTGTGGGATGCGTCCAAAATGGAATAGCTTTGGTGGTATTATGCGAATGGGGGCAAGCAAGAGAGTAACGACAAGGAGACAAATGTAAGGAGAGAGAGCCAAGCGCGCTTGGCTGGTGTAGCCCTTGCGTTGGAGTTTTGAGTCTCCATCTCTCCCACTCCCCCTCGCTGGACTCCCTCCCAACCCACACGTGCCATCCACCGGCTGCACAAGGATGGCTGAGATTCTTAGACTGGGGGATCGCTTATTAGGACTTTGATTTTGCCACGTAAGAAAAAGGACCATATAGCAGCAGAGCCACAGTACGCGGCAAGATCCACGGCAAGGGAGGAGGAATTTTGGCTTCTTCCATCCATATATGAAACTACTCTTTTAGATAATTCTCATCATTTTTATAATCTTAATAATTAATAAAAAAATTTCACTTTATCTATCTATGTTAGCATTGTTTATATTATCATCAAAAAAATTTATTGGCCTCATCTGCAAATGTGTAAAATTAACATAATAAATTATTTAGGGTACATTTGGGAATGACCAGAAGTTGTTAAACCTAAAACTTTTCACTCTTTAATAATTATCTTATTTTCAGTTCTTTTTCATATTTTCTTATACAACACTTTACTTTTCTATCATCTCTACGCGGCTATCCATACAATTAACTTATTTATTTTAACTTTATTCTCTTTATTCTTCATCATTACTCTTTTATACTACATTTTTTATTTTCTTTCAAACAATTTTACAAGAAAAAATTTTCAAAAATTTTATCTATTCTCAAACACACTCGCAATACTAAATATCAATTTTTAAATAGTATTTTCAATATTTAAAAATCTAAAATATCACTACTATATGGATAAATAATTCTATAAATTATTATTACATTCTAATATATATGTAAATGAATTTAATTATTTTTCCTAAGTCACACACAAATATGTCTATTTTTTAAACAAATGTGATCTACGCACATACTTGGTTTGGATGAATCTTGTTTTTCTAGCTAAATAAGTAATGTTAAATATAATGAATATATTAAATTTTGCATCAATCACCCATATCTTAAAATTTGATAGATTATATGCAACCGCTTATATGTTATCAAGTTACTTATGCATAGAAGTGGAGCCCTTAGTTAACCGTGGACAAATTCTAAATACACCCACAATTTTTTCTCTTAATTTCAAATATATCTACAATAATTCAATAATTTTAAATATATCCGCATAACTTACTTAAAATGTCATTGACACTCATACTCCTCCGTCAATATTCAATAACAAATATGCCCAAATATGAATTATGATTTTACAGGTAAAAATTCTATATGAAATATGATTGCGTAGCTGGAAAAGTATGATTTTATAGTAGTATTAAAAATTTACTTTGATGTAAATAGATGTCATCTGTCAATAAAAAAGTCAAATTCATTTAAGCTACGTGACAACAAATGTCCTAATTAGGCATTTTTTTATTAGTATTTGTACAAAATGATAACAGATATAACAAATCAAGCACATTCATAGCCCTCAAATTATGAAAAGACACTTATGCAAAGACCCCTATACACAGGGAAATCTGGTAGAATCCACACACAAGTGGAACACAATATTTACCTGCATCCACCCGCAGGATCTGAAGACAAGTTTTGTCCGTTGTGGGCAACCTGCCTTACCACGACGCCAAAGTTTACTGACGTCTTCAGCCATTCTGAACGCAGACAGATGCATGCGTAGATGGGCAACGCATACGGGTGCACGCGAACGTTGTGTTTGGCAGTTGGAAATTGGAAGCAAAGCAGTGTGGCTGAGCTAGCTAGCTAGCTGATGAGTACGAATATCGTCTGCATATGCAGGTTGCATGCACGGCCCGTGAAGATGGTGCCCGACTACCCGGGCCACTGATTTCGGCTTCGCAAAGTCCAAACTGGAGCTGTGGCCGTGTCTGTCTGCGTAATTAAATTGGCCAGCTCGTTGCTGGACGATGAGATGCATTTATTTCCCGGTCCCTTGGGATTTTTGGAAGCAAACGAAGGTCGGCATGCAACGTCGCACAGGGTCCTGATGCATTCGACTTTCATTTTTGTAGTCTTACGATGAACTTCGTGGTCCAACTTCCTTGTTCAATAATGTTGGAACTGGAATTGAAAACCTCTCTTGGTTTGGAATTCCCTTATGATTAGTTAAAATTTAATATGCCCATGGGTCCCACAAAGTTCTCCGAATAGCCTTTCCATGTGATCTCGTGATGGGTCATGTTGACGATGGAATCAAATTAAGGTAGGGGTGGGCCATATTTTTATTAATTTGAAATAGCTTTTCATTGATCATGCGAGTATCCAGATATTACAATAATATACAAATTTGCATAGGACGAATATTTTACGAGTTACAATCCATTGGAACGGTTTCATGAATTCAAATTCATGAAAACTCTCCGTTTGAGACCCAAATGATTACATAAAATCCATCATGTTCATTATTTAATTAGGAAATCATTTTCCAGCAGAATTAAGGATGTGTATCAACCTCACCACTGGGCCCTGGTGGTAACGCTGGGGTTTTTTTTTCTAGTGACCAACGTTCGACTCTCACCTGATGTGTGGGTAGTTTTTCAATTTTTCCTTTGGTGTAGGGTGTCTATAAAACAAATTTCCTCATGATGTGAGAGTTGTCAATGTGCTTTATTGTAATATTAGTTGTTATAATGTATAAATCTCAATAAAAAAAAAGATGTATATTAACCTCTTCTAATAAAATTATAAAATTAGTGTTATGATTTGAAAGTTACTAATTCAACATCCGAACTATCTAAAATATTATTCTTATGCCGAATATGATTTTTAAAGTTATTATAATATTCAAATATATTTATGAATGGATATACAATGAGATTTTTTGGAAGATATTAAAACAATTCAATAATGTAACATTCTAGAAGTCAATATAGAGAGTAATAAGATATCTTCAATAAATTAAAAGTTATAAGTTCATGTATGAAAATTTGATTAATTAGAGGTGGTTAATTGATCAGATTTGATGATTATTTAGACAGCATAAAATCTATGTTTTGATATATCACTAGTTAGATGAGTCGTTTTATAGAAGAGTGTGGAACAATACTGGATATGTTTGGCTACACTAAAAACTCTTTAAACTAAAATTTTTCACTCTTTACAATTATCATATTTTTTAATTATTTTTTCATATCTTATGTAATTATTTTACTTTTCAATCTTTTTTACATAACAACTACCCTTACAAGTAATCTGTTTATTTTAATTTTATTATCTTTACTCTTCATTGTTGCCCTTATCATATTATATTATTTTCTTCGATTTTAAAATTTTCATCTAAAAGTTTTATCTTTTTTCAAATATACCTATTATATGATTTACATTATTAAAAAAACATTATATGGTTAATTTTACCATGAAAGCTAAATTCGCTAGCTATCATGAAGCATTTTCACATGATTGTAATTGAGAAAATTTATCTCAAATTTTAAATATATGGATTCAATTTATAAACCTTTGAGAATTCACTATAACAATCATCAATAATTTCTTTTTCTAGTTATAAAAGAAATATTATTCCAAGCAAACACATCCATTGTAAGCACATGACAATACAAGAAAAGATCAACAATCATCTTACATTAACTAGCTTTGTTATTTTTGTTAACTTGATTGTTGATCTTAGAACTATGACTTTGAGGCCTAAGATTCTTTATGGACATGTAAAAAAAAAAAGTAAATCTTATTGCATGAGATAATCGATCATATTATTACTACTTTTGAAATCTTATGATTTGGATAATTATTTTTTATTTTTTATTTATTGTTTACATAATTAGGTGTCATTGAAAGAAACAAGAAGACTTGTCTTTATGACTTGAAGTAAGATAGTGTTGACACTATTGATAGAATTTAGTTAACTAAAGGTGTGTTTAGAATGTAATAAAACTTTTAGAAGAAAATTGTTTGGTGTAAAAGTTTTTGAATTTGGATAAAATGATATGATATGATAGAGGTAACGATGAAGAATAAAGTTAAAATAGATAGATTAATTATATAAATAGCTGTGCAGAAATGATTGAAAATAAGGTAATTATATAAGAAGATATTAAAAAATAATTTAAAATAGAATAGTTATAGATAGTGAAAGTTTTTAATTCAAAAGATTTTATTTAAAAAGTTTTGAGTGCAAACAAACGTACCTTAAATTTATTGATATTATAAGAGTTATTTCCAAATATGATCACTAATTAAATCCATATCTACAAATAGAACTATACATTTTTATGAAGGTGGCATGGATGACCACATATTATACAGCTAAATTCTAAATATAAAAAGACCTTTGATTTTTGGTAAATAACATGGTCATCAATGGTAACTCCAATTATCTATTTCTAATAGGTCAGGTGTTTGAAACTCGTGTCTTTCATTTGGGGAGTTAAATATTTGTCTTCCAGTTTGGAGTATTTACAATTTTTCTCCCGTATGTGGTGATATTTGTAAGATGTCCTTTCAAAGGTGGGAGTTGTGAACGCGCCCAATTTGTAATATTAGATGTCACAGTATATATAACACAAGTAAAAAAACATGGTCATTTTTTAAATAGCAAATTTGTCCTTACCATTTCTTTTTAAAATGATTGTATGTTCACATTGACACGGTTGAATCTGCTTTTACTTTATGTTTTTTTTTATCCTTTCTATGAATTTTTTCAGAACATCTAATTAGAGAAATTTTTATTTTTACCAGGGATAACATTATAAATTCGCATCATTTTTAATATCAGTTTTAACAGCGATGCTATAATTGAAATTAAGAATAAAATATGTAGTCATCTATGTCATTTCTATAAACGTGCAATCCTATCCATAACTACGAGTATAAGTTGTAGTTATATTTGGAATTAACCGGTATTATAATACATAGAAATAAATGTGTCATACATTACATGTAATCATCATAATCTATATGAATAAATTTTCTTAATTTAAGTATGAAGATAGAATTAGATTATAATTTTTATTACATTACATTACAACTTGGCAAAAATGTTTTTAAAATTGAGTGCGAGAGCCTGGATTAAGTTTAATTCGAGCGTAGGTGTGACATGTTGTCGAATATTTTTACAAGGTAGTAAGTCGTCGACGCTTTATAAAATCAAACAGAAAACGCATGCGTGGCCGGCGTCCAGAAGGGTCTGCCTCTGCCTCTGCCTCTGCCTATGCCTATGCGTGGACGTAAGAAAGAATGGCTCGATGCCCCTATCCTTTTGGAACGCGGAAACGAGTCATCATCCTTAACACGTGTGACACTTCTCCTCAATCCTTGTCTCATGCTCTGTGCATTTCATCCCATCTGTGGATTTCGAGTCATTCGCCTCCCATGCCCATATGCCCATCTGCAGATGCTTCGCGTCATTCCGCCTCTTGAAATCTAGAACGAGGGAGATTATGCATCCAATTAACCGTCGGTTCTGTAGTCGAGGAAATGAACGGCTGACATCCAGAGCCAACAACCCCGCTGACGAGCAAATGAATGGCTTTCGAATTTCGATGGGCAGCGGGTTGTGCGCTTCTGCTTCCGTTTCGCTCGGATCCAGGATTTTTTTTTTTTTTTTTCTAAAAATAATAATAATAATAATAATAATAAGCAGAAGTAGAGGTAAAGACTCTGGCACCAACAACGTCGTCTCTGTTTTTATTAGTACGGGTAACTGGAAATAAGATAACCCGGGATCATGTAATTTTCGTTTTTCATAGAAATATCGGCCTGAGTATATTCAATTCATGTAATAAATTTTATAATTTTTAGATATGTGCATATATCTTTTGATTTTCAAAAATCAGTAGTTTTCAGGGTATTTAAGTCGTTTCATCTTAAAATTTGTTGATTTTTGAAATTCAAAAAATATATAAATTTTAATATGTGAATTAAATACACTTATTAGCTAATATTTCCTAGCTGTAACCCTTCTTACTCTCTTTTTTCATATATAAATGAAATTATAATTTAACTTTTGATATTGATTTTATTTTTAAAAATTCCAAACTCTACTTTTCATCAAATTTTCTCCCTTGCAAAAACTTCCACAACAAAAACTTTTTTTTTCCCCTAAAACTTTTGTCTGGGGTCATGCATAAATCATAATGAGTACGTATATATGTTATTTTGAGATGCAAACAAACTAGCCAGAGCCTAGCAAGTCATCAACATTGCATTTCCTTGGAAATTTTCGAAAATTTTGGAGCAAGCGATCGACCATCTTCACTCTCCAGGAGAAGAGAAAGCAACCGCTTTAAACATGCAACTTCGTATTCTGTGGAAGCTTTTTTTTTTTTTTTTTTTTGATGAAATCTATGGAAGCTATTGATCATTGGCAATACAATTGTGACTTGAAGATGGGGGCCGTGGGAATTTCTCATGTTCTTCTTTGGAACCTGTCGGTCGATCGATGTACCATGAGGGATGGCATGGTTGATTCAGTTATCTATTTCGAGTGGATTGTTTTCGGCCTAAGATCTTGCCGGGCCATACATCATCTAATTGCACATGGGGCTCACATTTCAGCTTTCTAGATCATTAATTTGGCAGGCTGCTGAGAATAAGTAGTTTGCCTCCCACTTGGATGAACAATTGATTTACCTGAGTCTTTAAGAGTGACTAGGGTGGTAGGTCCAAAGTTCAAAGTTGAATATAAATACTTATCTTCATTATCTTTTTCTTAGAGTTGTTGTCCTCTGTTAGTTACCTAATCATATAAGAAAGTGACACAATTAAAAAAAATTAGTGGTCTGTGACAATGTTGGATAGTTAGGTTTTTTTCCTTGATTTTGTTTGGTAATAGTAACTCTTAGTTAATTTGATTGATTTTAAATTTTATTATATAAATAATTGTTTTATCTTTTAATATTGTTGTAAAATTTTACTTTCAATATATAGATATTGTTATAGTTAAATGTTCATTATTCAATATCGATATTTTTTTTTTTTGATACTGACTTAGTGTTAATATTTGAACCAACCACATTGCACTTGTTCTACATTTATGCTAATCATGTATATGTTTATAAACTATCAGCATATTTTTCTGGTTATTAGGTGTTGTATACTTATTCTGCACTTCTTCTTATCGTGTTTATTTTATATATTAGTACCCTAAATTAGCTTAATTTTAATTCATTAATAAGCCAATAGCCCGATAAGATAAGTGGATTATAAATATACTAGGATTGAGAAACATATTATAATGAGTAAAATTAGAGTTAAGTAGGGGTGGGAATCGGGGCGGGTCGGGGCGGGTCAGGGTGTGCCCAACCCTGACCCTCCTTTTCAAAAATCTTGTTTGACCCTTATTTTATACCGGGTCGGGACAAGGTCGGTTTGACCCTTACTTTTTTCTACAAGGTCTCGGGACAAAATTCGGGTCGGTATCGGGTCAACGGGTCGGGTAAAAAATTGCGGGTCAAGTAAGAAATTTTTAAAAATTTATAAAACTATCAAGTATAAAGACAAATTTATATTAAATTTAACTACTATATGCTTGAATCTATTATTAATCAATCAAAGTAAATATAAATAATTAAATAAAACATGAATATTAGCATTAAACGTGGTTTTTCTTTTTAATGTAAAATATCAGAAAACAGAAAACGGGTCAGCAGGTTGACCCGCCCCGACCCGCCTTGACCCGCCCCGCCACCCTGTGAAAATTCGAATTTTGCCCCGACCCGCCCCGACCCGCATTTCTTTGAAAACCCGAAAATCCCGACCCGCCCCGCCCCGCCGGGTACACACCCCTGACCCGCCCCGGTATTAAAACAGGGTCGGGCGGGGCGGGTCACGGGTCGACCCGCCCCGATTCCCACCCCTAGAGTTAAGCTTCATATTACCCAACTCGATCGGTTTGCAACCTTAAGAGTGGGACTCATAATTATTAATTTTGATATTCACATTTCCCGCTCTTGGGTGGGCTAAAAATGAGGAAGTAATGTGGTAATGGTACCATTAAAGTCTCCTCTGATACTTAGTCCCATTTTGGCATACTTTGATGATTAAATTAAATCTAATTCATTTATTTTATTTAAAATTATTTGTTTTACCATTATATCAGCACATTTCAACCTAAGTCACTTTTTCACTTTTATCAAGTGGGGCCCACATAAACATTTGATTTAGATGAAACTCGTTTCATAACTAAATAAATAGTTCTAAATTACATTAGCGGATTTGATTTTAAGAGAAATTATTTTTTTAGTCCGGGCTAAGCAAATGTCCCACTTAGCTCACCTCAAAAAACTTATTTATAATAATTTTTTATTTTTTCTTTATACATTTGTTTATCCAAGTGTATTTAACATATAAATCAAGTTTTACCATTTTCGGATATGTGTATATATTTTTTTTAGATTTTTAAAGATAAGGATATTTTAAATACATATATACACATAGATGTTTAAAAATCTCAAAAAATATATATAAACATATCCAAAAATGGCAAAACTTAGTTTATATGTTAAATACATTCGGATAGACAAGTGTATAAAGAAAAAGAAAAAAAAAATGTTATAACTGAGTTTTTTTATGTGGGCTAAGCGGGACATTTTTTTAGCTTGAGCTAATAAAATCACTCCTTTGGTTGTAATTAGCAACCCCACAATCTTCTATAGTGCCCCTTCAAATATTAGCTGAATCAAAAGTTCATATTCATCACAAAACTCAGAGCCTATTTTGGCCTGCTTTTTTTTCATAAAAGTGCAGTGTACCATCGGAACAAACATACCCTGAAGTGCTAAGATTGTGTTTATGGTCTATTTCTTTTTCTTTTCTTTTCTTTTCTTTTTTTTAATCATCTCACCTACCTTGGATGACTAGATAACTGACAGAGGACAACTCCATCAGATGGATAATTGTTTCCGGTTCGAAGTTGAGTAAACACGCTGACCTCATTTACCTTTCTAGGCTGTCCTTGGTCAATTGCATGGTCGTCCAAGAAGGTAATACAAAAAAAAAAAAAGGGGGAAGGGGGGGGGGGGGGGGGGGGGGGGGGGGGGGGGGTCAAAATGATACCAAAAATAGTAAAATGGGCATCATGTACTTTACCTCGACCTAGGTAGGAGTGGGCCCATAATTATTAATCTTGATACAAGCTACAACACATGATCCATGGCTTCATTTCCTCCGCATTAACATTTTCAGCTCTTGGGTGGGCCTAAACATTTATTGTTCCTGGCGAGGCCAAATATTGTGCAATATCTACAACTTACGTGGCTGAGAAAATGACGTTGCCAAGCAGATAAGAAAGAGTGATGCAATGCAGACGAGAGCAATGCGAGTGCAGCCAGCAGCAGTTTGTGTTTGTGGGAGATGTGATCGATGCAAGCCACGGTTCTACCAATGCGTGCGGGAAACTATCGAGGTGGTCTTTGTATTTTTTCCCTGCTGCTGCTGCTGCTGCTAAAAATCTTCGTTTTTTTTCCTACCGTTAAGGTTGAAGTGAAATCCAAAAGAAACCAATGAAGAAACGGCGGACAAAAGCATGGGGAAGCTGGCAAGCAGTGACAAATGGGTGTAGTGCAAATCTTCAGCCAGGTTTGGAGGCTCTTGTGAACAGCCGTCTTGGAATTTGGATGGGGACGAAGACAAACACTGATCAACGGTGGTGCCGTCCGGGACCATCCACATCACTGTCGCGACCACCGACAGTTTGGATTCTTTTTCATTCAAATGAGACAAGTGGATCACATGGAGACAATATGGCTGTCTGTTTTTATCTTTTCAAACAAAATGTTTCTTGGGTTTTTGTGTTTGTTGGATTCTTTGTACAGTTGGAAACTCGGAATTGGAATAGCAAGGTTACAAGCAGTAATCAAGCATTAGAAACAAGTGAGCAGACCATCAGAGCGTCCGTCCAAGAGGGGTTTGGATTTGATGACCCTTCCCTTTGAAGAACAATGAGACAGAGATCATCAACCATGGCAATCATCAGGACAGAAATGAGCACCTGGCACCTTGGCACATGAGAGACATGCCTTGAAAACCAGCAATTGCGCTAAAGAAAATGATGTTATGAACGCGTCCAATTCAGGATCATATTGTTCTTAAGGTTGTGTTTGGGAAGTGATAAAGTATTTGGTGTAGAAGTTTTTGAAATTAGAAAAAATAATATGATACAATTGGAGTAATGATAAAAAATAAAGATAATAAAGTTAAAATAGATACGTTAATTATATGAATAGTTATGTTGAAATGATTAAAATTTAAGGTAGTTTATATAGGAATATGTAAGGAAATAATTAAAAAATAAGGTAATTGTGGAAAGCGAAAAGTTTTAAATTAAAAAGTTTTAGAGTTAAACAAACACATAAACAGATTTGATTACAGCCGAGTTACAGCATTCTCAAGTTAACGAAGACATGTCATTATGGTGATGACATGCTAGCGTACTAGCAGCCAGCTACTCAATTCCATACCTCAACATTCAAAAGGTTGCCGCGGCAGTTAAAAGAGTAGAGATGCACCGTACTTACATGAAAGTCTCCTCATATTCAGTCACAGTGATTAGCGTATCTGAGACTCCATTTTCTCCTAGTTCTGGTGGCAGATGAAGGAACTGTCGGACTTATTTGCGACTGCTTAGGAGCAGTGCATAACACAAATATAATGGGCCTTGATGTTTTCACTGCCCCATTGATGAGGTCTGAAGGTGCAGTTGTGATTCTCTTTATAGATGCAGACATACGTCCTCTCCCACTTACTAGCTTCTCCAGAATAACTCTATCAGTAGAGAAATCCTTATCTCTGAAGATTTTTGCAGCCATCAGGATCTTGTGGGTCCTCAAAAGGCAGGATTATTGATCTGATTAGCCTCAAATCAGTGCTCCTCGCATCAAGGATCAAGCTGTGCCTTTCTATGCCTTTGATTGATCGAGTTGCTACTGTAATGAGCTTCCTGGATTCCAAAACTAAAGCTTAGGTAAATCGGCCTTTCCACCCTCAGCTTCAGTAACCTGAGTAAAAGACACACCAGGAGTCCAATAAAATAAGGTAAGAAAATGGGAACTGTGCCTGGCAGATTAAACACAAATGAGCACTCCCCATTCTTGTCATCAACATTGTATGCGCACCATTAAAAAAAGGAAATGGACGCGAGTCTTTTTGAGATTTTTAAGTCCTGGCCATATTAAATTTCTAAGCCTTTACCGTCATTGTTCTATGGACAAAGTGCACAAAGATTACATTGGATGGATTGGAGCTGGTTTAGAGGCACACATGCCGAACTGCAATTTGCAAATACTGGATTGCAGTATTATCATCACAAACATGCACCACTGCAAAATTCAGACTGGTCCAGAATTTAGGAATGTGTGGGAAAGGAGTGGGCAGTTAATGTTTGTAAACCAAGGCATGCATGATGACCAAACAAACAGGGGAAAAAAAAAAAAAAAAAAACACTGTGCCACCATATCTTGAGGACGACTAAGCTTTTGCCCAGGCATCTACACAGTTTCACTTTCACTTTCACAGGACGGTCTCCCTCAAATTGACAAGTGCCCATAAGTGAGGACTTCAGCAGCACAATCAGAGACTTCAGAGTCAAGCCCTTACCGAAATGCACAAATTTGTTGTTTCACTCTACTAGGGTGAATAAAATATTAGTTGCAAAAAAATTGTTAAAGAGGGCTTGAACTGTCTTGAATCGTCCAAATAAGATTAACGTGGAGTGCAGAATCCTACTAGAAAAAATCCTTTTCTGTGTAGATGCTTCATATCCAGTATGTATGTGGCCAATTCATGTCCACTAGGTAAGCATTACCCTAATAAAAAGTATTAAACAAATAAAGAAAGAAACAGGCAAAACGTATGAAAACATGAGATGAGGCACAAACATGGACAGCAAATATGAATAGAAATAGCTTCAAGCAACATCACTGAACGAACTTACTTTGTCTTTTCTATGGCTTCCTTTTTTATTCTTTCCGTGGATGCCATTTGCTCCTGCATTTTTTTTGATGATATCCTGCTTGGAATCTGCAGGTGGACTCTTCCATGTTGGTATTGTATCCCTCTTTTGTATAAGTGCTTCCCTCTCAATATTCCTGATCACATTTACAGCACTTTTCTGTTGCACTGTAGCTCTCTTAACTGCCAGAACACTCTTCAACATTGACTTTTCTCCTGTCGTCATTCTTCTTGACCTTCTTTCAGCTCTGGCACGTATACTATAGTACTTGGAAATGCCCTCATATACCCGTCTCCGGTATTCCTTACGTTACAAAACAAGGAAAAGTATATCAACACAACAAAATAGGAGTTAGGCAGAAACAGCATGCTTTTGAAAAATTAGGATGAAGACAAATAAGAAAAGCATACGATAAGT
Source organism: Annona cherimola (assembly GCA_030490835.1). NCBI lineage: Eukaryota > Viridiplantae > Streptophyta > Magnoliopsida > Magnoliales > Annonaceae > Annona > Annona cherimola. Next base: position 72,523,007 of record CM059973.1, on the reverse strand, counting down.
AAACAACAGAAATCTTAATAAGGTTCAAAAGTAATTTCCCTTACAGGATCCTCCCATTTGGCAGAAATGGCCTCTGAAATCCTCTCACATTGTTCAAGGGGTTTTGGTGCACTGTTGCTTCCTTCTGTTCTTTGAGTTGATTTTCTCCTCTCAATGCTTTCCAGCCATTCGTTTTCCAATTTCTTGTCCAAGATCTTGTATGAATCCCACTGTAGTTCATCTTCACCAGTGTATCCTTTCCTGGATGCTTCTGCAATCATGTTTCGCCACTCCAAAAGGCATTTCTCCTGGGCTGCCAACCACCTTCGCTGCCTTTCCCAATGCAGATGCATGCCCATGCTAATTTTTTGCCTTGTCTCTTCACTTTGTCCAAGATAAATGAATTAAACCATGAAAAGTGTTACCAAGTGATAGGATATATAGCAACCAATTAGAGAAATGTGCACATAAAAACCTAAAGAATATGATGAAGAATGTATCAAGAGAACAAAAATATAGAATTCCCATGTGGCACCAAGACACAAGATCACACAATCCACCTTTGAGTACGACCAAAGTTTCTGATTTTATTTTTCACCTGCATAGTAAACCCAGTGTCAGAGAACAAACTTTTTGTTGATTGCCAGAAGATGCATCTCTAGTCTAATGCAGGTTTATATCTATTCTGAGATATAGAAATTGGATAAGCCTGTAGGTCAGCATCAACAGTAGAAAATAGAGGCTATAGAACTGCCAGATTTGTATGGTTAGTGGCATTGAATGACACAAGTAGTCGTATAAAGTATGGATGTTTGCCCATCCAAGTACCTAGACATTGAACAAAACATTCCTTAGAGTGCAGCTGCAGGCATTTCCAAACACTGTCTGGGGATAAGTATAAACAATACATCATAAATGAGTATTGAATCTGCAGGAAATTGCTCTAGAGTCACTGGAGCATTAGAATCTCTCAGTTACACAAAAAGTGCCCAATTGGGGACTCCATGAGTTGTTGAAAGTGTATCCTTTGAACCATTTGAAATAGAAGATTCATGATTCATCCCACTAAAGACAGGCTGTGATTCGCAAAGCTTGAACAACGTATCAACAATTCAACAGGTTCACTTGCATAGTTAAAACTATCCCCTAAAACAACATTATACTGAAGACCAATAAACCATGAACTGGTTCAAATGGACAGTATAGATGGCTGTTTGAACCATCTACAAACCAACATGCAACTAAGGAAACTATAGTGGACCACACAAATGAGCACACAGTTATACGTAACAGAGACAAGAAGAGTCCACAATCTTTTCTGTAAATGTGAGCAACTTGTCTTTAGAAAATGATTGTCCTCAATATGCTCTTACATGTATGACATTTTTTCAAACACGTACACGTACATGTAAATTATTCTTAACAATAAAAAAATATAAATTATTCTTGCACGGCATCACCTTGGGGTCCTGCATTGCTAGCTTGGTCCGTTCTCGTATCCGTTGAATAATTTCTGCATATACAATACTTGCAAATGAGAGTAAATAAATTTATTAAATCGACTGGAAGAAACTTAAATTCACTGCACGTTTTTACCTGCACTATACTTCTTGCCTTTATTCCAAGGAACATTCCCTTTATTTGCTTTTGATATCTTCGCTCGCCTTAGCCTCTCCTGCTGGCTGATTTCATGGGTCTCATTACCGTGAGATTGTAGACTGTCTAGTTCCAAACTAGTGTTAGATTCCAGATCACAATCTGTTTTCGGTCCCCCTTCACATTGAAATTTTGGTTCCAAAGTCACCATCGCCTTGATAAATGGAGTATTTCGTGCATTTAGACATCCTATATTGACACTAGATTTTCTTGGCATTTGTATATATAAATACCCGGCGGAGGCCAACCTTTTCTCTTTATCATTATAATGCACGTCAGAAATGGACCAGAACCTTGATGTATAAAGATGTTTCTGGGTAAAAGATGGAAGCAAAATATTATCTGCCAAAAATAGTAATGAAAAAGCCACAGTTAGAGGGAGAATAGGATGACTCATAACAGAACACATGTAACAAAATGTTTACATATAATCCAGCTTCCACATGCTAATGAATGGCCTAAAATTAGCAAGCATGAGCACAATGATAATTGTGCAGCAGCCTCTTCTTAAAACCTTTCCAATGGGATTCTAATATATAGATGAACTATGAAGATTGTCACACAAGCTAAACGACAGAAAAAGGATTGTTGCTGACCAGCGAACAATCCATAATATTTATTAAAAAATCGACTTTTTGAACTCATCTACATGCAATAGAACTGGACCAGCTGTTGTGGTATATGGACATACTAATTTGATATATGCCATTTGACATTTTCGTATCTGAGAATCAACTAATTCGACCTCGCATTGTTCACAAAAGTTTGTCTTTCTTTTTTTATCTCTTGATCACATAAGACAAAAGCTAAATGATAGAAAAAGGATCGTTGCTGATTGATTATGAGATTAAGGGAAAGCTCCAAACTTTTTTTTTTCCCTCCAAAACCAAAACTGTTAGAATGGCACCATTTGTGTGCTGAAGCCTGTGACTTTCTTGAATTGCTACCATATCCCCAGAAATATATCCTATTAGCCTTTCTACCTAAAATAGGTAAAGCATCGGACCTTCCATAGTCAGATTGCTTTACCAATTTCTTTAGTATGACATTATGTTCAAATTGGAAACTACTTCACTTAAGAATTCTAGACTCAGGAATGGGAAGCAAATGTCATAGATAAAGTAGCCACAGTCAAATTGCTCCTATGCAGCAATCAAAATTCTCCCACGTAGCAGTTAAAATAAGTCAACAAATTGATCACTTGCAATGGCAAAGTTCAATCCAAACACTTCCTGTAGAAGGATTTGTCTACAGACTTTGACCAATGATGATGGCAGAAACACCAATCAAATGAATCAGAAGCATCAACTGCACGAGATAAATGTACAAAACTTACACTACCTATTCCCATGACTCCCATAACTTCCAGCCACTACGGCAGCAACTCTTACTATTATGCAAAGGCTCACCCTCATCTGTCATACAAGGATGCATATCCAAATTTATGGACTTAAGTAAAGGTTTGTAAAACAGCACATTTGGTAACTTGTTACTTTACTCCTTTCATTCAGCAACAGAAGTTATGCCCTTGATATCCTTTTAACAGTTCTGATTTTGTAGGATGGAGTTTGGAACTTTTTCTTGATATAGCTCTCAACCAACAACAAGAATCATGCAGCTAACAAGTATGCTTGCATCAATTTATGAATGATAAGCACACAAAGTATCAGCATCAAATTTAGGCACAACCAAATCGATGAAGAATCATACGAGCAGAAAACTTAATCAAGTTAGATAACTTAACAATCACGTAGCAAGAAAGCAGCCAAAGCTTTGAGTAACAATCGTTCACTGATAGAGGATCACCAAATGGACCAATACAACCAACCAAAGAGAACTCCCCTTCCAAAGCTAGCTGTAGAGGGGAGGAACCACGCTATGAGCAATGGGGGAATACACACACAAAGTGGCGGAGGTAGGGAAACATCGTGCCAAAATAAACTATAATTTGAAGTTTCATGGGGAATTTTTTTCAAAAATTTGGGGGGGCTAATTGCCTCCCTCTGCTCCATGTAGCTCCTCGCCTAGGCACAAACTACCCCCAAATGACAAATGCGAGAGCATGAATAGTGTGAGTATCCATTTTCTCACTTCGGCCAGAGTGTGTGAACTTCCACATTGCTCATATAAGGATACTATTCCACACAGGTTCAACACCACAGACACACTATATATGAAGAGAATTGTTTGGTTATCCCTGAAAACGGGTCCTTCTCGACTAGAAATTAACCTAAACATACTCCTGTATGCACATCGCAGAGAGAGGGAAAGGGAGAGTACCTAGGGTTTGAAGTTGGTGTGTTTGTAGGCAAGGAATCATGGTTAGAGTTCCGTCTGCTTATGCGTGCAAAAACCCTACAAAGATACGAAGAATCTGAATGTGTCAACAATAGCAGCGGCAAAATGCTTCTCTCTCTTTCCCAAACGCTTCTCCACCCCTCTCGTAAGCCTCAAAACAAGCAGACAGACAGATAGCATGAGCGGGGAAAAATACGACTGCGATGCGAATCCGACGAGGAAGTGCAGATCACCGGATCATCCGATTACGGGTGTGGTCGGTACCAACAAAAACGTTATCAATTTAAAACTTTTTAATTTAAAACTTTTCACTCTTTATAATTATCCTATTTTTTAATTATTTCTTCACATTTTTCTATACAACTACCCTACTTTTCAATTATTTCTACACAACTATCAATATAACAAACTTATCTATTTTAACTTTATCTTATTTATTCATCATCATTACCCCTATTATATTACATCATGTGACAACCTTTCGTCTCTACAACTTTTCATCAAAAGTTTTATCCATTCTCAAATACACTGAATTGAAATAGAACCACTAAATTCGATGAGCTTGTACCTCCAAATAAGAAGTTTTGCTATAAATACGGAGGATTCCTTCTATATCCACGATCGTTTCACAAATTTCTGTTATACTGGTAATATTTCGTTCGAAATTATTAACACAGCCATTATCTACTATATTTAGAAAGACAATGTTGCTCTTCTAAAATTTTTTAATCAAGATAATTCAATCTTAACATGACTCTTGAATCATTTAATACTACATATTGATGATTTATTATTTTTAATTGAGTTTTATTATTATGATTGAATTATCTCAATTAGGAAATTTTAAATAGACAAAAATTTTTTTACAACCGAATAAATAACAGTTGTGTTGATAGTATAGACATATAAAGAATTTCGGATAAAATATTGTTGGTAAATGAAGAATTTATAAATAGTGTGAGTATTTAAGGAATTATGGGCAAATGTTATAAACATAGGAGGAATTCAATTAAAAATAAGAACAATAATATTGGAAATGAAAAATAAATTGATTATCAATTAAAATTGAAATGTTATATTGATGGTGTGTTTGTTGAAAATAAAATTTTTTCAGTCATAACTTTTTACTCTCCACAACTACTTTATTTTTAAATTATTTTTATATATCTTCTCATATAACTATTTTATTTTTTAATCATTTCTATACAACTAATGTATCTACTTTAATTTTATTCTCTTTCTTCTTATCATTAGCCTTATCATATTACATCAATTTCTTCCTTGTCAAAAATTTTTATACCTAAAATTTTTCATTCAAAAATTTTATCACTTACTAAATACACCAAAAAAGAGTCCATGCACCACATAGAGTTGATGAGAATGAGATGAATATATGAGATATAAAAATGTTATTGGATATTGAAAATGAGAAAATATATATTGTAATTGAGAAAAGATGTATTAAAAATGAAAAAGTTAGGAATGCAACTTTGATAAAGTAACTTAAAATGGGTAAAATACATTTTATTTTCCTACCCATAGTAAGGTAGGTGTCAAACAAAAAATAATATGCTAATTTAAAGTAAGATAGGTTTCAAAGTCCGAATATTCAAAACCGACTAATTAATAATATATTGAAGATGTATTTAAAATATAAAATATGTCTATTATAAATTCAAAAAAACTTGCTTAATTTATCTATCATTTAGTACGTTTAATCAATGTATTTTAAAATTATGTTATCATTATATTGGTTATAGGTATTAAGTAAAATTATATTATTCAAATATAGTAGAAAAAGCCATTTTAAATAACCCATTTAGAATCAACCAAACCAATCTTCAAAATTCGGATAGAGTAGAGCTCAAACCGAACTAATCAAAAAATAAGATAGAATAATAGTTTTTGAAAATATGGGTGTGTTTGGTTGGAGGTAAAACTTTTGATGAAAAGTTTTTGGAGTAGAAGTTGTCAAATCAATAGAAAGTGATGTGATATAACAGGAGTAATGATGAAGAGTAAAGAGAATAAAGTTAAAATAGATAGGTTAGTTGTATGGGTAGTTGTGTAGAAATGATTGAAAAGTAGGGTAGTTTGTATAGAAAAGTGTGAAAAAATAATTAAAAAATAGAATAATTATGGAGAGTGAAAAGTTTTAGATTGAAAAGTTTTAGTTGACACTTTTTTACCTTAAACAAACACACCCATGATAAAAGTAGAATCTATTTGAAACCAAACTTATGGACCAAGTCTCACGGTAAAAAAAAAATGAAATTATTTTCGTGAATGAAAAAATTTCTTTTTGAGAAATGTAATATTTCACCAATCTCACTTCCCATTAAAATAAAAAATGGCATTTCCTTCACGTCCAATTCCATCCACTTATAATCCTAAACATGCATGCACGTAAACTCACACTTCATGCTATCTACCGAAATCAAGAAGGGTCGCAGTTGGCAATATTACCGAAATCACTTGGTAACGTGTGCGGAAAAGGTGCGTAGTAAGAAAGGGAAAAAAAAAATTACATTTTACCAAATGAATCTTATTATCCAAATTATCTTATTTTTAATTTTTTTTTACATTTTTCTGCATAATTATCCTAATTTTCAATCATTTCTATGCAACTACTTATATAATTAACCTATCTATTTTAAGCTTATTTTTATTCATCATTGTTACCTTATGATATTCCATTATTTTCTCCTATTGAAAAAATTTTTACAACAAAAATTTTTTTCTAAAAATTTATTGCCTTTCAAATGCAACTTATATTTCATTCAAATCAAATTTTTTTGCAACGTTCACTTGATAAAAAAAATGTTAAATCAATATAATAAAATTATTTAATTTATGTAATTACTTCGAAGTTACTAATTTGACATTATGTCATCTAAAACATTATCTTCAATATGATAAATAATTTTATAAATTATTATAAGATTACATCAAATCTGTGAATGAATTTAACTAATTAATTTGCACGTTTTGTGGAGGAATGATCCTATTAGCTTAGGTTAAGCAAATGTCTTACTTAATTCACCTAAAAAAACTCATTTACAATACTATTTTTACTTTTTTCATACACTTATTTATCTAAGTGTATTTAACATAGAAACCAAGTTTTACTATTTTTGCACATATGTATATATTTCTAAAGATTTTTAAACATTTATGTATATATATGTATTGAAAATACTTATATTTTTAAAAATTTTAAATATATATATACTTGTTTAAAAATAGTAAAACTTGATTTATATGTGAAATACACCTAGATAAACAAATGTATAAAAAAAAATATTATAAATGGGTTTTTTGAGGTGGATTAAGTGAGATACTTGCTTAGCCTGGACTAACATGATCACTTTTTTATTTTACATATGATTATAAACATTTGAAAGCAGGTGTGGGTAAGAAAAATTTTAATAAAAATGATTTTTTATACCATAATTAAATTAATGATTTTAGCTAAAACGACTGAGGGTGTGTTTGTTTAGGATAAAAAAGTGTCAACTAAAACTTTTTCAATCTAAAACTTTTCACTCTCCATACTTACTCTATTTTTTAATTATTTTTTCACATTTTTCTACACAAACTATCCTACTTTTCAATCATTTCTACACAACTACCCATACAACTAACCTATCTATTTTAATTTTATTCTCTTTACTCCTCATCATTACTCTTATTATATCACATTACTTTCTATTGATTTGATAACTTCCACTCCAAAAACTTTTCATCAAAAATTTTACCTCCAACCAAACACACCCTGAATTGTTAATTACCAAAGTGGGCCAAAATGGATAGCGACGAGGAGCACTTTAGTACTGTTGTCGGCGACATTTTGAAGTACTGCGGTACTGCCTTTCACAAAAAAGAAAATATCTACTTTTTAAAAAATCATAAAAATTTACATAAATACTTAATATCAGCAGATCACAAGATGGAACAAAATGCCTATTTATTATTACAGAAGAAAGCTCTGGACCGATTTCCTTTTCACTATCGTTGAAAGTTGGCAATACAGGCCACCAGCACGTGAGATGCATGACATGGCAATCATGCCCATTACATGATGATGCTAACCAAATAGCAGCCGTTTCCCTTCAATTTTTTGAAAAGTCATCTATTTTTCATGGTCAATTCCACCGGCCCTCACATTTGCTTAAAAATATATATTTACACGTAAATTATGAAAATTATTTAAATATATTCACATATCATGATATGAATTAGAATGTAATAATATTATGAAGTCATTTATACAAATAATATCAATGTTTTTGACAGTTTTTTATTATTTTTACCTTGACATCATACCTTACAAGATCTCTTTTTTATTACAACATAATCAATCATCTCAACTAATTTATGTAGATTTTTGCTCAATATATAAATAATACTCATACGGATCATGGCAGGAAGCAACACTTCTGTGTGGAAGACAATAGCACCCTCTAAAGTCGAATGTGAGACTTCTGATACCGAGCTCTAACTACGTTATGCGTTTGGACTTTGTTTCAGATTTTGAAAATAAAACTTCGAATTTGACATATAAATCTTCTATTGCATTCAAATTACAACTTTTAAATGTGGTCATGTACATTTTTTTATTTAGATGAAACTTAATCTCTTAACTTTATAAGATTCTTTATCAAAAAAAACTATACAAGATTCTAAATGCAAGGATGGATTTCATATCATCGTCAAAATGACCAAAATAGATAGCGTTTATCAAAAACTTGTGTAACCCGAATATAATTACATTGAAACAGAGTCTTTTCTGGATATAAATTATTATCAAGACAAGATAAAAAAAATATTTTAAATAAATATTGAAGGATAAAAACGGTAATTGAAAAATATTTAAAAAATGAGAAAAGCAAGAATTTTAAAGTAGGATATGTTTGGGAATTAAAAAAGGTAAAAAAAAAGTAGACAAATGATAATGAAAAAATAATTTTAATACGGATGTAATAATAGAAAAAGTAAAAGAGTTATTTAATTAAGATGTTAAATTATATCATAAGTAAAAACAAGTAAATGTTGATTGTAAAAATAAGGAATAATTTTTTTACACCCATAATATTTGTTTCTAATTCTAAATACCCACAACACTTTATTAGTTTCTTTTTTACTCATAATATTTTTACTGTAATTTTTTTTATAATTCTCATACTGTTAATAAAACTATTATTTATTTTATAGAAAAGATAATTTTGCCCATCTAAATTTTTTTTAATTAAAATGATTCAACTTTAATATGAATATTGAATTATGTGATGCCACATATTGATGATTTGCTATCATTAAGTCATATTATGGTTGAATTGCCTCAATAAGAAAATTTTGAATTGACAAAACTGTCTTTTCAATAACATAAATAATAGTTGCTTTGATAGCATAAGTATAAGAAAATTTATGGTGAAATATTATAAGTACAAGAGGAATTCATAAAACACTATAGGTATAAGAGAAATTAGGAATAAATGTTACGAATATGGGAAGAATTTTAAAAAAAAATAAATAAATTTTAGGGGTAAAGGGTGCATAGTTTACCTTTCCTCTATTCTTGACCAATAGTCCTAACTATCCGAAAGGGTGTGTGTGTGTGTTTTTTTTTTCTCTGGTTTTAATGGAGTCACGGTTAGTTTGAAAGACCACAACGTTGAGACGGTTTCCAAAAGCATGGGAGAACATACAAACGTGTACGCAATTCTCAACATGCGTCACCAGTTTGAATCTCTCATCTTCAATAGGTTCATCCAGTTGCCAATATCCCAAGCATCATGCATTGACTGCAATCGATGATCTGTTTCCAGATATTCTTGGCTGTTAATTTCTTGGACTTAAGCCTCATTTGTGGTATGATATGAATAACGCCCACAGAAGTTTTCAGGTTTATATGATCCGACAAAAATGCATGTGCGTGTCCAATTCTTACAAGAAATCAGACAACATCTCCAATACAAGAACTGCTTTGCGTGCCCAAGAATTATTTGGGTCTATGCAATATTACAGTGCAACGCAAAATATTCAAAATTATGTTTTTTTTTTTTTTTGAAAAAAATATTATTTGTTTTTAGAGGTGAATAAAACAAAGGTTGCAACAATCCAGCGTAGGACTCCTTCTAGGACTAGGAGTGGAGCCATTACCTTCAGGTCTATTGCTAAGCTCTAATCGCCCTGATATTATAAAAAAAAAAAAAAAAAAGTTTGAAGTGATCGTTTCGGACACTAAAAATATTTTTAATGTAGTCATTGGGTCGTATCACAGAATCTCTCATTCCGACGGCCTTTGTTTGATGCAAGCGTTAAATAATCCACTAATCCAGCTTGCATACGTTGTATGGTCAGAAAACAGAACATTTTCCCGTTCGTTATTAGTTACAAACTTGGGGGAAGTCCAAAGCAATCTTCGATCGTGATTTCAGTGCACGCTTGGGGTTATCCATACTAAGTGCATTGCAGCTGATACTTCACCTTATACATTTAAGTCATCCAAATCGCAGACGTCCGGGTAGTGGGCCGTCCAATTTAGTCTGATATGGACAAAAATTGGATGGACAGACAATCGAAATCAGTAGGGGAAAGGTCAATTCCGTGCATTAAATAGATCATCCTGCTTATATGTATTTTAATCCGAAACATTTGATGTTATGCAACCCGTAAGCAATGGATCCATCATTTGGACGTTCCAGATTTGATTTACATGAGGTAAATGATGTGAACATTGCCTATTCGAATTGCATGAGGTTACATATCTTAGAAGACCCATGCACGTCGCAGTGCCTTCAAGCATCATAAATAGATTCATCCTAATATTCCTGCACTTGGCTTTGTTCCTCACGGAATACAAAGCACATCAGCGATTGTTCTTATAACATTCCACTAAGAAGAACAAGAAATCAGAACATCCTCTTTTGGGGGGGCTGAGGAATTCACTGTTTCAAGCACTTCTCAATCATGCCTTTCCTGCCTTTGGGGTTTTTCGCAAGAACTTGTAATTTCGTCTGGGTTTTGCTGTTGCTGTTATCTGTTTCTTCTCACAGCTATGAATTGAGCTCGACTGCCGGACTTCATGGGTACACAGCAATGTCAGATTTCAGAGTTTTGAATAGGAGGACTTTGGCGGAATGTCCTGATCCGAACCCCTACCTTCAAATCAATATAACCTCTAACTTGACACTTTCGAATGAAGAATTCGTGACAGTCACTGTAAGTGGTGTGCTGCTTCCTGCAGCTTCAGATTGGGTGGCCATGGTCTCACCTTCCCACTCGGAGTAAGTTAGTTGAGAGGATTAGGAATCATTCGCATGGCATGTTTTACTTAACTTCACAGCATCAATCTGATGGGCCATTGGAGTTATAAAAAAAAATACCTGTAGGACTGTAACACCCCAGCCCCAACTATGCTAAACACCTCTCTCTCTCTCTCTCTCGTCCCTGACTTATAGAATGTTCTGTCTTTTTATTTTCAGTGTTTCCACCTGTATTAAGAATGCCGTGCAATATCTCCAGACTGGTGACTTGAGCACGCTCCCTCTTCTTTGCCATTATCCTGTCAAGGTAACTCCGGTATCCATCCTGTCCTTCTTCCTTTGTTATCTCATCACCTATGAATCCTTGAGAAAGCAAATGAGCGATTTATCATCTAGAACCCACTTCCGATTGACCCGAAATGAACTTGTACCATTCGTTAGTAAACACTTTAATTTTGTTAGTACAATAGCACTTATAATCACCAACGTGCCTATGTAGCTTTGCTCTCCCCACCAGTCAAGTCCTGATTTAGCACTGGCAATGTGCTAGTGATGAGCCAGGTTATTTAACTAGTCAATAAGGCATTCCAACTAGACTGTTCAAAAATCTGAATCTGATTGGATGAGGCTGTAACCTTCACTTTTGCCTCAATATAAATTACAACTGTGAATTATCATTTTGTTAGCTTGGAAATCATGATTCAATTCTTTTACGATATGTTTTTTAGGAACTAATATGAAGAATGATCACGAACCCAAATTGAAAATCCGGCTTCAACTGGGTCTAATTTCACTTGGATTAGGACCAGAAAGAGAGATGAAATGGGCAAAAGGTGAATTGGTTCTTGAAACAGAGAAACTCGTAAATTTGCACTTTTGCATGAATTGCAGGCCCAATACATGAGCAATGATCCTGCATATCTAGATTGTAAGAAAAAGGAATGCCAGAAGTCGAAGGATGGCATTTGTCTCGTCAGAACCTGCAGTGGCTCCATAAAATTCCATGTGGTTAACTTCAGAACAGACGTTGAGTTCATATTCTTTGCTGGCGGCTTCCTAACACCTTGCATGTTGAAAAGGTCATCACGAGTGAGATTTGCCAATCCGCAGATGCCCTTATATGGCCATCTCTCAAGCATAGATTCAACTGGCAAAGCGGTAATTTCTATTCTTAGTTAAATTTCACCTATCTCAGTGTAATTTGTGTCCGCTTTTGAGTGCAAGAGATCATTAATCTTGCTGTGGAGTGGGTTGCAGATGAGGTTGACTTGGGTCAGTGGAGATGGAAACCCACAGCAACTTCAATATGCTGACGGCAAATCAGTGACGTCCCAAGTTACAACATTCACACAAAAAGATATGTGCAGTGAGTCCCCTTAAAAACTTTCTTCTACATGAATTATGGGCAAACCAGTATAAGCATTGATCACCACAAAAAAATGGTGCCCATTGTCTCTATATTTCCTGCTCTCATTTGTGTTTTTAGTAACTGGAGTGTTTCTTGACGTGAAAATACCAGATACTTCATACATGCAAAGTCCAGCTAAGGATTTTGGGTGGCATGATCCTGGGCATATCCATTCAGCTGTGACGGAAGGCCTCCAGCCATCTCAAAGTTATACCTACAGATATGGAAGGTAAACGTTCTTTTCATACGTAATCAAGAGCATGGGACTTTCATGGTCTGATCCCCTCAAAAGGGCCCCAGTAGCAAAATTCATAAGCAGTGGACTACTGAGAAAAGGCCTATGTGGGCATGATGAGCAGGAGTGTTCACTCATTGTGTTAGGACGGACATCCTCAATTATAACTCGAAATTGAGATAAGCTTTCCAGTTCCTCTCAGATGAGGTTGAGGAATGGATATGGTATGAGCTGAGTTAACAGTTCAAGTTACTGAAGAACAGTAGAGGAGGGAGTGGAAGACGGATCAAGGAGGAAATGAAGAATCTTGGAAAAAGTCAATGAAATGTCAACTGCAAAGTACAATTCATTAACAATTGGTCGCTATTCTAGTTATCAGTTACGATTCTGTTTGGACTAGTAAAGACCTGTTTCTTGATTTGTGTAGAGCAAGATTGACAATGTGAGAGGAGATCAACTGCTTTTGGGATACACAGATAGGACACTGCTCTCTCGGATCAATAGTGAAGCCTCTTTGAGGCTCTTGTCAAACAGTTGTAGCAGTCGGCAGTTGAATGGATGCTATAATCAACCCGATGGTAGAACTTTTTGACTCCCACTGCTGGAAGTCATCTGGTAACCATAGAATTCTATCACTATTAAGTGGCCAATTTATGCTTTTTGATGGTACAGTGATTCAGTTGGCTGGAGTGACTACATCAAATTCCGGACACCACCTGCTGGAGGGTCAGATGAGCTTAGATTTATTGCATTTGGAGACATGGGAAAGGCCCCACGTGATCCTTCTGCAGAGCACTTTATTCAGGTTGATTCAAAACTGTCTTGCCCACAGTCACGTTCTTTCTTCTTCTTCTTTTTTTAATGGTATCACCCACCTTAGATGACTAGGCATTCGACAGAGGTGTATTCCAAGAGAAGTGTAACAATGCCAGTGCCTCTACCTGACATTTGAACTTCGGACCTCCCACTCATGCTACCCTACACACCACCTATGTCAGCTGCTTGGGCATCCAAGCAGCGACCACATTCACATTCTTAAGAAGCTTCTAAGGATCATCATCTGATTTCTCCTGTGGCTTCACATGAGCACCTGCTATTGCATCAGTACCATTACTCCAGAAAACATAGGTAAGCTATTGTTCTTGTCTGATGTTTGTCTTGCTGGTAACACTTATGCAGCCAGGGTCTCTCTCAGTTGTTAAAGCTATGGCTGGTGAAGTTGAATCAGGAAATGTTGACTCCATATTCCACATTGGAGATATAAGCTATGCAACTGGTTTCTTGGTAGAATGGGATTACTTCTTACAACTCATCACACAGCTGGGGTCACGTGTCTCTTACATGACTGCCATTGGTAACCATGAGAGGTCATCTCCGTCTGTTCCAACCCAAAAAAATTGTGAGAGATTTGCAAATAGGTTCCTCATGTTTTTTAAATTTGCTCTTTTTGACCCTTAGGTTTCATATTTTCAGCAGATGGCTTAAAGTTTGGAAAATTTATAATTTTGGTCTCTCCACTAAGGCGAAATGCTAAAACTATTTTTTTTTACTTAAAATACCTTTTATTTAATTTTATTCAAAACTTAAATAGATTACCATATGTGATTGAAATTTTTTGGGCCACTTTTTTTATGGATTTTTGCTAGAAAAAATATTTTGAATTTTAAGTAAAATATTTACTAAAATATGAAAAGGGCATTTTGGTCATTTCAAGTTAAAGTTTTAATAGTGTTAGGGTTTCATGTTAATGGAAGGACTAAAACTATATATTTAACTTCTAGTCATCTGCTTAAATATGAAACTCAGGATCCAAAAGTGCAAATTAAAGAAGCTTGAGTTATCTATGTACAAATCACCCAAAGTATTAGCGCTTTCTTTCCATTGTTTTAGGCACGTAGATGATCAAAAAATTGAAAGGAAAATTACGTGGATACAATAAATTTATAGTTTTCATTTCGAAAGATCATTTCACATCACGATTCACGGAAAAAATTGTATCCACTTTGGATCGATCTTCAATTGCGAAACGCTATGGCCTACTCCAAGTCGATTTTGTGAAATTGATCTGTTGCTCGTTTAATCGTTAAATTGCTGTTAGACACGGACATCCAATTACAAAGAATGACAATACACTCATGCTCAAATCTGCAGAGATTATGGGGACTCAGGATCAGTGTATGGAACTCCCGATTCAGGTGGGGAGTGTGGCGTCCCTTATGAAACCTATTTTCCAATGCCAACGCAAGCCAAAGATAAACCATGGTATTCAATCGAGCAAGCAAGCGTGCATTTCACAGTAATATCAACAGAACACGCTTGGGATAGTGCTTCCGAGCAGGTAAACTACAATTCTCCTTCCGTTTTAACCTAACCCTGTTTAAGAATCCTTTTTTTTTTTCATGACAATGCTCCAAAACCAAGCATTATTCCCACCATTATGCTCCCTGCATCATGAAAAATCAGTTCAATGGAGAGATAAAATGGAGCCATAATGAGATTATTTACGTTGTTTCCTGCATCAGATAAGCCTTGCAAGTTGCACCAACTCCTGCGCATATGATGCTTTGGCAGAAAATGAGAATAGGGATGGGTTTGCCGTGTTAACTTACGTTGGCAGCACATAATCATGACTCTTTTTCCTTTTTTCTCTTGACGTTTTACAGTATGTTTGGATTAAGAAAGACTTGGGATCGGTGGATCGGTCAAGAACACCTTGGGTTGTTTTCGCAGGGTAATCCAATCAATGCACATTTCTTTATTTTGGAAAAGCCCAAGTCATCTTGCCAATTTGCTGAAATAATTGGGGACAATTTACCTTTTTTATGTCCCTTGATCTCAAATACTATTGATAATATTCGGCTCTGGTTGCAGGCATAGGCCCATGTACTCAAGCTCTTCAAGCGGAGACAGTTCCTTTGTGAATGCTATAGAACCGCTACTGATGGACTACAAGGTGCTCATCACCCTCACCAAAAATTTCATTACAAAACATTAAGTAAAATCTTGTGGGAGATCCTTTTTCAGGTTGGCCACCCTGACCAAGGAAACCAAGACTCAGACAGTTCAACAGGTCTTCCATGTGTTGTGGAAGCAGTGGACAGCACCAAGCATCAGTGGCTGTTTCACATTCTTTTCTACCTATTATTTTGATGTTCATGGCCGATCCGATAGATAATCGCTTTGTGGTTATTTTTGCAATTCGATTCACTTGTGCCTCCGAACATAATTATAGTCTTGAAGGCAACCATATTGTAACAGAGAGTAAGAAGCTAATCAATTTCAGGTGGATCTAGTACTGTTCGGGCATGTCCATAACTATGAAAGAACTTGTGCGGTATACCAAAATGACTGCAAAGCAATGCCTGCGAAGGATAAGGATGGGATCGATACATACAATGCCAGAAACTACACTGCACCAGTGCATGCCATCATAGGAATGGCTGGCTTCTCACTAGACAATTTCCCATCAGTCGTAAGTATACTTCTCGTGTGGTATACTAGAGTGAAATGGTGTCTTTAGTAGTGAGGAAAGGAGGCTCCAAACTTTTCCACCCCTTTTGATGTGATATGACAGTTTAACTGTCTAACCAACCTACCTATTTTTACCATTATCTATTCTCGATCATGCTTTCATATCTTTTCACAGAGAAGACAACTTTTTTGTTTTAATTCACTTTACTCCCTAATTAACCCTATTGTATCACAATCTCTTTTTTCCCTCACTTTTCCTTATTTTTTCTACTACCTTTTTCCTCATTCCCAAATTGAAAAGGTATAAATCTTAGACATAGCTACTGGCTATTCTGCATGATTAATTGTATTTTGCATGTTGCTGCAGGGTGGTCGTTGGAGTTTAGTGAGGATTACTGAGTTCGGATACATAAGAGTCCATGCAACCAAACAAGAAATGAGAGTACAGGTTGGTATTTAAACAAGGGGTTGTCTAGTCACACTCCCCACAGTAACAAACCAGGATATATCTGATGTATCTGATTCAAGGGATTAAGAAATCTCCACCATTAGATCCTGTTCCAGATTATCATTGTCAACCATCAGCATTCAACTCCGAAGTCAAGACAGCCTATTAATTAGTAATACAGACAACGCGTGAAGCTACAATGTGAAAATGATGCCGATTCTAAGCATCTGACTAAAGCTATGGAATGAATGAACACTTAAAAGACTGCTGGTGGTTCCAGAAAGGACTTTGATTCTATCGGATCAACATTTTCTCAATATCTTTGAACAGGCACAGCAGTATAAAAACTGAACCTTAATACTTGATGGAATTGTTAGTGGATGATTCTTTTTACATTTCTTAGTAGCCTGCCAAAAGTCCAGATCAATGGACCTGAACTTTCCAACAGTCTGATTGCAACTAGGACTGCAATTCATAATGCGAAGAAGAAAAGAAGGACATCTACCTTCTCCACAATCACATTTGTTCTCCTTTATAAACTGAAAAATCGACTTGAATTTTGACCACATTTACTATCATTTTTCGATTTCAGTTTGTGAATGCTAGTTCAGGTCATGTGCAAGACAGCTTCCAACTGACAAAATAGAGAGAAAGAGGAAGGACAAATACTGCGACATATTTTCCAGTAAGAGAACACCTTCGGCTGATTCTGTAGAAAGTAATATTTTGTGCTTCACCTGTACCTTTCAACTAAGTAACAAAACAGGTTTATTGTAAGGCTAAGATGATGGATTTAAGACTAAATGGAACTTACAAATTGAAAAAAGTGGACATGATCAATTCAAGCCCGTCCAAGTGCCAAACTCCAACTTACATGAATCACAAACCAATCAATGTGGCCTTTTTTTAGAAAAGCAAGAGAGGATAGAAGGATGCGCGAGTACACATTTTAATACATAAGATGGAGATGTGTCTCGATCTTGCTAGCTTTATGAAGAGATACAGATTTGAGAGCTGATTTGAAAGATTATGTGCAGAGATCCACCGCCTAGATACCAGTCACTGCAGGTATTCCAAATTCAACATTGAACCTTGCCTAGTGCCTACTCAAAATACAGACATATCTAAATACATTAGACGCGCTGAGGAACTATAGTTACCTGAACAACATCATCCAACTGATTAGATTACTCCATGCGGAACTTGCTCAAATCTGCAGAAGCTACGAAATTCTGTCAAAAACAGTGGTTCATCAGGAAAAGCTACAGTTTTATGCATGACTTGGTTAAATGCTGGCTGGAAGCAATGCTTTTAATTAACCTAAACTACAAGCCATCTCTTTGCCATGTGTTGGTGGCAGTAGAACCCACAATGAGTATTAGGCAGACCACCTGATAGAAAGAGGAAAAAAAAATAAAATAGATGGCTCTCATTTAGATGAGCAAATCATCTGAAACAAAACAGTGCAGTGGCTGTATGATCGACCAAAAAGAAATTTTTTTCTCAATTGTGAGGCCACCTTTTGAAATGCCTGCTATGCCTGCCATAGAAAAACCTGCATGAGAGTTCGGTGATGTTACCCAATTAAGGCCTATTTATATGTTCTTGTCACCTTGCGTTGGTTGCAGAAAATAGTTAAGAGAAGGCCAGAACTCAAGAAATTCACAGCATCTAATTTTAGCTTAACTTTGTGTTCCTTTCTTGTGCTACAAAGCTTTTCAGTTTTGCTTTTTTTGCCCCTCATGTATTTTTTTGTCCTCATATTTTCTTCATGTTGCAGGTAATGCTGTTTTGGATAGTAAATATTTATGATATCATACAATAATAATACAGAGGATGAAGAGTCAGCTCTCCACTAAAAGAGTACTGCATGACATCCAACTACTTGGTTTGGGCTGCTTTGAAGAGGTCTTTCCACTTTTCAGGGTCGCTTCCTGGTCCTTCTCCCTGCACAAATACCAACATTTCAGTTCTGCCAGAAGTCATTAATGTCTTTGTGGACTTTCTGTGAACTACAAATCGAACCACAACAGTTTATTCTAGTGGGAATAATCGTATTGCAACTTCCTTCAGGCATCTTCCCATGGCCATTGACCCAGTGAGAAATTAATTAAGATTGGGAAGATATTTCCCAAGTTTAGCAATTGACAAGGAATGATAATTGAATTCAAATGCAGTGAATTGAAGATTCTGGTTAAGTATCCATCATCAGCTTGTTCTGAAGGGAAAAAAGCCAACACCACCAGCCATGCCGCAGTGAACAAAATATAGTGCAGTTGATTCTTCAGATTTAGGAGAGATAAGTCATTACATATAGAAAAAAAATGCCATTTTTGAGTCCTAAGGAACCATGTTTGACTAAACTAACTTCCAAAATACTTTTCCTCCCCATTCAAGAAGCTCAGTCACATCCAAACCGAAGACCTTAATTTGAAACAAAGCTTGTGTACTATAGCGTCGTAGGCTTGAAGACTAACTGATAATTTACTTCATAAAAGAAATTTATTGCACTCGCTCGTTTTTTTGAAACCAGTAACACGCACCTTGACTGAGTTGATCTCATATATTTGGCCCTGTGTGAATTCTATATCTAATGCCTGTATGCAAGCTTCCGCGACAACAAGCCTGCTTACCTCCCCAACAAGTTTGTCTCCTACAAACGGCAAAGAGGATCATTATGGATCAATAGAAACAGTCAAAAGAAAAAATACACAATCAAAAAGCGTCCACACTGTTGCAATTACTTGCATTCCATTTTTAAAACAACTATATTGTGATCCAGGAGACACAATGGCCAAAGAACTTTTTATGGGACATCCAAAAAAATTGTGGCTATTATGTGATCTATCAACTGATGAGCAGAATGCCCTGGATTTTCCATATTCGTCAACAGTTGGTCAATCTTAATCAAAATGAATTTTCCTCAGCTCCAACTTTGCCAGGATCGCAAGCATTCTGTGCAAAACTGCATATGAGGAGGCAGTGTCAGGGATGATAGGCCCTCTACTTTTGTATATTTTGGGGCATGTTTGGCAAAGGCTAAAACTTCTCAAACTAAAACTTTTCAATCAAAAATTTTTCACTTTCTACAACTACCTTATTTTTTAATTATTTCTTCACATCTTCCTATACAACTACTCTACTTTTCAATCATTTCTACACGTATGCTCAAACAACCAACCTATCTATTTTAACCTTATTCTCTTTATTCCCCATCATTACCCCTATTATATCACATCGTTTTCTTTCATTTTAGAAACTTTTACACCAAAAACTTTTCATCCAAAAGTTTTATCACTTCCCAAACACACCCTTCAAAGAAAGATAAGTTCCCCCCAAAAAGCAATGCACAATTAAGGAAGAAATCATTTCTTCATCGACAGTCCATTTCACTTTGGATAATATGGTATAATTTCTTTAAAGACTTAGAGGAAGTTTTATTCTCTCTAGAAGGGATTGCATCAGCACACCTTGCCCAATAACAACTGCACGACGTTCCCCTGCAGTTGCTTTAAGCAAAGTGTTCAGATCATATGAAGTGTATGGCCCATCAGTCAATCTTCCAGCCCTGTCAAGAAAGAACAACTAGTCTGTTTCAGAGGCGAAAACAGTGTAATGCTACAAATACATAGATGGTCCATAGTTACTAAGCAATGAACCACCTCCTAATTCTTCTGAAAAGTGCACACCAGAATTCAAATGCTCAATGACACTGTCACTTGCTTTGAACATCTTCTCCATCCATCATTCCAGTCAATCACTTCCACAAGGTACCAAGGAGGGGCACCAATGTTTGAAACTCTAAGCAGTTTGGTTAGCCATCTAATTCTTCATAGAAACCCACTTAATGAGAAGCCCACCATGACTCTCTAGATGGCAAAAGCCCATCATGACTTGGGCATACACTAACGGAATTTCAGCTAGTAGCCCGAATTCCTCATATTTGTGCAAATTTCAGGAAGATTGGCTGATAATGAAGAACATATTTACAAATGCATGGAAATTGTAACTAACACCTGAAGGTTTGAAAGTTACCAAATAAGGAAACATCATAGAACATAGGAAAAAACCTTATTATTGTGAATGGAAGACCAGAACTGCGAACAAAATCCTCCCCCATCTTCTTAAATTTCAGAACACCAAAGAGATTCATGATGCTGTCCAAATAAATTTATCCGGCATGTTAATAGCATTATGAAAAAAGTAAACAATGTTATGAATATAAATTAAATTTGAATTTTCAAGAACAACATTCCAATCCAGTAATATAAAATTGATCAAAGCTAAAAGAGGGACCTAAAAAGTGATTGGTTCAGTTGATAAAAGCCAAAAGAGGAGCCCAACAAGTTCTTAGTTCAAAATTGGAAAAAGGTAGAATCACTCTTCTGAGAACATAACAAGAATATAAAGTCATAGCTCTATATGTATGGCCATTAGCTGTAAATGTTGGCAGCAATGAAGCCTGAAGAAGCTTTGAGAACAAAACGAATGCGATAACACTTTTGAACCTTTCTGGTGCAAACTGGATTGTTAATTAATTTGAAAAAGATCAAAATATTCTAAAAAATTGCAATTTGTTTCCCAGAAGAGTTTTATCAATGGTCAGAAAACTTGCCGACATGAACAGAACCATACAGCCATTGGCAGCTTGAGGTTTGGGTAAGGCATCTGTATCACAAGGCATTGAATCAAGCAACCGAAGAGTATAACGTATGTACTAAGGCATATATCAGTTAGCCAAAATGCTGTATGACTCTGATTTGCTTGCTTGCAATGTGCGTATGAGCTTACAAGTTACAGACACACAATTATGTACTACATTACCATGTAGCCGAAACTTGTCGAGCTTTACTTACAAATTATGTACTACAATACTGTGTAGTGGTAATATTTTGAACATTTTGAACTTTACTTGCAAATCAGCTTATGTACCTCCATGGCAATTCATTATATTTCGTGACCCCAACAGAGGAAACCAGCACAAGTCTCTCCAACGTTTGAGGCAGTACAGATACTAGGTTCCGGATGCCTTCCCAATCTGCACACATGAAATTTAAAATAAGATAGTCGGGTCAACAGATAGAAAAGGCTGGTACAACTATTTAGCTCATTTAGGATGGAAAATCATGCAACCTCATTGTCATCTTCGCCATCTACAATGGACAATGTTAGTGTTGTGGACAACCTCAACTGGTTTACTCATCACCGGGCTTTTGAAGCAAAACTGATTTCATGTATCTAATCTCAATTACTTGAAGATAAGAGTTGAATGATGATAGACATCTCAAGATGATAATTCCTAGTCAGTTTACATAAATAACTTTATTTTGTTAACTGGAACAATATCGTGAGTTCATTTTGTTTCTCCAGCATGCAATTTTTTTCTCAACCTGAGTCCAAATGCTGAAGAAATTTCTTTGCGAGATAATTTCATTATCCTTACATAATGGAAAACAAGAAATACTATTCTAGAGGCAGTTGTGAACCAACTCTACTGCCTTAACAAGTGTGTTGCTTCAAATAAATTGACCGATTATATAAATATCCTACCACATATCTGAAAGCAATTATGTGTAAGGCATTGCCGTACCTACTCTCTCTGGTGTATTATCTCCATCCCAGCGCTTGGAAGGAAAAGCTGTAGTTCCAGTACAGCAAATTACGTGTGTGACCCCCTACGAAACAGCATCTGACTTATAGTTACTTGACAAACTATATGTAATAGGCATTTGGCAACTAACACTCAAGTCAATGCTTAAAATCTTGTCAGACAGTTGATGATCCAATCATTGCCAATATTAAATATATGATTCATAAGACAACCTTTTTTCCTTTTTTTTTCAGAGATACAAGAAAATTTTATCATAGTCCAAAAATAGCCAAGGAATTTATCTCAGTTTGATGTCTATATAAATTTTTTGATGAAATGGCATAAAAGTTTTCCTTCCAAAAGGATTTAAGAATGAACGATAATGATTAATTGGTGAAAATGGCTCCCACAGAAAACTATAATCATGATAACTTATTCATGCCATAAATATCAAATACTTCAAATGCCAGCTGAGATGCTAAATTTCGTTTTAGGAAGAACCGACCTCAAAAAATGAAGGATCCAGATCATTAGGATTTCTTGTGTCCCCTTTGAAGACCTGTAAAATTGAAAGCTTTAAGACTTCACCTAACATCTCCAGTAGTGAGAACAAGACTTATACAACAAAGAAAGTCGAACCATATTAGGAAATTTTGCATATGCAACTCAATGGAAGAATGAACACACATTTTTTCAAAAAGAAAAAAAAATCAGAGAACGAAAATGATTGGGCAGAAAATCTAGAACCTTCAAAGTGTTTTCATCATGTTCACCAAACAGGGTTGTTGCCTTTTCAGGGTCCCTCAGCAAGAGTCGTGATCTAATATTTCGGCTGAGCAAGGATGCAACTACCAACTGCCCTGAACGAAAGTAAACTCATAAAATCTCCAATAACTCGAAAGTAGTTGTAGATAGTCTGATCTAGAATAAAAAGTCTGATCAAGAGTTTTGGTCATAAACATGCTAGATCACAGCCAGCCTTCATCACTTTCTTGAAAATAATTGTGATCATATGCACTGGATAAACTGCCCAAATGATATGACAGATTGTACTTGGTAATATGCTAAAACTGCTGATGGGAAGATGTGAACCACTGGAATTGGGAAGCTGACCAACTTACCTTAGCAATTTTCATGGACAAAAGTTGGACAGGTAAGATTAGTGATCATAGATTGAGTGCCAAAATTAGAAAGTATAATTAGCATGCCCAGAGATCGTGGTGGATTGTCGCCACCATTTTCTGAAATTCATTAGCACTTTATAAATTAAGTTGCCTAATTAATAAACAGGAAATGATATGATACAAATTTAAATTTCTGTGCTTATCCATCACTAGAAAGAAACTCAAAATAGGCCAACTACAAATTATATAAATTAAGTTGCCTCATTAATATAACAGGCAATGATATGATATAAATTTATATTTCTGTGTTTCTGCATCACTAGAAAGAAACTCAAAATAGGCCAACTGCAATAAATGATGAAAATATGAGAAAAGTAATGGCCATGATGACTGATTGAAGTGGGTATGTACTGAAATTTCTCAGGGTTGAATTCTGTTTCTACTGTCGTAAGACCACGAAGGATCCAAGAGTGGATGGTTTTTGACATACCGACACCACCCGTGCCACCAACAACAAGGACAAGCTTAGAAGATGGGGGTGCAGATTCTGCAATCTGGGTGTTGACCACTGACGACTGAATCTCTTCCTGCTTCACTGCATGAGGAATTGCTGCCCCTTTGGAGACGACGGCCACGGCGATATTTGAATTTGATGGCTTAGAAGAGCAGAACAGGGAAGAATGGATGGACGGCAGTAGCAAAAGGTGAGGAAACGATTTTAGAGACCTTTTCTGCAGTGTTCTGTTACTTGAGGTTGGAAAATCCTTTGGCGCGTTGAAAGAGAGATGCGCAGCCATGAGAGAGGGAGGAGGAGGAGGAAGATTATCGCCAAAACACTGAAACCGGCACCTTCTGTCGGATTAAACCAAAATACCGTTTTTCCAACGTTTCGTAGAATCGTATTAATAACTCTCTCTTTTTTACCGAAAGAATCGTATTAATAACTCTCTCTTTTCTAGGGTGTGCTGGGGAAGAAAAAATGTCAACTTAAAATTTTTCAATCTAAAACTTTTCACTCTCTACAATTATAATATTTTTTAATTATTTTTTCACATTTTTCCATACAACTATCCTACTTTTCAATCATTTTTACATAACTACCCACACGATTAACCTATATATTTTAACTTTATCATCTTTGCTCCTCATCATTACCTTTATCATATCACATCATTTGACAACTTTTATTTTCTAAAACTTTTCATCAAAAGTTTTATCCATTCTCAAACACACCCTTAATGAAAGAATCGTATTAATAACTATTTTGGAATAATTCCATAAAAAAACATTAATTAATAACTCTTTTTATGAAAGAATAGTATTAATTACTATTTTGGAATAATTCCATAAAAAATTTAGGAATAATTTCAAATATGACCCTAATTTATACATATTACAACACAGTTAAAACGGATATTAGTGTGAATTTATAATATTATTCCCACTAAAAGTTTTTTTAAAAAGTTATTCTAATTAGACCTTATAAAAAAATTCTATAAAATAAAATAAAATTTCTTCTGTACCCATAACATTTGCCTTAAAACTCTCGTGTACCAATAAACTTTTATAAATTTCTCACCTTTTATAAATTTCTCAGTGTTCAAAATATTTCATCTTGTCATTCTAATACCGTCAATACAACAATTATCTACCTTATTAAAACAATAATTTTGCCTATTTAAAATTTTCTAATTAAAATAATTTAACCCTAATATAACTTAATTGATAATAGTAAATCATTAATATATAGTATTAAATGATTCAAAAGTTATTTTAGGATAGAATCATTTTAATTAAAAAAAATTTAAATAAGCAAAATCGTCTATTTAATGAGATAAATAATTATTGTATTAATGATGTAAGTATAATAAGAATTTAGGTTTTAATGTTACGAGTATAAGAGGAATTTTTGAAATGTTGTAGGTATAATATGGATTAGGTGCAAATATTGTGAGCATAAAGAAATTATACCATGAAATAATGTAAAAAACGTAAAATAAAAGTGAATTCAATGACTTCTACACGCACACATTGTTCATTTTAAAAGAAATGAAAAGAACAATTTGGTCATTTTAAAAAATTTTAATGTGCTGTCTAACAAAATTTAGCGTCATTGGCATCTTTGGAATTCAAAGTTAAAATATACGGTTACATATGTCACTTTTTCACAAATATAATATATGGAAATATAAGTATAAGTTACTATCGCATTTAAAATTAACCTTTTTTGTATCATTATTATATCTTTAATTATTTTCTAACTTTGTCCCCATTCATTTTGTATCTGATACCATTCTCATATTGCCAATTAAGGTGTGTTGGAATAAAACTAAAATTTTTTATTCTTTGTAATTATCATATTTTTTTAATTATTTCTTCCTATACAATTCTTGAACTTTTCAATTATTTTTATATAATTATTTATATAACTAACTTATCTATTTTAACTTTATTTTATTTACTCCTCATTATTATCTCTATCATATCACATCATTTTATACTGATTTAAAAACTTTAGTATAGAAAATTTTTCATTTAAAAAATTTTTCATTTATCAGACACACCCTAAAGTTAATTTTCCTTCAATCTCACTTTATTCCAACTAAATCCACTGGGCCTTGAAGTGAATATATGATGTCAAAGTAATAGCCCAATGAATAGAATTTTCAAGCAAATAAAATAATTTGTTCTTTCTCTAGATGATCTATGATTATACTGGTGATATAAACTGTTAAATAATCTTATTATATATTAGAAGGACATGTAAAAAAATTTCACCATTACTAATCTATTCAAGAAAAATAAGTATTTCACTATTAAAATATAGGGTTAATTTCAAATATACCCGCTATATTTGCTCTTAATTACAAATATACCCACTAAATTTGAAAACTTATATCCACTAAATATGAGTGAAATTTCGAATATACCCATTATGACAGTTATAAACGTTTAATAATTTTAAAATTCCAAAATATACTTGATTAATCTAACATTTATTGTGATTTGTGCAATATCCAGATTGTTAAAATTCATTCTATCTAGCTTTTCTCTCACAGTAGATGTGTTTCCATTATATTGTTCAACTTCTATCATAGTTGAATGAATATTATTATTAAATAATAAGGAGCATTTTGGACATTTCATATGATGGATAACGGCGATTTTTAATTTTGTCTGATAGAATGAGTATTGATGAAATTTCTCCTATACTTAGTAGGCATGTGTGAAAGTTTTCAAACTTAGTGAGTATATTTGTAATTAAAAGCAAATGTAGTGGGTATATTTGAAATTAATCCTAAAATATTTATTATTTTGAACTTATAATTTCATATTATTCGTGCATATTTTACATTATATCTAAACTTATATTACAATCAAGTACCAAGATAATTCTTATAATTTTTCCAAATGAAGACTACTATGAGCTCTCAAATATCAATGGAATAGAAGATCAAGAAGACAAAGCACCCTGCCACCTGCTCACCTACACTAATCGCCGGTGGTTATAATTTCACAACTTAAACATTAAACGGTTCCTCTTTTTATCAAACGTTAGTTGATATAAGTCCAAATATTGTATTTTCTTGTTAAATTAATGTCTGGATTCTGTAATTGAAATAGTTAGAATTCTCGACTTTTTTAGTTCTTACTTAAACATAAATCTTAATGGTCCTGAAAGGGACAGCAAACAGCAATTCAATGAGGCCATGGCCTTTCTGTACATTCAATATTGGTGTCTCTTTTGAGATATTTCCGATTGAAGTTGAGTTTGAGGTGTTAGGCTGCGAATGTGTTAATTTGAAATGGATCGAGGAAAACATAATAACATAGGTTTCAAATGTGTATGAAATCTTATCGATTCATACGAAAATATTATATAATTCAAAATAAAGTTTCTCTACGAATATGGAGTAAAAATAGTAGTTGGCAAAAGTGAACTTGAACTCAAACAAAGAATCCTCTTATGGTATTGGACGTGGATGAGAAGATTTATGGATTAAGGTGCTTGTGCTTTGGGAAATAAACGATTATATGGTTAACGGAAAAGTAAAGTTATTATGTATTAACAAATAGGGGGTATTTTTTTTATACTCATAATTATTTGCACATAATTTTTGATATATCCACAACGTTTCATAAATACTTCTTATACTTATAATATTTTATTCTAAATTTCCATTATACTCAACCTACTAGCACAACCACTTATCTATTTTATTGAAAAAAGACAATTTTCCTTCTCTAAAATTTTCTAATTAAAATTATTCAACCTTAATAAACTTTTGAATTATTTAATGTCATATATTGATGATTTACTATCATCAATTAAGTCACATTATAAATGAATTGTCTCAATTAAGAAATTTTTAATGGAGAAAATCATTTTTTCAATATGAAAGATAATAGTTACAATGACGACATGAACATGAAGGAAATTTCGAGTAAAATATTATAAGCGCAAAAGAAATTTAGAAAACATTATAAATATCTAAAGAATAATAGGCAAATGTTATGTGTATGGGAGAAATTTTCTCTAAAATTGTATAGAAGATTTAAAAATTAATGTTGAATATATAAAAAGTTTTTCTTAACTAAAAATTTCATTCCAATATTCCAGTCAACGTGACAATCATCAAAATATATTAATGAAGTAGAACTATAAAAGAAAGCAACCTCTTGATATTTTTTAAGGTAATTGAATTTTGCCCAAAAAGATATATGTTTGGCAAAGCATAAAACTTTTCACTTTCAACAACTATCTTATTTTTTAATCATTTCTTCACATTTTTCTATCCAAGTATCTTACTTTTCAATCATTTTCACACAACTATATATACAACCAATCTATTTATTTTAACTTTATTCTCTTTACTCTTCATCATTACCTCTATCATATCAAATCATTTTTTCTTAATTTAAAAGTTTTTATACTAAAAACTTTTCATTAAAAATTTTATCACTTCTTAAACACACTTAGAGATAAATGTTGACATTGGATTTGGCTGACAAGAAGGCTTCATTGGCATTGGAGCTTTATAAGCGACAGCAAGGCTAGATGTTGAATGTGGTAGGGCCTGGAGGACTATCTTGGAGGAAGATTGCCACATCCACTCCAATGTGGGTCATCTGATTGAGAGAATCAAGATGTGAAGGAAGACTTTCATTATTGTAAATTTTCTCTTATATCTAGGAATGGTAACATGGTTTCTCACACTTCTGTGACTTATGCTTTAATTAAGGGGTTTTTTTAATCATGTTTGGCTAGATGAGTCCCTTAATTGCGTATCTGACGCCATGTTTAGCGACCTTTCTTTTTACCTTTCTTTCACAATGCATTAATTTTAGGGTCTTCTTACCACCCGCTTTAGCCGCATGCGCTGGCCGGAGGGAGGTGGGGAAGGCCCTGATCTCTTTGTATCTTAAAAAAAATTTGATCATGGTGTTGAACGACCTTTTAGTTAAAATTGAAAATTATTTCAATTGAAACCTAGGAAATTTCTAATGTAATTGAACAAAAAAAATTTTAATAACCATCTTTTGATCTATATTGATTTTTACGACATTCAAAACCCTAATCAATGATATTTTTGGTATAATATGTAAAAGATTTCCCTGAAACCCATTTCTCTGAAATATCCCAGTTGGGTCACTTTAACCATTTCATTAAAAATACTCCAGCAATTATATTGAGAATCATTTCGTGAACTGAGAATTCCAATTTTAAGTCAATTACATAAGCCATTATTATTTAAACGATCAAATCAATTTAATAAAATTGTTTGATTAATACATTAATTTGAAATTTTTTTAATTCAACACCAGTGTCTTTAATTTAAAACATTCTTTCTTTTTACATAAAAAAAACATTCTTTCTTTATAGGCAAATTACTTAATGTAAGTGAATCTAAATGATTTTCATAAGTCACATATATTATATGTTTTTGAAAAGTATAGCCCCAATAAAATTTGCATTGAAAATGATTTTGATATCATGATTAAACAAATTAGTAATAATTTTAAAATGATTGGATTGAATCTTGATTATTCATGGAATGGGGCCAAGTAGTCGGGTGAAACCAGTTCATGATATACCAATATAGACAAACGGCCTTGAAAATAAATATAGTTAGGATGGTTTAAATTTTACAAAAAGCCACATTATACGAAAACGAATACGTTCATGAGAACTGACAATACAAAATGTTTTTTAAAACATTATTTTGAAACTCTTTCAAATTACGTACCCTGAGTTAAGAGATGGCAACAAAAGGAAGAAAATTAAAGATCTAAAGATGAATTTCACTTTAAAAAACAACTTATAAGACCAAGTAGTTTTCCGTGAGTAAATAAAGGTATGCAGGTAGGAGGTTCACACTATTAAGTTTTCATTTTTAGAGTTGTCTTCAGTCAGTTGATTGATTATCCAAATTAATTGACACAATGACAAAAAGCTTGCTAAAAATTTAAAAAAAAAAACACACACACACACACACAAAAATTGAGATAGAAAATTTTTGAGAATTTTTAAAATTACATATTTAAGTCCTCATCTTAATTTAATTTGATTTATTTTTTGCAAACCCTCTGAATAGATCAAAACTTGTCGGACGCGAAATTAAAGAAAGAGTTTCCCCAAGTTATTCGGCCAAGGCAAATCAGAGGTGGTGAAACAAAAAAATCAATGCAAGTCATTTTCATGTGGTTTGAAACGAAGCAAAAGATTGTGGTGGAGATGAGGAAATTTCAGACTGCGCGCTTATGTGGGCTAACACCGTCGACAGTATTTTTTTGCGGCCAGAGATGCTCGCCATGTAGACATGAGACTCATGACGTGTGGCAGGAATCGATGCGATTTTCAGCCACTCATCGTGCGCGCGCGCGTATATGAAGACCCATTCATATCATGACGGACTGTGCCGTAAAATAAGCCACGTACATATTAAATTACAATAAAATTTTATGCACTCATTTCTCTATATAAAAATTATATTTTATATAGTTTAAATGTTAAAAATACCATTTTAAACTTGGTAATACATTAAACTATTTTATTACGTTGATTTTGCATCATTTTAAGACGGAGACTATACACATGTTGGATTTAGATGAAAATTAGTATGCTAATAAAGCAAACAATTCTAAATAGAATGGGCGGAATAAATTTCTCATTCGTGATCATGTAGAGCCCACAGTGTATGGACTGCATGGTGCAGTAGCATGCACTGTAACATTTTCCATATATATAAGAGTTGCTCCGGTGCAGCTACATTTGCCCAAAAACAGATCCCACGCATATTAGAATGCGATGAAACTTTATACAATCATTTACTTATATATAAATTTTATAAAAAAATAGTTTATATGTTGAAAAATCACTTTAAAGTCGTTATTTATATCAAACTATTTTGTTACGTTGAATTTGTACGCTTTTCAAATGAAGTTCATACGCATATCTGATTGGGATGAAAATTAGTATGGTAATAGAATACACAATTCTAAATATATTTGGTAGAGTAGATTATAATTTTATGATCACGTGGGGCCTATTTTAGTGCAACTACACTTCTGTTACGATGAAGTTACGCTGCACCTGAGTATTTATATATATGGAGTTGTTCCGATGTAGCGCAACTGCACTAAAACAGCAATACGTTTGATCAAAAATAGACCCCACACATATTAGAATGTAATAAAATTTTATACAATCATTTATCTATATATAAATTTTATAGCAAATGGTTTACATTTGAAAAACCATTTTAAAGTTGTTATTTACATTAAACTATTTTATTACGTTAAATTTGTATCGTTTTCAGATGGGGCCCATATACATATTTGATTCGGATGAAAATTGGTATGGTAATAGAATACATTATTCTAAATATAATTGGTAGAGTAAATTATGATTTTATGATCATGTGGGGCCCATTTTAGCGACGCTGCACCTGATATATATGTGTGTATGGAATATGATCAAGTGCATGCGACTGCATCGTGTGCAGTCGATGCAGTCGATGCCCTTTGGGCCCCACATGATCATGAATAAGAAATTTATTCTACCCATCGTATTTAGAATTTTCCACTTTATTAGCATACTAATTTTTATCTAAATTCAACATGTGTGTGATTCCCCTCTTAAAATGGTACAAAATTAACGTAATAAAATAGTTTAATATAAATATTAAATTTAAAGTAGTATTTTCAACATCTACACAGTCTAAAATATGATTTTTATATGGATAAATGATTATATAAAATTTCATTATATAAAATTTCATTATAATCTAATACGTACGATACTCATTTTACAGCAGAGTGCAGTCGGTCTGCACGGAAATGAGTCCGCGTATATATCACCATTTTACGGCAGACTGCAGTCCATCCGCACGGGAACGGGTGTGTATATATATATATATCACACACTTCACCAGAAAATCTGTATATATCTTCACCAGAAATGGGTCATGGCCCAATACTTGCACGCCCATAGTAGCGTGTATTGTAATAGAATGATGTCGTGACATGCAGTGCAGGCCCGACATATGGAATCATTCGATTCTGTAGTAAACTAATTCCATCCTACTGCAAAATGTGCATAACTCATGATTGAAAAATATGTAAAATAAATATAATAAATTTATTTAATTTACATACTAATTCTAAAGTTTTTAACTCAATATCTAAATTATCCAAAACACTTTTCTTATATGGTTAATAATTTATAAGTTATTATAAAATTTTAATTTATGTGTATAGATCTAAGTATATTTCTTAATTTATATATAATTATATTTTTTTAAGGAACTACAATATATTTAAAATGTTAATTAAAATGATTTTTGACACTATAAAGACAATAACGTTTTAAGAGCCCTTTCAGTGCCATATAAAAGTAAAAATGGATATTTTGAAAAAGTGAGACAATAATGTGATATAATATGAATAAATTCATGTGAAAAATTGAAATATAGAGTTTATAATAAAAAAATTATAATAGATGGGCAACTAATATATTAAATCATAACAAAAGGCATGCCACAGGAATAGAGTTTTTTTTTTTCACAGGATAAGATGTTCTCAAACGAATGTGAAGCATTTAAAGTATGAACAGTGAAATTTTTATTTACGCGTCAAAGTGGGAGAGATCTCTACAAAAAATAAAAATATGACAATTAGTCAACTAAAATATCAAATCATATCAAAAGCATGTCAATTGCCGTGAGAAAATTTAAATATACCCATATATATTCACATATTGTCCCTAAAACCTCATTTTTACTCATGTTAAGAAGGGTTGTCAGCATATGTAAAATGATAAAATTGCACACCGTAATCTGCAATTCATGTGTCCTTCCAGCCATAATTTTTGTTCGAGTAGAAAGTAATTTGAAATGGAAATTAGGTCATGAATGGTAAATTAGCTTATGAATTAATGTGTGAGCAATAATATCGTTTCACACATATGCTAACAGCCTATTTAATAAGTCCTTAACATTGGCGCATAAATGAGATTTTGGTCAAAATACTCAGGCATAAGAGAGACCATTGGAAGCTCGTGAATATATTTGGAAGTACCTAGTACAGTACAAAACTTGTTTAAAATTTGCTATAATTTTTAATTTTACATATAGGATGTTCCCCCAAAGCTATTTAACTAACTCATCAAAGAGGCAGATGTCCGCATAAAAATTTTGTCATTGTGTGTGTATATAGGGATGTGATCAAATGTCTCTAGCCTGATCTGTCCAATAATTCCCACCCCCCCACAAAATCTCGCAGGCCTACCAAAAGTATACTAGAGTTGCGTCGTGATTGGTATACATATAGAAGCTCATTATACCTCATCAACGGAATTAACGGAGGTCCTGCAAACATCAGCTAGCTCTGATCGGACCGAGTAATATCATGAAGCATGTACTGTTAATTAGTGACGTTTGAATCTTTTTTTTTTTTTTTTTGAGTAATAGGTTGGGTTTTCACGAAAGCAGCGTCAAAACTCAGAACCATACAATGACTAGGGGTGCAACTCGGGCTCATGAAACTCGGGTTCACCTTAACCCTAACCCTAACCTTATTTGTAAATCTTCAACCCTAACCCTAACCCTAATCCTATCTGTAAAACCTCAACTCTAACCCTATTTTTGAAATTCGGGCTCGGATTGAGTTTCGGGTTGACATGTTACTATAAATATATATCATATACTCATTTAATCACAAATCTATTGCTAAAAAACCTAAAATGACAATTTATTATAAGAAAGCAAGAAAAATTTTAATATCATTTAAGAGTATTAAGAAGAAAAACTTGTTTTGGGTCTTCTTTTCGCATTAAGTTGAATAGTAACCCTATTTTGGAGAATGTAGAAGTACAACCTTTGTTCGTCCTGCAATTTAACATGAATATCACAATCATATATAGAAATATTAGCATCCAACCATAAGACAAACTTTATAATATCAATCATAAGAAAAGAAAATAATCCCAAAAAATACAATAATATCAAAATAAATAAGATTACAACAAGTTCAAAAATACAACTCCAAATCACAATATCAAAGTTAGGTCCAAGTCTACAACTTTAGTCTTAAGTTCCAATAACCAAATTATAACATTTAACTTAGATTGTCAAGTTACAACATAACAACATAAAACATCTTAATTTCCCACACAATCTTCATTCTTCTTGCCTTGTGTTATTCTCATCCGCCAAGCCAAATTCTTTTTTTTCCTAAAAGAAAATGCATAAAATCGATGTCATCTTGTACAATTTAACTTAAGGAGCATATATATGCATATATATTCAAATATATAAATAATACCTCCTGTAAATTAATTTCTTGATGGAAGAAGTGGTAACGATCCCGAAGCAGCATTTCCCGATGTTTGAGAAACTTCATCTGAAAAAATAAATATTAGCATTAAAAATAATGTTAAGAGTAAAGTATAGGATTAAAACATAGAAAAATATATTTTACCTCTTGCGCATTTGTCTAGTTGATCAACGAATTCTTTATAATTTGAATCGACTGGAGCTGCTTTCAACCAATCTTGAGAGCAAATTAAACACTCAACCAACATGGGTGTCAATGAACTACGATATTGGTCAAGAACACGCACTCCAGTGCTAAATGCAGATTCTGATGCAACTGTTGAAACAGAAATAGCCAAAATATCTTTTGCTATAAAAGATAAAATCCTGTATTTTGTAGCCGTTGACCACTATGCTAAAATATCAAATGGTTCTACATCATTCTCAACTAGATCTTTTAAATAGACATCAATTTCATTTGTGATAACTCCAGCATTAGTGTTACTCATAGATTGTCATAGCTTCCATTTTGTATGCTTCGATTCGGATGATGCCACGCTCACTTCAGACAAAGAACGTGTAGTACTACTAATAGACCCAGATTCATAAGTTCCATACAATTCAACCATTTTATCATACACTTTCTTTGATAATGTAGAAGCCTGATCCGCAGGAAGGAAAATACTAAGACAAAATTTCAAATAGCCTAGCTTGTACCTTGGATCAAACACTACCGCAATGATCAAGTAAATGTTGAACTTGTCAACAAAACCCTAATATTTTGCAAGTTTTTTCTTCATTTTGTTGCACATATGAAGAAGGATAGGATTTTCATTCTCGGCTGGAAATGAATTTAATCGATCTTGAATTGCATCAAGTTGAGGAAAATGATGTGAGGAAGTGATATATTTAGTGCCCGACAAGATCTCAGTAGCTTCAAAAAACAAAACCAATAAGTCACAAAGGACTCTAGCATGGTTCCAATCTTCTTCAAGAGGAGGACTAGTGCTTCTAAAGCTTGCATCATTCACTTCAAGATGTTTGAAAGCTATTTCAAAGGTAGAGCATGTTTCAACATCAAGTATATAGAATTCCAATGTGTTGACACATCTAAACACAAAAGACATTTTACTCGAA
Organism: Annona cherimola; assembly: GCA_030490835.1. Taxonomy (NCBI): domain Eukaryota; kingdom Viridiplantae; phylum Streptophyta; class Magnoliopsida; order Magnoliales; family Annonaceae; genus Annona; species Annona cherimola. The sequence continues at coordinate 72,487,579 of CM059973.1, read as the reverse complement.
ATTCTAACACTTTCACAAGATTTTTCAAATGCTCTTTCTCTACTAAGAGAACTCTTGACCCACTTTATGCTATTACGAATTCGAGCAATGGAATCCTTGATTTGATCGGTTCCCTCCTTCACAACCAAATTTAAAATGTGCGAAACACAACGGACATGTAAAGATTCTCTATCCCCAAAGAGAGCATTCTTCATTTTTAAATTTAAATACAAAGTGTTTAGCGCAACATCATTGGCCGATGCATTGTCAACCGTTAGAGTACACACTTGTCTAATATTCCAAGCATTCAGACATTCTTCAATTGCGTTAGTAATAGCTTCACCCGTGTGTGGTGAAGGAAGAATACAAAAATTAAGAATGTACTTTTGAAGAGTCCAATTAGAATCTATAAAATGAGCAGTCAAACATAAATACCCAATATTCTGATTTGAAGTCCACAAATCCGTTGTCAAGCATACACGCCAAACATCCTCACTAAAAATCTTTCGTAATTTAGTCTTCTCTAACATGTATATTTTGAAAATTTCTTTCACAATTGTGGTCCTTGAAACATATTTAATGAGTCTTTGCACAACTTTACAAAATTCTCTAAATCCTTTTCAACAAATTTAAACGACAATTCATCAAAAATAATCATTCTTGCCATTGCTCTTTCGCAGGCTTCTTGGTCAAACTTCCAATTTGACATAACCATTCCACCATCATCAGATACTGTTTGAAATGAAAACAAGTGTTGGCCCTTAGCTCTTTTGTTGGTATTATACTTGCATAACTTTAGGTGTTTAGTTAATGTGCTTATTCCTTGAGTACTTGGACACTTAAGTTTAATCTTACAATACTTACAAATTCCCCATGCCACTTTTCCATTTTTGTCTAAAATCCTTTCAAACTCTTCCCAAACTGGTGATGAAATTTTATATCTCTTTTTCTTCTTGGGAAGAGACTCGTTTGCATCTGAACCTTCTGTAAGATCAGTTGTATTTAAAGTAGTTGTTGTATTTTTTATTTGCTAACTGTTGATCTCTTGTTCACTATTCTTGTATTGCACATTACTTGAATTGTCCATATTTTGTTAACCACATAGATATCATTTTCACAATATATAATCACAGTTATAGATTTTTGTTTCAATCCCAACGATTTTTCCTACATTATATCGCTAACCAAATTAAACCAAAACATTAACCAATATATATTAACACAAGCATACATGCCTTAAAATTCCCATCTTTTATACCAAATACATGCCTTAAATTGCCCGATTTGGAATTTAAAAATGATTTTACTAATTGTGGCTGCATGAATTTTACTGACTACTTCAACTAAGATGAGGTGTTTCGTACGGGCATGCGAACCAAATCATGTTCAAACTTATGAAATCGAAAAAATTAATCGAGGACTGAAACGAAATGGCATCTATAGAAGGAAAGTTAATTACAGAGGTGGGTAGTGTGGGCTGTCGTGCTCGGGTGGCCGATTGAGAACAGGTGCAAGCACGGAGCAGGCACGGCAGGTCTGGCAAAGAGCAGGCACGACAACTCTGGCCGTCCGGCGTCTAGAAGAGGCGAGGCTTCAGACTCTGGCCGTCCGGCGTCTGGAAGGAAGACAAGCGCGGCGATCTAACTCCGGTCGTCTGCCGTCTAGAAGGAAGAAGGCAGGTGCAGGCGCATAGCGGGCAGCAGCAAGCAGCGAAATTGGGACTGCCCCGTGGAATCCTGCAGCCACACACTTCAACAGTTCCACGTGACTTATTGGTAACAGGTAGACGTCGCGTACTCACGTCTGTATCCCAAGGCTTAGGGATCCTCTTCCTCTTAGGCAATTAGGCACTACTGGACCAGGTACTACACACCCATCGAGTAGCGAGATCGAGCAGGCGATTGATCAACGGCAGCGGCAAATCGAGCACTGAGCAGGCGATCGAGCAACGGGCAACGGCAAATCGAGTAGGCAAATCGGGCAGGCGATTGAGCAGCGGCGAATTGGCATCAAACTATGACCGTCCGGCGTCCGAAAGGAAGAAAGCAGGCGAGCGACGGCCGCAGGCAGGGCTGCATATGGCGAAGCAGAAAGGGGAGAAAGAGAAAGGGCTTTCCGGCTTAGGGTTCGATATTCGGTTGCTGGATCGGGATACCGGGACGAATGGACGATGGGGATATTAGGAATAGGATAAAAAAATTAATATTTTAGATTCGGGTTCGGGCTTATAGCAACTCGAACCCGAGCACTATATGCATTCAGTTCAGTTCGGGCCAGGGAAAATCGGGTTCAGGTTGAAAACATCAGGGTTCGGCGGGCTGGGTTCGGGCCGAACCCGGCCCAAGTTGCACCCCTAACAATGACACTTTCGGAAGTTGTACGAACATCACGCTTGCACATGGACATGTACATGCACATGCAAATGCAAATGCAACGATTTTAGCCCACAAAAAGGAGCAGTTGGAATTAACTTTCCTTCCTGCAAGGCTGCAACTGGCCAACTGCAATAAAGCCAAAGAATTACACCACCGGCATCAACTGATTCCTACGAACGTTTACTGTCACACGAATGAGGCCTTAGCCAATTAACCCGTAGTCTAAATGTGGAAGTAGACATACACTAAAATGTGTAGACCTGACTAGCTTTTCAATTATTTATGTTCATAGTTTCCTTTTGTTTTAATTATTCTATCTATCATATTAATTTTTTACCTAAAACACACGTTGACATATCACATCCATTCAAATATACTTGTCATGGTCTTTTCATACAAAAAAACCATTTTTATGTCGTTTTGTAAATTAATCCAGCATCAGCATCATTAGCGTGTTTTATGGATAACATGGTCCACTCCTAGGTAACGAATTATATACACAAAAGCGACCATGTTATCCGTAATTGTTATATTTACATATATAGGTAACCAAGGGGAAGTTTGGTAATGTGTAAAATTATAGGATTGTGGAAAATGGAGGGAAATGGAAAAAAGAATATTTCGAGAAATATGTGATTGATAGGAAATTATAGGAGTATAGTTGGAATAAATAGATTTGTTGTATGTAGTTTGTAGGAAAAATGATTAGATATAGAGGTAAAAGTGAAAAAATAGTGTGATTGATGGAATAATTATTGGCCTTGGGAAACCAAATCTCATGAGTTTTCCATAGTTACCACACTTGACGATTACCAAACGACCCCCAATTAGAATGCAACCTTGTTTAAATGCAACCAGTTTATGGATGTGGGATTTAAAATGCAAACAGGCAAAGTTAGAGAGTTTAAAATGCAAAATACTCGTTATATCCCCTTGATTTAATTATAGAAGTTTTGTTGTCCTTTGTTGTATTTAAAAGCATGTAGTCTCTTATGTTGATAATTGAGAACCCGTAGTAGTTTCTTTTTGGAAAAATTATAAAAATTGTCTTTGTACTTGATTGTAATATGAGTTGAAATGTGATATAAAAATATATACTAATTAGAAAAATTATATATACAAAAGTGGATTCAAATAACAACTTGGATAGGGCCCATCTTGATATTTATCCGAATCCATTCCACGTAAGTTATTTGAAAATATTTGTTAATGAGTCCTATGAGATACTGGTCTTGCTTCTATATACTTAGATTATATATAAAATTATCATCAATTTTAATATGTTGTAATTAATGCAAAATTTAGTTCATTTATTGTATTTAATATTATTTCTTTAGCTAAGAAACTAAGTTTAATCTAAATCAAATGTGTGCATGGGTTAAATTTTTTTAAAAACAGATATGTTCATGTGTAAATTAGGAAAATATTTGATCTATTCACATATATACATTAGAATATAATAATACTTTATAGAATTATTTGTCCATGTATGATGATATCTTAAATAGTTTAAAAATTAAAAATACTACTTTAAAATTGATATTTCACAACTAATAATTTTATTATGTTAATTTTATAAATTTGTAGGTGAAACTCATGGACATTGATATTAGAGAAATTAAAGAGTTTTCATCATGATATAAACGATGTTAAATGCAATAGATGAAATGAATTTTTCATCAATCATCAAGATATCAAAAATTGAAAGAATTAATGTAGTAGCAAAACTCATTAAATACACTATTTTAGTATCTTTCAAAAATACAAATTGTCTTTATGTCTTTTTTATTTTCTATAATTTTTTCTCATACCATCACAATTTTGCCAACATCATTTAATTTCTTTTTGCTACTTCATGCTAACAAATTAATGTCTAGCTTTATATATTCTTGCTTTATTGTAAAGGGCTTCCTTCACTTAGAATTACCGGTTCCACATGGGAAATCGGTTGATTTTCACTCCAACTGATAGCAGGGAATACACAAATGTTGGAGCATAATTTTAATTGTGTAGTACCAATTGGATTCCATCATGAGATTAGATGTGTTGACAACAAGGGTTAATATTATCAAATAAGGGAGATATTTATGTTGATGTTTGCCACACGGGTTTTCACCCAATGGTAAGCGATGCCAAGCGCGTTGTGAGGGATGAAGGTTCAAGCTCCATTTCCTCAAGTGAGAGAATTTGATCTCCTTCATAGTACAGAGACCATGTAATTTTCTTTATGGATAAATGGAAGCTTGTTGTCTCTCTTCTAAGTAGGTAAGAGGTTGTTGTTGTCTTCCGAATAGGATCTGAGTTTAACTATAATATTAGATGAGATGAAATATTGCACAACTAATAAAAAAAATATTTATGCTTTTGCAAGTCATAATGTTAGAGGTCGACTACAGGTATAATAACCTATATAGTCTCGTCTACACAAGGTCGTTCCTAGTAGTTTCATGTGAAAGCAACATATTAATCCGCGCTGACATTTTAAAGGCCACGTAATAAGCAATAAATGAAACATAGTCAGCGTGAGCTAGAATTGAGAGGCACTAACTGAGACACGTGCCTTATTAGAGATAATAAGCTAAATGCATGTCACATAAGAGGCAACGATCTAGATGAGGCATAAGATAACAAAGGCATGAGGCCTAAGTGGCATTACGAGGTTTAGACCTCATTAGTGATCGCACTTTACTCTGCATCATATAGTTATGATGGATTCATGATTCTAATTCACAATAAATTAAATGCAAGGATTGTGCAGTTGGTGATTATTAATGGTGTCCTAGGGATATATCAATCCATGCAAATAAAATCATCATTATCATTAATCATTTCTTACATAAATGAGGTCAATTGCATGGATAATATTATGTCGTTTGTAATAATAAAAAATTATGAGTTCATTTAGGAAGTAATAAAACTTTTAGATTAAAGGTTTTTAAATGTAAAAGTTTTTAAAATAGAAGAAAATAACGTAATATGATGAGGATCATGATAAAAAGTAAAGATAATAAAATTAAAATAAATATATTAGTTACATGGATTATGTAAAAATTATTAAAAATATGATAGTTGTATAGAAAAATGTGAATAGATAACTAAAAAAGAATAATTATAAAGAGTAAAAAATTTTAAATTAAAAAGTTTTTTTAAAGCAAACACGCCCTAAGTTTTTAATAATCTTTAATATTTTTATACTTCATTTAATTACTTTCATTCAATTTTTTTTTTATCATCCTCTCAATCTCTTAATTACGGCATTCCATTTGGATAGACTGGGTGCCATTTCCTGCCTCGGTTTACTATGCCCAATGCGACAACTCAGCCACTTGAAGTCTTGCAACAACGTACATACCTAACTTAGAATGCATGTGAGGAAGACTCACATGGGCACTGGTAAGTGAATTTAAAGCTATCCACCAAACCATTGGCTCTCATCCATGTAGCGATTCCTCATGGATTGAAAGGGACAGGTGTGGTGTACCTCTCCCTTCCTAGCTATATAAACTTGTGGAAATTAAAAGTTGGATTAATTTCCATGGATATATGCATGGGACCCAAGTTCTTCGATGGGGCTTTTCATCCATTATGCACGGGGCACATGTGTGATCGATCAGCCAGTTGCAAACTCGCAATTGCGTTATTGAACCAGAACGAGGCATGTGATCGTGGCCTCCAAAGGCACAGTCCATCTGCACAAGTCCCGTCAAGAGAGAGGGTGAGTGAGTTTCCCTCTCAGCCTCGATCAGGGTCACGAGATGGAAAGACCATCCCCCTCCCACCAGAGACAAAAGCCAAACAGGGAAAGGAAGGAATGATTCTCTCTCTGGCCAGCTGATCAGTCAGGGCACACCCCTCATGCACCGCTTCTGCTTTTAGGGTGTTGGACTTGTCTGGAGGCTGATGGGGGTCCCAAAGCACCCCGAGGGGGACCATGTGAGTGCACATGCCTAGGCCTCCCCAGCCTCCGCCTCGCAAATTGCACATGGATGAGGTGTGGCTTCGGGAATGCAAGGCCGGCCCACACACTTCAGATCAAATGTCTTAGTTGCCCTTTCACTCTACTAGTCACTTAGTCAGCAATGTAAGTCATCAAGGCACTATTTTATAATGTGAGTAGGGAGGAAGATGGGGAATAAAAAAAAGAATATTTTTGAAGAAATGTGATGAAAAAAGTGAGATATTTAAGTAGATTAGATATAAGATCATTCTTTGAAGTGCAGGGGAAGGATAGATTCTCACCTATCATTCTTGGCAACCAATACTAAAGATATTAAGACTTTGCTTCAATAAAACTTTTCTTTTGTGTAATTTTTTTCAATTTTTAATATTTAAATGTTTGATGAAAAATCTACTCTATCTATAACATTTAGCATTATATATATAATCATGAAAACTCTTTTAGTTATCTAATAATACCGTGTATAGACTTATCTAAATGTATAAAATAAACATAATATGACTTAATGCTAAATATTAATTTCAAGTTGTATTTTCAATATTTAAACCATCTAAAATATCATTAATATATAGATGAATGATTCTATAAAATATTATTATATTCTAACACATATGTAAATGAATCTAAGTTATTTTATAATTTATACGTGAATATATATTTTTCATCAGACATGGTAATACAAATATTTGATTAGCATGAAACTAAGTCCCTTAACTGAACAAATCATATTAAATACAATAAATGACTCATCTATGCTCAAAGACGTCCTAAACATAACTACCTCATATTGCCAGATGGGTGTCCAACGATACAGCAATTTAATGACATCTTACAACTAATTAAATTCAAGCCTTTACATCCTAATCAATCACAAATATCAAATTTCCAAAACCAACTCATTCTTATCAAGAAATCAACCAATCACAATCCATGACAGCAAAACATAATCACATCTATCTAACAAAATATGATCAGTAACAAGATATATTCTCATCTACTCATACCTGCCAATTAAAATAGGATCAATTTAAATTAAGATTAAACGTATTTTTTATCATCATGGAAATCACAAATCACATAATCTAACGCAATACATGAATCATTAAATACTTTTGGGTTGCCACGTGCAGGAAAGCAAGCATGAATCATTTAGGAGGGATGGAGGGGTGATTTGGTCATTGGGCGAGACCAAATGCACTTATTTTGCTATCAAACATTATCATCTCTGTCTGCAGAATGATCCGAGCATGATAATTGATAAGAGCGTGCTACCAATATCAACAGCCTATAAATTAGAAACCCTTCAAGCACCCAACCCACACAACCACAGTCCTCACTCCAGCTCCTCAAAACCCTTCTCGCTCCTTGCTTTTCCCTCTTCATCAAATATCAATGGCCAAGAGTCTTCTCATCGCACTGCTTTCTGTTCTGTTGATGATTGCGCTGTTCAACCAAAATGAGGTCTTTCTCTTTCTCCCTCTCCCTTTTTTTCAGGCTTGCTTGGGAATATTGATCTAATTCACCGCAAATCCTGGCTAGCTTGTATTTTTATTTCCCTCAGCTGACTCAGTACATTTCAACGTTCTCAGGCTGAGGAATTGGCACCGGAGGCACAGCCCAACAACAATCCCATGGTGAGTGTGAGACGATTATTTGTCCCGTCAATTTCTTACTTTTCTAACCATTTTTACACTGCACCAAATTTCCTTAAAAGAAGTTAGCGTTTAGGCTGCATATACGTTGCCAATTAAAAGTGGTGGCACTTAAATGCAGCCCTCTTTGCTTTATATGCAACTAAAATTGACGTTTAGAATTGGCTGCAAATAAAGATATCATTTTTAACTACAAAAGGACGATAGTTGGTTGTATTTGATACTAGATATAGCAAAATTCAAATTTAGTCATAAAAAGTTAGCTGCATGTATACATATCTGTTGTCCTTTTAACTACTAAATATTTGTTGGTTGAGAAAAACTAACGTTGTAAATGCACTGCGTATATGTGGATATGCAGCACGGAGTCACCGAAGGCAGCCTACATCCACAAGGTGAGAAACTGAGAATCCAATTGGAATTTATATTTCTTGGTGATAACTACCTCTGATCTATACAGGACCAGGCGGGCATTGCCGCATTGGCACATGAAAGGGACCACCTGGCCAATTTACGTGTGTGATGTATCGACATTGAAGGGCAATTTGCAAATTGTCTATGCCCGGATCAACATGTAATTCGGAAATTAATATAAATCCAATGAGATCTTAAAAAATATTTTCAAAATACAATTCATTTTATTATAATTGTCAAAGTAATGTTTCAATACCCCATTTTTTAAAAATATATTTATTAAACTATTAATCTAGTTGTATTTAATCTAATTTATAAATTAAATTTTATCATTTTTTTAGTATGTGTATATATATTCTTTTGAATTTTTAAAATAGGGGAGGTTTTAGTCATTTTTAAATTAATAAAATATTCTTATTTTTAAACAATTAAAAGATATATTTATACATCTTCGAAAATAATAAAACTTGATACATAAGTTAATTACACTTAGGTTAACATTTTAAAAAATATTTTTTAAAAAAAGAAATTTTACACCCTAATATATTGAAATTTCAATGCATCAATATATATTGAAATATTACTGTAATTATCCTCTTTCAAGTAACAATATGAATCCTTATTTCAATTGCCCCTACCTGCCAATCGTTCTGATCCAACGCCACTGAAATTGCCTCCAAAATTTTTTTATTAACTTGCATGTTTATTTGATTTCATGTATTTAAAGTTTATACATCTACCCCTCTATATTTATGAACGATAGAGAATAATACGGGAAAACAAAGTTGATTGCGGGTACTTAAATATGATACTAACATTAAAAGTACGAAATTTTGGTTTTTTTTTTTTTTTATAGCAAAAGAGGCAAGAAAATTCTAGCCCAACCTCTCTAAAGTATTTTTAGGTGAACTTTTACGTTCCTTTTTCTCCACAAAAAATATAGTGTGTTTTCATGGTAGGAGAGCGATTCTTATTTACTTCTGCCGAACGAAGAGTCCGATATAAAAAATTACCAAGTTAGAATATTAAAGAATTAAAATGGGCAGTTTTCCCTTATAACCGTTTAACACTTAAGCAAATGTTAACCCGGGGGGATAGGGATGCCATTTTCATCATTTCATGAGATTCATTCCATCCATTTTATTTATTATTATTTATTTAATAATACTACTCAAAATAATTTTAATCAGAAATTTATGCGGGCCACATGTAAAATGAGGATTTTAACAGGTTTATATTCACTCTAAAATTATATTTTTGCAGCCCATTTATATATTTTAATTAAATATAATGTGTGGAGTGGATAATATAAAAATGATCCAGATGGACCCCACTCGAACCTAACACTGAACAATTTAAATTAATTTCATGAAAGAAAAGTTGCAAATTCATAAAATTCGAAGGGGTAGGAACAAAAATCTCCCTGTTCCAAGCCAGCCAACAAATGACACACCTGCTTTGAATTTGGCCTGCATGGCAGAGAAATCATGGCACGTATGTTGGCGATAAGTGCAGAACTTCAGGCCTAAGAATGCACGTGTGTGGGTGTAGCCGGAGCACAGCTATTCTCTGATGACTCGTGTGTTGTTGGTTGGTTGTCGTGCTTGCAGACTGTTCACCGCGGTGTGCGAACAGATGCTCAGCGACGCAGCACAAGAAGGCGTGCCTCTTCTTCTGCAACAAGTGCTGCGCCACGTGCTTGTGCGTGCCCCCCGGCACATACGGCAACAAGCAGGTCTGCCCTTGCTACAATAACTGGAAGACCCAGAGCGGTGGCCCCAAGTGCCCCTGAGGTGTACAAGCCCCTTCCCACGTGTGATCGTCATTTACCACACGTGTCAATCTCATATTCTTCTTCTTTCATGACTTAATGAAATTTTCCTTTCATTTCTCTCCTACATGCATTTTCGACGGCCATGATAGATTTGATGTTCGGTGCAGATGGATGGATGACCGTATGTACAAGTAAATTAGGTAGCAGCCTAGCGTGCGTGTTTGGAATTCATTTTGGGTATTTTTAGAATATTAGAATCCTAGATTCTTTGATTTCGAAGCACATTGCAAAATAAATCTTATCCACTGACGAAGCCAAACTAGGAGCAAGTTTGGGGTTTAAAAGGCTGCGATGGATTCGTTTTATAAAGGAATTTGGAAATTAAATATTATAAGTTTCTTCTTTTTTGCATTTGAAGCCTGACCGTTAATCTTTTTTTTAGGTTCTGATAATTAATAGGATTCGAGTCTGATCTGGAGCTACGGTTTCCATTTACGTAAAAAAAAAAAAAAAAAAAAAAAAAGAAGAAGTAAAAGGGTGGTTAAACACCAGCGCTAATTTATAATTGTGCATAATTATATGGATTGTTTTGCAAATCCCCAACAAATGGGCCTGCAAGCCTGCTTTTACAGTTTACTACGGCACGAAGCGCAGACCGCAGAAGCAGACCGAACTGTCTATGCCCGATTGCCCCGGAGATGAAAATTCCCAAAGCGAATTTTTTTTTTTCATGGTTTCCCGTCACGCAGGCTTTACTATTTTATTTACGCATCACTTTCACTTTTTTATGTAGTTCATATTTACTAATTTTATTTTTAAAAAATTTCTCAAATACATTTGCCCAGAAATCCTCTTATACCCATCAGATTTTAATAATTCGTCGGTACCCGCACATTTTACCTTTAATTCCTTAGTTGCCTGTCCCATCACATTCCGTCAGAATATAATGGATTGGAAGATGCCGCGTTATATATATTTTTTTCATGTCCAAAATTGCCCAAACGAGCTGAAATCGGCATATTCTACAACAGCAAGATTCGTAATCAACCACTGGGCCTAATGGTAACCGGAGAAGCTATTATACAGCAGGGCGGATTTCGAATTTCGATTCTTCCTTCTCTCATGAGTAAGTTTTGCAATTTAGTCTCGAAAGTTTTACAATTTTTCCTTGAAATTAGGGTTTTTAAAAAATGCTCCCCTAATATGAGGGTGTTTGTAGAAAAATTCTTTTCATACAGTTAGGTTTGTGAATGTACCTCATTGTAATATTAAAATGCTATAAAATGGCCTTCATAGATGCCATGAATTAGCTTGATGCTGCTTGAGAATCATGAAGAGTGGGTTCATAAATCATAATTTTGGATTGCAGATCATAAATGGAAGATATGAGATAGATCATAGAATAAGGTGGAGGCAGCATGCTGGATTGCTCTCTAGTGAGATTTGATCTCACTACTGAGTTGCTGCCGATTTAGGGAATGCCACAACTTTAACGTAGACCCTGTTATTTTCGTTGAATAGGGCATTTCTATTTGTTGAATAGCAGTATTTTCGTTTACCGACGTAGAGATTGAGCTTGTAGGCTCTTGCAGGGGGAACTCGTTGCTACTCTTGAAGAGAACGGGGGTTGTAATAGATGGCCATTACGAAAGCTTGTCAACTGAGGGATCTTGGCAAAAATTTAGAGGAGGACGAGAATAGGAAAGAAGAGAGGAAGTAGATTAATTTACTACAACTGCAACAGCGCCACCTGGTTTAATGGATGGGCAAGACACATTCCGATCGATGGGGGAATCGAAGTTAGAAGATGGTGTGTTCAGCTACTGATGTTGAAAATTAATTCTATCGGCAACTAATGAGGGATCGACAAATTAAGTAGCTGGAGAAGACGGAGGCGTTGAAAACATTGATGGCATCATTTAATTTGGCATCGACAGTGACATCTTGATCTTCATTGGTGAAGGCCTAAAAACGGTGGAATTCGCTCGAGGATATTACGGACAAAAGCAAGAGCAAATGGAGAGGAGTGGGAGGAAGAAGTTCTGGCACATGCTTACGCAAAATGGATAAGCGGCAGTGCCCAACGCCTCTGCTGCACTGGCCGCCGCCACCGCCTCCACCCCAACCTCGCTCTCGATGTTATCGTCGCTCCTCCGATGCAATAGTCGCAGCGGCTGGCGCAATATTAGGCAAAAAATGTCATTTCCACGAGGAGATAACGATTGTTTACGGCGACGTTTGGTAACGGCTACCATGTGTTGGAAAACGCCGGTGCACGTATTTCAAACAATGTTGTCAGAACCGAACCGGTGATTGAACCGGTAAAGGAACTGGTTCGGTTCGAACCAGTTCGACTAGTTAATCAAACCGATTCGAACCGTTGACGTCAGCATGACATATTTATGATGTCATAAATATTTAAAAATTTTAATTTTAAATAAATATATTGATAAAATTATATTTTTATAAATCCTAAATATATATATTAAATTTTAAGGACTACAATATAAGTTCAAAACATGTAGAAAAAAATTAATAGCAAGTTTTAAAAAATCTTTAAGCATAAATTTTAGAAAAATTAACTACATTAACTAACCTGAAAATTGAAATACTTAAACTTGTAATAAATAATGACCGTTGTTGCTTGGTTATTGGTTCTTGAATTGTTCCACTTTATCTTGGTACCTTGATGAAGTGCTATAAACATACCTGACAAAATAAGAATTAAAACAAATCTATAAGTGTTGAAAATTTGAACAATCAAATAACTTATAATAATATAAAAATTAAAAATATCTCCGATGTTTAGAAAAAAATGAAAATGTAGTTGCTGTTGTTCCTGAACTCCGTTGGAGCCGGAACGAATGACATTTTTACTTTCCAAATTGCCTGCTGCTTTTCACGGAGGAATTCCTTCCAAGTTCCCGTGTTAATCCGTAATGCATGCCATATGTCCATAGTACACATCCCCAAATGCTTATCTGAACATCAGCACGGGCGGCGCGAGCAGGCGCTGACGACGATGCGCGGGCGCGGCAGCGAGTGCGGGCTCTGACGACAAAGCGCGGGCGGGCACGCGTGCCGGCGTTGAGGACGAGGGTGGTCGGCGGGCGCGAGGGCGAGGCGCTGCGGGTGCACGGACGAGGCGCTGCGGGGGAGGGTGTCTGGCTGTTTGTGGGCTGCGGCGACGGCGTCGAAGGAGGAGGGTGTCTGCGGTGACGGCGTCGAAGGCGAGGGAGTGCGGGCTGGACTCTGGAGACGGTGCAGCGAGAGCGCTGCATGCGGGAGTGCCGACGTTCGCGAAGGGGACGATCGGAGTCCGGACGTGGCTGCGGGGCCGCGCGACGGCGAGAAGGGCTGTAGGGTTAAGTACTGCGGGGTCGCGACTTGCGAGACGACGAGACCGTCCGACCGGTCGAATCTGGTCCGACCGGATATCCCGGTTCGACCGCCGGTTCACCGGTTCGGACGGTTTTATATCATCAAACCGAACCAGGTCGAACCGAACCGGGAATTTGACCGGTTCCCAGTCGGACCGGACGGTCCGGTCCGGTCCGGTTCTGATAACACTGATTTCAAAGCATTTCATTAATCATTTAATTATTACATTTTTTCACTTTTATCTTTATATTCTAATCATTTTCTCTTTCAATTACCTTCTAACGAACTTATTTATTCTAATCTTATCCTATCATTTCATATCAATCACGCAATTTTTAAAATATTTTATTTTTTGCTCTTACTAAATACCACATTTTCCACGACTTTCACTTCCACTTTTATAAACATTTCCAAGATTGTCTGTAACATAATCTGCCTGTAACGAATTATGAAGCGCTACAAGTACGGGTAACTATTAAAATATTATTAGAATATGAGGAATTATAGGCAAATGTTACAGCTCATGGGAAATTTTTTTCTTATATTTTTAATTACGATGACAAAAAAAATCAAACATCATCTTTACGTATTGAGTTATAATTCAATGCAAATGCGCAACTTACATAAACTATTCTTTTATGATAGTTTCTGTCACATTGTTGGCATCATATACAAGCACAATTATGTAGTTCTCATACATGAAAATTTTCATTTAGTGCGTGAGAGAATTTTTTTACTTTCGAATTTTAAAAGAAACTTAAAAATTTGAAAATTTTGAAATCTTCTTATGAAAACAATATGCTTGGGTCCACATGTATATGCCAAATATTTAAAAATAAAAAATAATTCATGCAAGCATGTTTCCCAAACAATAATGCAAAGCAAGTTTTCGGCAAGTAGACTAGGCCCAAGTCACATACTCTCAACAAGTGTATATTTTATTTTTTTTATGTGAGCAAAAATGATAATTAAATCAGTTGAATTGCAAGCCATTATTACTTGTTTAGCTCACAATCCTATCTCCGGTAATTTTCTTTTTTTTCGTGTGTTTGATAAGTTATAAAAATTTTAAATTAAGAGAAAATAATGTGAAATGATATGGGTAATAATGATGAGTAAATATAATAAAATTAAAATTGATAGGTTGGTTGTATAAGTAATTATATATAAATAATTGAAATGTAAAGTAATTGTATTAGAAGATGTGAAAAAATAATTACAAAATAAAATAATTATAGGAAGTGAAATTTTTTATATTAAAATATTTCAGTTTAAAAAGCTTTTGAGTCAAACAAAAATTAGCTTTATAAAAAACAAACTTTTTCCAAATATACTCATTATATTTAACTCTAATCCAAAATATACTCACTACATTTTTTAAATTCTGGATATACCTGCTACATTTACAATTAATCTAAAAAATCTCATTCCGTTAAAAACGTTAGTTAAATTTTCAAATATACTCAAAATACCTCTACTATAAAACAAGAAAAATTGAAACAAAGAAAATGAAATTAGGACTCTCCAAATTTAGAGCTCATGTGCAATTAGAGCATCGACGAGTTGTGACATTTAATTTTTTAATTATGTTCAAAATTTGATATATATATTAGTAATTTCACATATAAACTAACAATATTAATTCACGAAATCAGTGTTTTTGAATTAATTGCAAACGTAAAAGATATATCTAAGATTTTGAAAATATAACTAGTATATCTGATTTTACTGTCAAAATGGTAACAGGAATATTTGGAAAAGCCAAGGCAAAAACAATACCCACGTTTCAGGGAGTCCGGTTTCGGTGAAAACGTTTGTATTTGAAATGAACGTGAAAATGCCTAATCTGCCGTCCATGAAAAACTTGCGGCTGAGATTTCAAGGGGCAAAAATGGTATGGACTGACATGTACACGCGTGTAGTTGTCGACTTCAATCCCCGTTTCTCCCTTGAATGACGAATCTTATGCATAGCTTCCTCGATGAATTCCAGATCGCAATCGAAACTCTCCAAGATCTGACGCACTGAACCACCCTACGAGAAGAGAATCCTCGGAAATTCTTACCGGAGGCCGTCGATTTCTACTGGTTCTTGTTGGAAGCCTGACGCGGTGCTGTCTCCGGCAGCTTGATCCGTGCATGCTGTGACCGATCGGTGCCTATGGGGGAAGAAGCACCGGTGCTCTATACCTACATGGGCCGGCCGTACACGGGCGACGATTCCTCATCCTCCGCCTTCAGCGATTGCAACAGCGACCGATCCGGCGAGTTCTCTAGCACCTCCGCCCAGAACCGCCGCCTCTTCCTCGCCTTCGTCTCCGAGAACTCTTCTGACGACCTCATCCGCCAGCTTGTGGCCGATCTCGACTCCTGCTCCATCGACTCCCAGCGCCAGGCCGCCCTCGAGCTCCGCCTCCTTGCCAAGAACAAGACAGAGAATCGCCTCAAAATCGCCCGCACCGGCGCCGTGAAGCCCCTCATTTCCCTTATCCAGTCCTCCGATCTCCAGCTCCAGGAGTACGGCGTCACGGCGATCCTCAACATTTCCATATGCAGCGAGACCAAGGACCTGATCGTTGCCGCCGGCGCGATCAAGCCGCTTGTTAGAGCGCTTCGATCTGGGACTTCGACGGCAAAGGAGAACGCAGCAATCGCTCTGCTGCGGCTGGCGGAGATCGTAGAGAATAAGACCCTGCGGCTGGCTGGATTGCGTGTATAGTATTATTTTTAAAATTGATTGACCGAATTTCTGCCCAAATCATTTTGGGGACAAGGATGCACTTGGTTTCCATTCTCCGAATCCAGATCTATGATCTGATTTTCATGTTCTGCATGTTAGCGTCCCTACTTTTTTTTGTATTTGATTTTTCCAGCACATTGCTCATTTGAGTTTGTTTCATCTGAGTCATTTTGTTTCAAAAGAGATGGCAACGAGATTTGGTGAGCACCACAATGGGTAGCAAGTCCGCCGGATTTTATACGGCGATTACGGTTTTCTCTCGCCATCGTCAAGGATGGGTGTCTCGCATGGTGGAGGTAGCTTTGGCGAGGAAGATTGGATGAGTTTTTCACCGACAAGCATGCTTGTTCGATTGTGGAAGAAGACATTTGATATGGCGCACCGACGATGTATAACAATCTGTGCATGTGCAGCCCACATATGATGTTGATTGATTTGCAATTTTGCTTTTATTTTTAATGACCCAACAGACACTTGTTCTGGTGTCAATCATTTCTTAATTCACGCATGTTAAGCTATGTATATATGAGATACAAATTGTTTTGGATGTTTTTAATTTTTTTTTATCAAGGGAAGGCTAAATAAAAGTGCGCAATTATGATATTCAGTGCTTAATGATTTTAGTACATTCCTCATTATCCATTAATTTATATTCTCATGTGCTGGATAAATTAGTATAATTATTCATAAATTAATCTTCTTGCATTATTATTATTATTATTATACAAATTTGATTATATTTATTTTTGAAAAAATGATATAGATGTTGAATAAAATATGTGCAATTAATTTATTTGATACTTTATAATTTCGATAACACTAGTATCGAAAATAAAATTATTTATATGACAAATAATTAAAGTCACTTGTTAAATAATGTTCTCACGTGAACACTACACTATTTTTTTTAGATAATTTTTTTGACATCAAAACATAGAGTTAAATTTTTTACATAGAATTTTTTAAAATAAATTTAAATATAGAATTCTTAAAATACAAATTGAAGCACAACTATAAAAGAAATTTAAAAACTTAATATTTTAAATAAGTATATAGAAAAGTTCACACTATTCATTTGAAGATATGATTTTTTTTAAATCATTATATGGAGAATGCTTGTATAATATATTTAGAATTTAAATTTTAAAATTTTTAGATGAAAATTATTCTACAAAATTTCTAAATCTAAATATTAAATTAATTTGAAAAAGAACATTTCTATAGCAAAATTAAAACCGTAAATTTTACATTAAATACACGAAGAACATTTATATAATGTATTTAAATATATAAATCTCAAACTAATTATGTGGAGAATGATGCTATAAAAATTTTCTGAATTATTACAATAAATTTATCATCACAAATTATAACTATTTTTGTGATAAATAATTTAAATTTAACATTACATAAAATTCTCACCTAACTTTTATAGAAATTCTTTACCTTTTGAGGTAATGGTACGAGGTGACAAATAAAATTTATGCCGTTAATTTATTTTTTTGATTTATTTCATTTATTTACTTTTATTCCATTTTAAATTTGTGCTGTTAATTTATTTTTTGATTTATGTTTATTTATTTACTTTTATGTTGTTGTAAATTTTATATGATTTATACAAAAAGAGTAAATAAATCAAAGTAAATCGTTTTTAATAAAAGTAAATCGTAAATGAATGAAAAAGTAAATAACGGGTGGTCTCAAAATTTATAATTTTTCTAGTAAACCAAAGTAAATCGTTTAAAATTTGTGCCGTTTTATTCTAAGTTCAATAGTACGAGATGACAAATTATCGTAAATCATAGGAGGCTCAAAAAAGGTGACAACGGTCATTTATTTACTTTTTGAGACCACCTATTACAAATTAAATTCCTCCTATGAGAAATAATAAAAATCAATGATACTTACAAATAATCACACAAGTATTATAGTATTTGTTCATTTTTTAGGCACAATATGGGGTTAAAAAAATAGTTGCATAATGAGTATGGGGACGGGTTTTATTCTGACTATGATTAATATAATTGCTTATTATAAAAATTTATAACATATACAAATTTCTATCTTTCCAGTAAATAAAAGTGTAAATAATTATTATTGATTTATTAAATATATTAATTAGGTAAAAGATCCAATTATTGAATTTATTTAAAATTTAATAAGAATCTATATTTTATTATTTAATATTATTAGTATCTTTCGTATTACATTTACAGATAATATATTTCATATAAATTTTATGAACAATCTATAAAATTCATCAAATCCATTATATCAGTACATTACAAATTGATTACTTTATAAAATTCATAAATCATGTATATATTAATTTACGATTTTGCATAATTCTTGTAAAATCTGTATTGTCTATCTAATTGGTGAACATAAAATGTTATCAATCTTATTTTAGCTGTTAAAACTGTATAACTGGTTTATCTTATCAAACGAATATGTATCAAAATCATATAATCTATAAAACTCGTAAACTGTATAAAATTTATCAATTGCATATGCGTTGTATCCGTGATACTCGAATAACCTATAAAATTTATTTCATTGGAAAAATGAATACAAGATTATCAGTGGAACACATCATTTCCCATAAATTTCATAAAAACTGTAAAAGCCGTAAAATCTGTAAAATCTATATCAACGGTCAAATAAGCTAAATTATATCAGTCGTTCAAATTTATTTCTTTAAATAAAATTGTTCTTAATTTTATAATTTCAGTCCTACATTACAGATTATAATTTGGAATGAATATCATTCAATTTAACGTTGGGGATCACTCATCATCTATAGTAATTTATTAAAATCATGTGAATAATCATAAAAATGCATGCACCTCAAAGTGTTATAATTTAATTCACCTACCCCTACTCACGGTTTACCCACATTTCTACTCTCATGCTATGAAATTACCTTTTTGCCCTCATTTGCATTTTATGCAAAAGTGCAAACGTTTGCATTTGAACCCGTCTCCGTTTCAGGAGGTTGTTACAATACACAAACACCGAAATGATTGGTTCGTTCTGTTCAATCATGCATGAAGCGATGAACGAAACTGTCGTGAGGTGCACATGCAAATAACTAATTACTCTCTTAGCACGTCTACTTGAGAGGACGCATCCATGACCATTTTAATCTCAACAAGCTGAAAGGGAAAAGAGGATGATTGTGATTGGTAAGGTATAAAAATTGTGAAAATAAAGTTAATAATTATGAGTAAACCGAGCAAAGCTGAACCCAAGACTTCGGTTAAAGTAAACTGAGCTCCATACCACTTGAATTAACAAATATTGATATTCCATATAATTGTATTTAACATTACTTATTTAGCCTAAAAATCAACTTTTATCTAAATATGCAACGCCACATTTACTTAAAAATTATATATCTATATATAAATTACATAAAATACTTAAATTTATTAGCATATGCATTGGAATATAATAATATTTTATGAAATCATTTATCGTACATATTAATAATATTTTACATGCTTAATGTTAAAAATACAATTATAAAATTGGTATTTAATATTAAATTATTTTATTATATTAATTTTACATATTTATAGGTGAGATCCCTACACGATGATACTAAAAAATGAAGTTTCTATAATAATACAAATAATACTAATTATAATGAATTAAATAAATTTCAATTATTGAAATGAGAATAAATTTTACTTTAATAATTAAGACAATAAAAATAAGTGAGGTTATATAATAATATTTTATGAAATCATTTATCGTACATTTTAATAATATTTTACATATTTAATGTTAAAAATGCAATTATAAAATTGGTATTTAATATTAAATTATTTTATTATATTAAATTTACATATTTTCTGGTGAGATCCTTACACGATGATACTAAAACATAAAGTTTTTCTAATAATATAAATAATATTAATTATAATGAATTAAATAAATTTCAATCATTGAAATGAGAAAATTGGATGGCGTTATGTAATGAATTGAATAAATTTTACTTTAATAATTAAGATAATAAAAATAAATGAGATTATTAGAAGTAAGATTTTATATAAGCAGCTCTATAAAAAAAGATTTCATTCATATAAGTAAAAGTCTTTAAGTTCAAGTTTCACACAATTTACTTAAAACTATTTGTTAGTCTATTTCACAAAAGCTTTATCATCTATAATATTAAAAAATTTATGCATTTGCATTTACAATAGATAATATATTAAGATAATTTTCACGACATTCAACTATTCGTGTATAATTAATATAATGCATGACTAGGAATTGGTAAATATATATGATACATTAATTTAGGTATAACACTTTTCAACCAAAGTGTTTCAATCTAAAACTTTTCTCTACTCACAATTATCTTATTTTTATTCGTCTATTTATATTTTTCAATAAAACTACAATATTTTTTGGTTATTTATACACAATTAACTTATAATTGATCTATTTATTTTAATTTTATTCTCTTATTTCTTGTCATTATTCATATCGTATCACATTATTTTCTCAAAATTTAAAAACTTTACATAAAAATTTTCCACCTAACAATTTTATCATTTTCCAAACATACTTATAAAAAAACTCAAAAAGGTCCAAATTGCACTAAGAAAAAAGCCATCATTTATAATTAGGCTGCATATTTTGATTGCTTCTGAATAAACTTTTAAAAAATTTGTACAATTTACTTGTTCAGGTTTTAAAATATTGTAGATAGTCAAATAGATCGTTTAATTAATCCCTTTCAACTACTAGAAGCTAACTAAGACTAAAGCCATGTCTGTTAACTCAGATGCCTGGGAAACCATGTTTTTCCATGAGAATTGCACCGTACACATGTTTTTCAAGACATGATTTTGCCATCAAAATTCACTATATTTTCACTTTTATCCTTACTTTCTAACAATTTTTCCCTCAAACAACTTTATTTATTGTAATTATACCATTATTATTTTCCATCAATCACATAATTTTAAAAAAATTCTATTTTCTATTTCACACAATTTCTCACAATCCTACACTTTTTCACATTACTAAATTTCACCCAACTATGGAAACGAAAAACAAAAAAAACGGAAAGCAAAATCTATATATTTTGCAAACTCAATCGTATAGGTTTTGTTTTGTTGCGTTGAAACCGAACAATGAATCACTTTAAGCCAGGTAATTAACGACGTCTATTATTAAGTCGATGATCCTGTCCTCTCTCTCTCTTTTTTTTTTTTTGATGATCCTGTCCTCATAAAATAATTGAAATGATCAAATATCCGAACCCTCTTGAATAATTTATAGTTATGCAAAACTGTGTCGTTTTTTTGCATATAGCTGGATAGAATGCAACGAAAATGTATTAAAAAGTATATTTCAATTACGTGTTAGTATCAGCGCAATAGAGGATCATATTAAAGTAGGAACCAATCGTATGCACCCGGGTGCATTCAGCCTCAGTGCACCCGGGTGCACTGCACTTATTTTTTTTTTATTTTTTTTTGAAATTTTTTTCATGAAGCTGTTAATATAAGTTTATTTAACATATGTATCAATTTTTACTATTTTTGGAGATTTTTAGATATTTTTTTTAGATTTTTAAAAATCAGTGGCATTTTCCGTAATTTTAAATTACCGAAAATGTCACTGATTTTTAAAAATCTAAAAAAAATATCTAAAAGTCTCCAAAAATAGTAAAAATTGATACATATGTTAAATAAACCTAGATTAACCATTGTATGAAAAAATTTTCAAAAAAAAATAAAAAAAAATAGGTGCAGTGCACCCGGGTGCACTGAGGCTGAATGCACCCGTGTGCATACGATTGGGTTCCATTAAAGTAGTTTTCAGTGAAAAATAAAGAAGAAAATTTACATAATAAAGGGAAAATTTCACGTATGCACATGAATTTAATTCTAATTATACTCCTGAATTTTTAAAAATTCCAAGCACACTAACAAATTTTGCATAAAATTTGATTTATGTTCGTGCTGCTAAAGATCTTTTGTGTTTGATTTGCTCAAACTTAAAAATTTACGTTTAAGTAATATATATTTTTGTCGCTAGAGGAGCTAAAAATCCATTCCAATGTAAATTTTTAACTATAAAATCACAAGTACAAGTGAATATTTTTATCATTTCACATGGAGCTAATGACTCTTTTAAAAGATTATTATGCTGACTCTTTTAAAAGATTATTAACAGCATAGGTATGAGTAAAGTTTGAGGTGAAAGACAAGAGTATATTTGAAAATTTTGAAAATTTATGAGTATAACAAAATTAGAATAAAGTTCATAAGTACACGATAGAACTTGATCTAATTAAAATAACACTAATTTCACCCAAATATTGCGGTAAAACCTCACATTGGGGTGATTACACCAAAATATAATCCAGTCCGGTTACTCTTTTTCAACTAAAGGTAGTAAAAATGATTTAAATAAAGTCTTGTGCTGACTAGACATTTTTAAGCGGTATCTAATTCCATATATAAAATATAAAAATCATTAAAAATAAAAACATTATAACAAGTTATAAAACTATTCGTCTATGAGTGTGTTTGTTTGGGATACAAACATGTCAACCAAAATTTTTCCATCTAAAACTTTTCATTCTCCATAACTACTCTATTTTTTAATTATTTTTTCGCATTTTCCTATACAAACTATCCTACTTTTCAATCATTTCTACACAACTATCTATACAACTAACCTATCTATTTTAACTTTATTCTCTTTACTTCTCATCATTACTCCTATTATATCACAGTATTTTCTATCAATGTGACAACTTCTACCTCAAAAACTTTTCATCAAAAGTTTTACCCCCAACCAAATACACCCTATATATAAAGAGTGCTTTGAAGGGCGTTCTTGTTGCGTTATTATCAAATAATTTATTTCGTTGGTTTGATCTATTTAGCTACAATGGGATGTGCGAAATTTTTTACTGGGGTAAGGTTTGGCTATACAGTTAAAGAAGTGCTTCGAAATGTAAGTAAACTCTAAATAATCAACAAGGTGGACCCAAGCGGCTGATGCCCCTTTATAAATAGGCTTATTACTGCATGCATCCGAGTGGATTTAGCTTAAGCGCACTCGGGAGTATTTTATTTTATTTTATTTTATTTTGAAAATTTTCATATAATGGTTAATCGAAGTGTATTTAATATATATATATATATATCAAATTTTACTAAATTTGGAGATTTGTAGATTTTTTTTTATTTTTTTAAATTTGTGGTATTTTTGTAATTTGTGGATTAACAATGCGTAAACAAATTTTAAAAAATAAATAATGAGTTTTTGCACCATAGTGCACTACATTTGAGCCTTTATAAATAAGGATGGTAAGGCTTTAAAAATAAGTGTGAGAAGAATAGTAGAACTCAAAATTCAAAATCACGTCATTGCTTGCATGCCGATAACACGTGTATAATAGTGCAAGCGAGAGATCTAAACATTCATTGTTTAAAGGTAAGAAAGAGATATGAATGGGTAAAGGATAGTGCCAGCTAGAGGAGGTCTAAAATCCATAGTTTAAATGTAGGACAGAGATAACAGTTTTATTATTTTATTTTCGAGGTGTGTTTGAAAAATGATAAAATTTTTAGAAGATAAATTGTTAAAATAGGATAAATCGATATGATGCGACAGACGTAATGATTGAAAATAAATTAGTTATATAAAAATGTGTGAAAATGATTACAAAATAGTAAAATTATATAGACAAATGTATTAAAATGATTGAAAAAAAAGATAATTATGGAAAATGAAAAATTTTAAATGATAGTTTTAATTCAAAAATTTTTATTAAGAAAAACATTGTAAAAATTTTAATTTAAAAGTTTTATTCTTCCACAAAACACACCTAGATATAGTTTGTTGTAAAATTTGTGAGTATGTACATATACACTTTACCTTTCTATTTTATTTATACCTTTTTATTTTATTTAAGATATGTTTGGAAAGTGATAAGATTTTTTACGTGAAAGTTTTTGAATTACGGTAAAATAACATGACATAATAGGAGTAATGATGAAGAGTAAATAAAATAAAGCTAAAATAAATAAATTAGTTATATAAGTAATTGTGTACATATGATTGAAAGCTGGAACAACTGTACATGAAAATGTCAAAAAATAATTAAAAAATAATTATAGAGAGTGAAAAAGTGCAAAGATAAAAAAATCAGGACATGTTTAGCAAAAATAAAAACTTTTTTATTTAAAACTTTATATTCTTCACAACTACTACTATATCTTAAAATTATTTCTTTATATATTTGTATACAATTATTCTACTTTTTAAATCATTTTTATACAACTATCCATATAATTAACTTATTTAATTTAATTTAATTTTATTCACTTATCATCATTATCTTTATATATTATATTATTTTCTCCATATTCAAAAACTTTTATATAAAAACTTATCAAAAAAGCTTTTATATAAAAATTTTTTAAAAAGATTTTATCATTTCCTAAATACACTATTAGTTTTGAAAATTTTTTAGGTTAAACAGACATGCCTTTAAAGTATACACTTGACTAGCGATAAAAAGTGAATCACACGGTAAAAAAAAAAAAAAAATTCAAATACCCGGTCGTAATTTTAATGCAACCAAAGTCGCCTTTGTCTCATTAACTCATTCAGTTCCGTAGGATTAGGAAGGAATTCATTTGGCTGCAAAATTCGCAACATCGGCTGGTAGCTGCCGCCTTTCACAACCGGCGGTGCACCCAACCACGGCGGGCAACAAATATCAGCGTTCAGCGGGAGAGCGGGTCGATGCTCCGTCGGAACACCAGGCTTCGTAGTGTTTCACCTTTAGGAGAGCCGCCAACTCTCTAAGAATTTTTGTTTTTTCTTTGCGAAAATGAAATACACCGCAATTAAAGTACGGGATCGATCCAAGGAATCCGTTTCTCATAAATTTCAACGAATTCTTGAATTTAATGTTTTAATAATTTAAATTATTAAATTCAGGCTATTAATTTATTTAGCAAAAAATGTGATCGTTATTGTCGGAAAATTTGGCCAGCCACTAAACAAATATATTAAAAGATGAAAATGTTTATTTTAGATTATTTATTTTTAACCATAGAAAGTTCTCTCAAATGCCTAAATAAATAAATATTTTAAATACAATAAATTGAATTTCATAAGGCAAGCGACTATGTCATTAAACCAAAAGATTTTTCACAAAATTTCTAAAGAATTAGTTCGTTAGAATCACTCCCGAATCCGATTGAGGTTCTAAACGTCACTGAACCACAAGTATCTACATTACATATTTATTTTCTAAATAGTCAAATGCATGAATGTAAACATTTTAAAAATAGTATAAATTGTATCCTCGTGAAATATCAATATAAACTCTATAGTAAATATCTAATTGTTACAGTTTTTGTTAAAATGTTTTAAAATCCGATTCCGCATCCGCTGAAAACAGCAAATAAGTAGAATTTTATTTCAAATATCTCAAATTGCTGCTGAAATGTCATTTATAAGAGTAGCGTGGACGAATAATCTTAATCTTTCGCAACTCATAAATATATATCCCGTATTTACTATTTTTTGTATAAAACGCATAGATTTGAAATTACTAATAAATGGGCTGCTACAGTTGGAGAAAGCCCCAAATAGTAAAGCCAAATTCGTATTTGATTATCCGTCGGCTTTTTTAGAGCCAAAATTTGAAAAGTTTAATTTTGGTATATATTGCGCGCGGCTATGACCTTGGTACACGCCAATGTATCGTCCTTCGGACTACCGGATCATAAAAACTCATAGCAACCAGCTCTTAGATCTCGGAAAGCTGACACCTTAAGACCGATGGACACTAAAAACAAATACTTGCCATTTGATTTATGGTCTGGATCTGCGTAATATACATCCAGATTCATCCAAACCGTACAAAGCAGCTCCGCCCAAACTACACATCTGTGCGTCGCATGACCATCTTTCGTACTCTCTCGACCAAACCAACCTTTTTCAATTTCCTTACATTTCTTTTGTTTTTTCACACCATTGCTGTTGCAGTTTGCAGTTTAGAGAAAAGAGTAGAAAATCCCTCTCGTTCCCAAGTCCGATCTCTTTCTTCTTTTGGTGCTTCCTTCCTGACCTCCTTGGGAATTTTATGGAGCTGGTAGGGAGAACCGTGAAGAAGACATTCGAGGGCCTCGGAACCTTCTTCGGCATCGTCGACTCCTACGACTCCTCCACGGGCGTCTTCAACGTCCTCTACGAAGACGGAGAGCCGGAGGCGTTGGACTATGCCGGGGTTGCTTCGATCCTGGAGCTGGTGGAGCAGGAATTGGGCCCGCAAGAGCAGAAACAGAGGCAGCAGCCGCCGCAGCAGCGGCGTCGTGGGCGGAAGCCGAAGAAGCGGCGGCGAGGGGCGAAGGGTGCGGGATCGTTTGCTGATTCAGGTAATTCCGTGGACATGCACTTTGCGAGCGGTAGTTCTGGTTGGAGCGTGTTGGGAATTCCGGTGGTGGGCGAGGGCGTTGTTGGGAATTTGGAGGGGAATGATCATTCTGAGGCTGTGGAATGCGCTCCCCCCGCTTGGGGCTCGCTGGGAAATGCTGGTTTGGAGTTTGTAGAAACCCAAGTAAGAACGGTAGGGAATCTCAGTGGAAGTAATTTGGCGAGTGTTCAAGAAACTGAATCTAACGACCATCGTAATGCTTTTCAACAAATCGTTGGAGGAACTGAATCAGTAAGCGGTACTCAGGACAGAAACTTCAAGGGAAGTACTGCTTCTCTGGTCTCCGTGGGGGTTCAGGGAAATAGCGCTCTGTTTAATGAACCTCTGGCTTCTTTGGGTTTGGTTGGACGTGTTAAAGTGGAAATTGGCAAAATAGATGGGTATTTAAAGGAAAATCCTTCCACGGGGGTCGGGGGAGAAACCAAAATCAGTTGTCGTGGTTTCAGTAAAGAGTCTAAGGATGATTCTTGCTTGGTTGTTGAGAGAACTGAATTGAAGTATCATAGTTTCAACAATCACCTCGAGAGAGATGCTTCCTTTGTGGCTGTAGAAGAAATGCCAGGAAAAGTAAGGGGTTCTGATGAGGACTTGAAGTGGGACACTTCTTTTGGAATTGTGATGGACGCCCAAATGAAGAACAACTACTTTGATGACAGTCATCTGAAGGAGGCTGGTTCCCATGGCATGTGTGAAAAGAAGCTTGGAAATGAAAGCAATTTTCACAGTCCAGATAATAAAGAACAATATCACAGAAAAAGGAGGAGGCTATCTGAGAAATTGAAGTCTGCGCAGGGGGCGACGTTGAGGAGGAGTTCTCGAAGGGCAGCTACCACTTTGTCATCCTTTCCAGATACAGTTTTGGATGTGGAAGTCTTGCCTGCAAATAATATTCTATCTGACGAAAATTTGTTAGACTCGAGTCTTATTGAAACTGAAAAGTGGAGTGATCCTCCGGCAAAGCTGGAACTGCCGCCTTCATCAAATAATTTGGATATAAATGGGCTTCCTGTACTCGATGTTTTCTCTGTTTATGCTTGTTTGAGGTCATTTAGCACTGTGCTATTCTTAAGTCCATTTAGTTTGGAAGATTTTGTGACAGCATTGAAATGCAATGTTGCTAATTCTCTGATTGATTCAATACATGTCACAATCTTGCGAGCTTTGAAACTGCATCTGGAGTCGCTTGCTGACGAGGTCTCTGAATCAGCTTCTATTTGCCTAAGGTACTGCATATTCTTGCCTTTACTTCTCTCTGTTCCTATGTTATGGCTTTGCTGATTTATTTATTTATTTTTGGCTGTTGTAGTATTTCTTGTATTGCCCTCTTTAGATTTACTGGTTTGTGGATTAATTTATTCTTGCAGGAGCATTAATTGGAGCTTTTTGGACTTAATTACATGGCCTGTTTATTTGGTTGAGTACCTAATTTTTCGGGGTTCTGGATTGAAATCAGGAGTTGAGCTTCGTCAGTTAAAGCTCCTCAATGGTGAATACTATAAGCAATCAGCATCAGTAAAACTTGAGATTCTTCGTTGTTTATGTGATGATGTTGTTGAAGTGGAGAATATAAGATTGGAGCTTATCAGAAGAACATCATCATCTGTGTTTGAGATGGAGAATGATCGGACTGTGAACAATGACATTCACTCCAAACGAATTGATTCTATCGATGACTTTGGCAACTCTTGCGTGACTGAAGAGGTCGGTGAAGGATATGACCCAAATAGTGATGAATGCTGCCTTTGCAGGATGGATGGAAGCTTAATCTGTTGTGATGGTTGCCCTGCTGCATATCATTCCAGGTGTGTAGGGGTGGCCAAGGATCTTTTACCAGAGGGTGATTGGTATTGTCCTGAGTGTGTAATTGATAAACATGATGGGTGGCAGAAGTCAAGCAAACCTCTGCAAGGAGCAGAGCTGTTGGGAAAAGATCCCCATGGACGTGTATATTTTGCCAGTGGAGGCTATCTTTTGGTGTAAGTCTTTACTGCATTGAGAAATTTAAAATTCTTAGCTTCCATATATTTTTTTAGAAATCAAATATCTTTAATTTAAATAAAATTTCTTTAAGGCAAAAATATGCCATTTATTTTATTTGTTGCTGTTGCTAGCAATTATGATAAACAATCACTAAATCCTATCATGCCCATTTTGGATTTGGTAGACTCATATACATGGATCTTGTCATGTTATTTAGAGGTGCAAGCTGGGTGTGTTTAATGCAAACCCACCTGGTCTGACCTGGGGAAAGCCTGATTCAGGCTTTGGGTTTTGGTTATCTTTTGAGAACTAAACCTGGTTTTAACTGGACTCAAGGTCAACAGTACCATGTTCGTGTTGAAGCCAACCTAAGCTGGAAAAGGAGGAGTAATCAAGTAATTTTCCAAAGAGTGACAAGGAGGGAGGAGGCACAGAAGAGAGAAACCAGATAACAAAATAGGGAGGCAGAGAGGAGAGGATAGAAATCAGATGAAAATAATAATAAAAAGATGAAAATAGGGAGGCGAAGAGCAGAGGAGAGAAATCATATAAAAATAAAGATAAAAAGGACTCAAACAGAGAGCTTGCCTCCTTTTTCTCTTATTGGTCACCTTTTAATTTCTTGCTTTGACTTATGGAGTGGAGAACTTCCGTGCATTAAGGGAGAGAAAAAAATCATGAGGAATGGCATGCTTGTTATACTATGACGTGACTATATGGGTCATGGGATGGCCATACATGCATGCATCATGTTTGGGGGATGGCATGTGATGCGATGGCATGACCACATGAATGATGCGACTGACAAAGGATTTCTGTCTGTTGCCTTTTTTCTTATGCGATGGACTGCTGGGGTATTCATGACAAACTACACCCTAATCCAGTCTAAACTTGAGGACATAGGGCTTAACTCTGGGTTTGGGTTGGGTCTTGTCATGAAGTAAGTCCTGTTCTAGGTTGGGTCAGGTAAAACCTACCCGGATTGCACCCCTTATGTTGTTGTGTTATGTCAAAACCCATATCCTCAAATTGTATTTAAAAGGTTATGAAGAGGTCATTACAGCCCATATTCCAGGGTAATGGTTGGGATAGTTATATGCTATGGCAATGTAACAGATTTGATTGTGACCTTCTCCTTGTTGGCTATTTTCCAGAAACTTATCATTATTTACAGCATAAAATTTAGGTGCATTTACATCTATGCTGATGGAAAACTAAAATATTTTCATGCATACCAATGGTTTTAAAACTTTTTCAAATATGCCAACAATTTTCAAAATAAATCGAAGCTCTGCCAAACCCTTCTTCAAAGTCCCAAAATAACTTTATATCCCAATCTTCCCCAATTCACATCCTTTGTCACAACCATTTCAAACCCACGATTAAAGAAATTGCACACAACCAACACCTGTGATTGTGCTTTGGGTAACTGGTTTATAATAAAATTAGGATCAAGAATAGCAGGTGGCAAGAAAATTAATATTGGAGCCAAAAAAATTTTGGTTAGCATCACCTGCTTCCTGCTATTGTTGACGAATCAGTATAATTCTTAAAAAGTGAACATAGAGATGTAGGTAGAAAATTTCCTGCATGAGATCAAATGACAAAAGATGATTTTTTAATTGTATATTTTTAAATTAATGAATGATGGATCTTTAATTTCCAGTTCAGCAAAAATCACTTGAGGTGCAAAAATCATACCATCTCTTGGCTTTAGCTGTGAAATTTAATTCTAATATTCTTTTCCCTGTCCCTTACCTGTTTCAAATATAAAAAAATGATATCTTTAAGATTGTCTAAAAAGTTCTTTTTTCCCTCGTAGACTAGCGCCCAAAATG
This sequence comes from Annona cherimola, assembly GCA_030490835.1. Lineage (NCBI taxonomy): Eukaryota > Viridiplantae > Streptophyta > Magnoliopsida > Magnoliales > Annonaceae > Annona > Annona cherimola. The sequence goes on along the minus strand of CM059973.1, from coordinate 72,457,003 downwards.
GAATATATTTTGTTTCAAATAGGAATCTGGTATCAGCTAAGATGAATTACAGCAACCATCTACAAGAACAAGGGCCCACGTTTTGGCCACCGCTGGTCGGTTGGGTGGAGTCACACGGTCGTGGATACCACTAAGGGCGCAACTTGTGGGAGATAGGATATAAGAGCATTTTGAGAATTTTAAAAATGGTTTGGCATGGATGCAATTAAATTTGAAAATTGTTGGCACGTTTGAAAGAGTTTTAAAACTATTAGTATGGATGAAAATACTTTAGTTTTTCATTGGCATAGATGCAGATGCCCCTAAAATTTATTCAAATAAAAAACTATGGTAAGTTCAACTAAAGATGGTAAATGTGAGAAACTGATTCCTGGGAAGATTTTTAAACCAGAGCTCAATGATCATATGAAAAAATTTTGTGCCATTATTTCTGTTGCAGGGGCCTGATGGCTGTTAAGGACGATTACAGTGAGGCAATGTTACCTTGATTTGTTGATTCTCAGTTCAACTTCATATATGGGTTCTCAAATATCTTCTACCTCCCTCCCTGCAACTTGTTTTGGTCTTTCCATTGACCCTTTTAAAGCTTTCAATTTGACTCAATTCATTCCCTTTGTCATAGTTCTCTGTCTTTTCCCACAGCTTTGCAAACTATCTTAGCTACCATTTCCTCTTTTTTTTTTTTTTTTTTTTCCTGTCCTTCTTCTTCTATGGATGTGTTTATTTCTAATGCTTTCCTTCCTTGATAAAGCAACAAACATCCTATGATTTTGTTCGTGAACTTATCCTGATGTTCTTACACTTAAGGCATTATTGATCTTATAGTATTCTATAAAACGTTGATGAATTTGATTGGTTCTGATGATCACAATAGCTTATGTGGTATATAGTTGCTTCTTTCATTCAACTTGAAGTCTTCAAGTGCCAACATTTTTGGAACAAAGTGAACTGCCTGAGTTGACCAATTTGATTGACCACTGTCTTATCCAGTTTGGTCTGGATTGGTCTGTGGTTTGATCTAAAAGCTGAACAAACTGCATGGACCATGAAGTTAAACCAGAAACCAGTTTCTCTGGTCCACCAGGACCACTTCTGTCATTAATCTTATCCCTCGCCTGCACTTATCTCCTGTGTGATGAGATATGTCAGCAGCTTTTGATGGGAATTGCAGCCTACTTGGCTATCATAGATTGCGTCTCTGCACCATATGTTCAGATTGCTGAAGCATTAGCAATAGCAGATTTCCAACGACCTATTGCTCTGATTGCAACTGATAGATAGCTGCCTGACCACTGGATTTCATTCCCATAGCAAAAAAATTTGAAATGGGTAGAAAGATGCCTCAAACGGAGATGTAGTGAGGTAGGAAAACTCCAATTATAAGCCATGCAGAGGTCTTTTCTTCAATGATGCTTGCAGGTATATAATATAAATATGTGCATCCATCAGTGGTTGGTTGTGGTTAACGACCAAAATCTCAATGAGCATGTTTCATATTTTGTGGCAATGTAAAAAGAAGCATAGATAAATTTAAAATAATAACAAATATATGGAGCATATATAAATTTAAAATAGTAATAATTTTGTTATGTAATAATTAATAATAAGAATATTATTAATATTGTCATTCAATTTGGTTTGAACCAATGGTTGACACGAGTTGAGCCAAATTGGATAGCATGCCGCTTTAACTACCAGTTTGGTTTTGATAATACTGCTAACAGCCTGTGTCCTTTGCTTTAAAATGGGTGTACATTTATGCTTCTTTTACTTGACTAGGCACTTCTACTCTCCTCTTACCTAATCCAAACATCTAACTCTTGACTTCCCTACGTTTTCCACCATGAATCTGTTCTCATTTTTTTTCCGCAAAATCTTTTTCATAATCATTAACTTATTTTATTTTTATCCTAATCTTGTATTTCCACCTTATTTCCTTTCCTTTCTGACATTATCTTCTTTTTTTTATTAGTATGTAAAACCTGTTTTATATTACTTCCCTTCTACACCTCTTTTAAGATCAAAATAGACTTAAAATAATATATTTACCAATCTCTCCATTCTTAAGAATTTATAAATCGAGTTGTTGAAAATGGTTGTTGTAGCTTCAAAGTCTTAACTAATTCCTTCTTCCCCACCTGTACATCACTTGGCAGTATTTATTTATTTTAAATCTTTAGATTGAATTGCCTGTCTCTGTATGCCATGTAATAGCATCATCTTGAACGAAGTAAAACTCACTGGGTTATACCCTTTTCCTAGAATGATTTTTTTAAACCTTCATTTCTTTTATTTTGCATGGTTTGCAAGAAGAAAAGGATAAGCATTATAAAGCTGTGTGCTAGTCTGTCATGATTACGCTAGATATACTAGAATTAGCTGATTGAACCAATCAAAGTAGTGTGCTTATTTACTTGTGGGGCAGTATTTCTGATGATATCACTTAATTACGAACACAATTATCAACTCTGTTAGCGCTGATTTATTCATCATGCCAGTGATTTCACTTAGTTTAATGTCTCCAGGTCTAATTCGGATGACACAGAGCCATTATATTATTACTACAACAAAAATGATTTAGGCGTTGTCCTTGAAGCGTTAAAGTCATCTGATGCTTCTTACAGTAGCATAAAAAGTGCAATATCCCAGCATTGGGGTGACCTGGTTAATGTCACTGAATCAAAAGGTGATTCTAGCTGCCAAACCCAGTCTGCACCTTCTGGCTTGGGTATGGAAATGGGAGCCTGTGTTACAAATCTGTCATCTACTTTCCCACCAAGTCTCAAGCAGGGTATGGTCAAAACAAATGAGGTTGTTGGTTGCAAAAAATCAGAACTTGGGGACTCCAATCTTGTGAACTGTGAACATTCAGAGGCCATAGGAAAGCATGATTCAGCCTCTAAAAACCAGTCGATGGATATTACAGGCCCATTGGAAAGCTCTGAAGGTTCTGCTGAGATGCCCCAGGCCAACAAATGCCCTGCAGTAGAGGCTCAGGGAAATGGAATAACCTATCCTATGGAATTCAAAATCAATGATTCTGTTCAGACTGAGGGCCCCAAAGAAGTACATCCTGCTACTTCCCCATCAGTAGTAAACTCAATTAAAGAGCCAACATCCCAAACTTTGGTAGAACCAGTCAGCTACGTTAACTTTTACAGTTTTGGTTGGTTTGCTTCATCGGTTGTTCAAGAACTGTCAAGCAAATCATCTAATGGCATCAAGAATGATCCCAAGAGATCTGCTGGGGAGATAATTTCATCACAGGTTAAGGCGATAGCTAAGAAATCTGTGAAGTTTTGTTGGCCTGACATGCAGAAACTGGATTTGGATTCTCAGCGGGAAAAATGTGGGTGGTGCTTCTCTTGTAAGAATTCCAGTGATGAAGACTGTTTGTTTAACAGGACAGAGAATAAGGTTTCAAATGGTTCTAAAGTTGGGACTTTTGGCCTTGTTTTGAAAAGGAACTGGAAGAGCCATCTTTTTTCTGTTAAGCATTATATACTTTCCATTGAAGATCGATTGAGAGGCCTTCTAGCTGGTCCATGGGAGAAACCATATCACAGGAAACAGTGGCGGACAAACATTCTCCAGGCTCCTGATGTTGCATCTGTGAAACCTCTCTTGCTCACAGTAAGTGGTTTCTGGATACTCAATATCATTATCATTACTAGAACAGGAGTGGACTGATCAGTTTGACTGGGAACTCATGGTTTTCTAGTCCACATATGATTTTTTGGAAAAGCTGGGTAAACTGGAAGAACCGACCGTCTGACTGGTTCACTGTTTTGTTACTGATATAAAAAAGAAAGAAAAAAGAATAAACTCTTCCTTGATTTCTCTTCCTACTGATTTCCTATGAAGATCAAAATATGATGATGTCTTAGCTTTAATTCTTAGGTGATGGTGATACTGCCAGAAGCATCAAGCAGATTGTTGAAAAGCTGTCCTTTGTGAATTTCAGTGTTAGAAGAAATAGGCGAGGAGAAGGAATAGATGGGAAGAGAATGGGATATACATATGCTAGAAGCAAAAAAGAATGATTTTGTCCCTCTATTATCATTTAAAGTACTTGTAGACCATGGCTTTTAGATCTAATGTCATTCAGAATTTATTATCTATAAACAAAATTAAATGATAAAAAGTTGTTAGAGAGGTTCGAACTAGTTCAAACTGGCAGCTGAGCTGGTCCAAGCAAAGCCAGTCAATGGATTGGTTTCAGTCCTGATAACAATTGTTAACACATTTCAACGTGCCAATTGTTATACACTGCATTTTTCATTTCATTTTTCTAATGGTTTGAATTTCATTGTGCTGTTTGATCAAGGATTTATTTTCCCTTGTAAAACAGTATAGTTGAAGCCATTTCTCATGAGGTGGATCATTCCTCTTCATTTTTGGCTATTTGATTAGTTAGGCTTATTAAATGTGGACGATTGGTGGTTGGGCCACCACATCATTGCCAAGGAAACAAAAATGTTTGGCCCTGTTATGTGCTTTAGCAGCTATGAGCAGAAAAAGGGAAAACTTTGATCCTTTCTATTGAACATTGCATAATGTGTTATACAATTTATTCTTGGCAAATGTTCCTCTTGCAGTTAGAGTTGAATTTACGGCGCATTGCACTTTCAACAGAGTGGTTAAAATCGGTGGATACTGCTGTTACCGTGGGATCAGCATCACATCTTTTAATAACTTCAGATCATGTATCATCCAAGCGAGGGGGCAGAAAATGGGCAAGAAAGAATAATTCAGTTGGTACATCAAATTTTGTTTCATCTGAGTTAGGTACTTATTGGTGGAGAGGTGGAAGGCTATCTCGCCAAGTGTTTCACTGGAAGGTGCTGCCTAGGTCAATGGTTTTGAAGGCTGGCCGCCAAGGTCCGGATATTTGTTTATGACACTCAGCACTCATTAGCAATGCTTACGCTTTAATCACCTGAAATATTTTTTCTGAATTTATTTCAAAGTTGAAAATTGCAGGTGGATGTAGAAAGATACCTGGAATATCCTATCCTGATGGTTCGGAGTTCTCTAAGAGATGTAAATGCATAGCTTGGCGAGCAGCAGTGGAGATGTCAACATGTGTGCCACAGCTTGCTTACCAGGTAATCATAACTTGGACGCCTTTCGTCATTGACCAGTGGCAGAAATGAGTTGATCTTGTTATTGTCCTTGATCATTCAAGATTCTGTTGAGGGCTTTTTTTGACAGTTTTTTCTACTGAAATGTGCATGACTTCAGTTTGTGTTTATGAAATGTATATTGACCGGGTTTGATGGGGCCCGACCAGACTTTTGGTTAATAAGTTAGGTAAAGTGATTGAACAAAGACTAAGACGAGGAACAAATGTCTTTGAAAATCAGTTTGTTTTTATGCCAGGAAGATCGGTGACCAAAGGCATTTTCTGCGTAGATAATTATTTGAGGAATATAGAAAGAATAAAATGAACCTACATATGATTTTCATCGATTTAGAAAAAAGCATATGGCCATATTCTAAGAAAATTAATATAGTAGGTGATGGAAAAGAAACGAATGAACAATAGATATTGATGTTATTAAAAATATGAACGAGGGAGTTATAACAAATGTTAGGACCATAGGTGGAGATATGAATGATTTCCAATTGCAATAAGATTGCATCAAGGCTCAACCTTATGTCCTTACCTTTTCATTTTAGTTATAGATGAACTTACTAGATATTTAGAAGCAGTACCTTGGCGTATGTTATTTGCGAATGATGTAGTCCTAACAGATGAAATTAGAGAATGAGTAAACTTGAAATTGCATAAGTGGAAGATGCTCTAGAATCTAATGGTTTTAGAACTATTCACGTGAAAACTGAATAAATAAAATGCAACTTTAGTAATAACGAGCACTTAAATGAGAAACCAATTAAGATTTCAAGCCAAGTGGTGCTAAAAATTGATCCCTTTTAGAATGTACGATCGATAGTTCAAGAGAATGGTGAAATTGAGAAAGACATCATAAGTAGGATTTGAGCAGGATGAAAGAAATGATATAGTGTTTTAGGAATTTCATATGACTGTTGAGTTCCCATTAAATTAGAAAGGAAAATTTTATAACACAACAATTAGGTTAGCTATGCTATATGAGGCAGAATATTTGACAGTTAAAGAACATCAAATACATAGGATGAGTGTAGTAGAAAGGAGAATGTTAAGGTGAATGAATGATAAAACAAGAAAACATAAAGTTAAAAATGAAATAATCTGAGATAATCTAACTGGAAAGTCAATAGATAATAAAATGATGGAAAACAAACTAAAGAGATTTGGACATGTTAAATGAAGGCTTGAAATGGCACTAGTTAGAAAATCCGAGTTCATTTAAATGGAAGGTAGTTAGAGAATGAAAGGAAGACCTAGAAAAACATGTATGAAACTAATTAAACAAGCTATAAATTGTAAAAATTACTGAAAACTTAGTTATGACCTTCAAGAATGATGCAACAGTATCCATGCACGTCAAGAAAAAGAAGATAGGTAGAGTCAAAGCCTCGTTAGTGCACGGGCTGATCCTAGTTGGTTCGTGGTCTGAACTGATGAGCTGATCATCAACTGACATGCCCCCTTGTTGGTGCACGGGCTGATCATCAGCTGATCTGACCCAACCCCCAGTTACTTTTTAATCCCTTCTAGCATCCATCTGTTTCCTTTTTGATGTGTTATAATTCAGGGAGAGTCAAAACCTCATTGACGCACAGGCTTATCATTGACTGACAACCTTCAGAATCCAGATAGAATCTAGTTACTTTTGCATCCCTTGTTATATTTCATTTGGGAGCTTATCCCTCTGTTTCCTTGTCGACGATAGAACTTCTTGAATCTGATTTCTGTCTTCATGTTTTCAGGTTAGAGAGCTTAATGCAAATATTAAGTGGAATGATATTCTCAATCCTCAACTTTTCTTCCCAGTGGCTAAGGAGTCAAAAAAATTGGCTAAGCCATTGACAAAGGTCACCATTCGAAGGAAGTGCATTGAAGGGACAGAGGTGAAGTATTTGGTTGATTTTGGCATGAGGAAAAGTGTTCCTGATATTGTTACAAAGCATGGTGTCATGCTTGAAGAATCGTCGAATGAAAGGAAGAAATTTTGGCTGAATGAGTCTTATGTTCCTTTAAAGCTCCTAAAGGCATATGAAGAGAAAAAACAGGCCCTAACAAGCAGCAAGGCAAGTCCTGGGTTAAAACATCCCAAGAAGGAAAGCAAAATGAAGAAGTCTACTCAGCAAAAAGGACTCGCACAAAAACAGGCACACGCAGGCAGCAAGGCTAGTCCAGGGTTAAACCACCCTGAGGAAAGCAAAACGAAGAAGTCTGCTCGGCAAAAAGCACTTGCACAAAACCAGGCTCACAAAAGCAGCAAGGCAAGTTCTGGGTTAAATCATCGTGAGGAGGAAAGCAAAATGAAGAAGTCTGCTAGGCCTAAAGGACTTTCACACCTATTTTCCAGAGCAGAAAAGATTACAGCATATTGTTGTGGCCACTGTAGTAAAGATGTGATTGCAAGGTATGTTTATGAAATGACATCTATAATTACGTCGTCAGATTTTACCCTTTTACATCATATATGTGAATTCTTCTTGTACTCTGCAAAAATTGTTTAAAAAACAAATCTGAATCTCTAGTGGATAGACGGCCAAATTCCTGATGTAGCAGTTGACAACTTTTTCTTCTGGTTAAGCGACAATCAAACATGAGAGGGATTTTACGAAACAAATTATCCTGTGTGAACTATGGCACACAGTTCTACACATATAATATTGCAAATTATTTTATACCCAGTTTTGAATTTTAGGACTTCCGGCAATTTATCCCTTCGAGGGCATGCTGTTGGTTTTTAGTATGCCTTCTGTCCTTGAAATCCTAATTGATGTTTAGTAACCATTCAGGGAAATAGCTTTATTACTTTTGGGCTTACTTCTCTGGATATATTTCTTTACACAAGCTTTTACTGTCTTGAACTAATGTGCAACCGGTTACTCCTGTTATCTTGACTGTTTATCTTACTTTTTCAACATGCAAATAAAAATCATTCTTCTTCTTAATTTTTTAAAAACCTTTTTTGGTTGCTTCTCCTTGTTCATTTAATTTAAGGCTTCCTCTAAGTGGTTATTCTTTTGTTCTTTGCAGAGAAGCTGTGAGCTGCCAAATCTGCAAAGGTATTACTTCATTTCCCATTATCTGGTTTATATTTATCTTTTTGATATTGCCTTTCCTGATTAGAATCTAAGATAATTTTTTTGCAATTAATGATCTTAAAAAGATGGAACTCTTTTCCAAGTCATGACTGCCTTATTTAAGTGTGGAATGGAGGTCTGAAATTGTTGGTTCTGGTCATTGTTATCATCATCGCATAGTTTTATCCAAAATTAGAGAGGTTTCTTCCACTGTATGTAGGGAAAATGGCCGTGTCTTTTGACATCTAGAAGACTGATGCGTTGAGCCTTTTCCCAAAGGAATTGGTCATTCTTGCAATAACGGCTCTTGTTGTTGCTGTTGGTTAATATTCCTTTTAATATTGAGGGGTCGAGGCCAATAATTGCTCATAATTGGAAGTTGTTTTCTGTTTTAATAGCTGCTTTTTGATTTTGCTTTCTACCTTTCTGTGTTTATTTGATGTTATCTTGAAAGCGTGGGAATGTGTTCTTCTGATGGATCATTGCATGCACAGTTAGGTCTTTTATTTTTGGAGATCTGATCAGTAATCGCATCCACAGGTGATATTGCCCTTGTCACATCGACTAGCGGTTATGAACTCTTTCCGTTCATCTCCTACTTCTCACAATAGAAACATAGAATATCTTAGTGGATGACTAAGTGGAGTAGTTGCATAATTTAACCATAAAAAATGCTTCTCTTAATTTGATTATTTTTCCTTTACAGGCTTTTTTCACAGAGAACATGCGAGGTTGCGCGAAAGCACTACTGAGGCCAACTGTGCATATGTATGTTACAAATGTCAGGATAATAAGGTAAAAATCAAAAGCCTTAAGGTGCGGAGTGGAGGTCAAATCATTGCCAAAAGGCTTAAGGTAGTGTCACGAGGGAGTGGCACCACCATCAAACTTCGTGCAATGCAGTCTGAAGAAACTAAAGTGATTACCAGAAGCTCTCGAGTGCAAGAAGAAAATGACAAAAGTGTATCCAAATGTCGTAAAAAACAATCAAAGAAGAAAAAAACTGCAGCTAAAAGCTGTGGAGATCAATCAGGAAGGACAGCTATTGGAGTCAAAAGCAACAGGCAACGATCAGAAAAGACTAAAGCCACTGTAAAAAGTTACAGTGTGAAGCCAGAATTGGTTAGTATCCCGGAGCTTAGAAGATCGCAGCGTTCATTAAAGAAAGCGAGCTACGTGCCAGCTTCAGTGCAAAGCACAAGGCTTTCTGTGTCCGAGGAAGGTAACAAGGTTCAATCTAAAAGAAAGATGCCTGTAAAACCTAAGGCTGGGAAGAGCCACAGCAAGGGTAAAAGAACATCAGTTCCTCATGCTTACTGGCTTCAAGGTCTTCTATGGAGAAGAAAGGGACGTGATAAATGTGGAAGTGAGTTCCAAGAAAAGAAGGTTCTCTCATCATCGAAGCCTGCAACAGACACATTGCAGCATCCTGTATGTGGTCTTTGCCATGAACAATATGATTTGAAGTTAACATACATTGCTTGTGAAAGCTGTGAAGGTATTGTACCTCTCTTGTATTCCTGTAGAAAAGCTAGTATTCCAGAAACTCGTACTCTGAAATAATTCTGATTGTTACTTCTGCTCTAATAATTAATTTGCAACCCACATATAATTTCATGAATGCTCCGATATTCACTCTTGATCAGAAAATCAGGGATGATCCATCCTATTTTGGGGCTGCACTGATGTTGATTGCACCTTATGCATTCTCATTGTCTCTTAGCAAGAAAAATTTCCAATTGAACTAGTGTTTCCAAAAGATTTACTTCTGAACAAAAGCTATTGTAATTTTGCTTGCATGCTGAATTTTGCACAAAAATGTTTGTTTCCCTAACTGCTCCATTTGTTCCCCCCATGCAGACTGGTTTCATGGAGATGCGTTTGGGGTTTCTAAGAAGAATGTTAATAACCTGCTTGGCTTCAAGTGTCATACTTGCCTTAAAAAAAAACCTCCTGTGTGCCCGTATTCAAGAGATGCATTGGATGATAGAGTCCAATTCCATGACAAGAGGAATCAGGAAGAAGGAATTGTATCTTTCAAGGATTTATCTGAAGATGGGAACTCCATACATGTGATTAATGCAGCCAGATCACCCTCAAAGGAAGATTATTTGGGTTCATGTGGCAGTGAAGAACCTCTTAGTAAGAAGCGGCGGACTGATTGTGATCAGTCTTGTAAGTTGGAAGAAGTGCCTAGTATTTTTGGATGTCATGACTGTGAGGACAAAAAATCTCTCTCTTTTGAAGTAGTTGGGGAAGAGAGAGGACGAGTACTCACTGAATTATTGCAAGAGAAGGAAGAGGATGGTTCTAAAGATAACCCTGTGGTTGCAGGGTTGCTTGATGTTGTTACAACATTCAGTGATGGTGCCAAGTTATGCATGGCAACGATATCATCTTAGGCTTATATCATTAGAATCAATTTTTCAGTTCAAAGTATGTTCATTTTTGATAACCTGAAATCTGGAATTTCCACCATTTGTGGATTGCTAACAGCTTGACCATGTTAAGCAGCGAAATGCAGCTGCATATTCTTTTTATGATTGGTGGCTGGATAAGCTGATGTTGAGAGAAGGGTTTTCCACTGAAAAGGTGCTGAAAGATAGCAATAGTGGTGGGCGACATGGGAAGATGGTTCAGAATATTTCATTCGATCTTGCCCAAATATTTTTTTTTATTGAGGTGAAAAATGAATGAAAAAAATCATGGGCCATGAATACATAAGAAAGGACACAATATGCACATATTTCAAATCTAATTTTCCCCATTTTAGTTGTTCATTTTAACATTGAGTGGATGCATGCCCAAGATTGATTTAGGGTTCTGGAGATAAGGATCAGATTCCTTCAAGGATCCCTAGTAAGCACTTCTTTTTATCTTTTTTTTAATTATCTTTATTTCTTTTCAGCATGCTATCTATCTTCTTCCTTGAAGGTTCTTAACGATGATTCATTTGCTTTATGATCATCTTTAGGTGATTCAGATTACTTCCATTGTTATATAAAATCTTGAAACGATCACTTGGACTAGAAATGATCCAAAAGCATCCCATCTAGTCATCATCATGTAATCTAACTCACTAAAATTTCCATCCATTTCCTTATCTGGCAACACTGGAAAGCGTTCTTGAGGTCTATTTTGCTTGCAATTTCAGTAAATGAATTTATAGCTGTGCTGTGTATATGTAATTCTTTTTTGCATGATTACCAATTAAATCATTTTGAAGTTGTGGATGCATGAGTGGTGAATTTCATAGTGGAATTGGATTCTCAATTGAAATGATCCATTTTGTTTTTACTCGTGCTTGTTACTGTCTCCTTAATGTGAAGGAGTCGTGATACCATGTAATGTAGCATTTATTTCTGATTTTGTTAGACCCATAAATAAGGTAATAGCACAACACAGTTCACCTCCAACTCCTCAACTCAGTGCTGTTTATGCTTTATTTAAAGTCATGATTCAATACAAGCATAAGCATTGAAGCTTGATGTTCATGCTTGGATTATTCATTTTTAAGTTGTTTTTTATTTTTTTTTTTTTTTGCATAAATATGCGGGCTCAAGCAAGATCTTTTTATATATAAAAATTTTACATTTTTGATTATTTTACATATTTTTATTTGAATTTCAAAATAAAAAATTAAGTTTTTTTTTCCATGTGCTAATGTTTGTATTGAATCATGACCCTTATCTAGAACTCAATTGATTCCTACAGTCAACCTGAATTTTGACCCAAACTCGATCATTAGAATTGAGGCTTTGTAAATAGGGTTTGGGCTAGGGTCGATTACAAGTTTACAACTTGAACAAACCTGACCTAAATTGAACTCCTAAATTTGTAGCATGCCGAGTTGCGGGAATACTTGGATTTGAATAATTGAAATGAGGCTCCAAGAAGCCTTGTTGTGCTCTTTTGAATGACTTGATAATAAGTAATGCAGTATGAAGTACGAATGGTTCAAATGTTTCTCATGGCTTACAAATTCTTTTCCTTGATCAGTCTTCTACATTCTTCTTTTGAGGGAGTGTCTGATGAGGTGGATTAATATGTTGATTGGAATGACGTCTAATTTCAACGCATGATCTGCTGCTTAAGATGCTATTGTTGCAAGGATTATAAGGGCCGTGCCAACTGCTGCATTTTCTGAAAATTTGTGAATGTTACACATAAATGTTGGTTTTGCCCGTGCAGCTGTTGGGATGGGCCACAAATTCTGTTCAGGACCTTCATATGGCTGGGAGTCACATTCGTCTTCAATCTGTGTACTTGAAAGAAGTAGACCTTAACACATCTTATTGTGTGACTTGCAACAACAAGAGCTGGCGACAAAGATGCAGGGTTTTTTACAAATTGGGAATTTTTCGATTTTGCTGTTTTGTTGATAGGAATCAACCTAAAAATGGGAAAATACCATCAATTTCGCATTTGCCTCTTACAAAATGCCAGTCTCTTTGAACACGTGATTTCAATTTCATTGGCATAACCTGCAAAGCTGGACTGGAGAAGTAGAATCTCTGCTGTCTTCTCATTAGAGCCTTGAACCAGTTGTAGGATGTTCAGCCAAGTCCAAAATTGAATGTGGGTATGGGTGTGACTGACAAATGCTTGTTTAATCCTGATTGTGACTAACAAATGCTTGTTTAATCCTGATGGTAAGTATAATTTTGTATATAAGTACAGTACGGTCCTCCCTACTTGCTCTTCTTAATTGCGTGCAATTTTATATGGTTTTCTCATTTCGTAATTGTTTATAGTTTTCCTTTTCCATAGATCATGGGAACAGGATAGGTTTCAATGCGGCACATTTGCATGATTAGGAACATGCATGGAGCAGTCAGCTGTTAAGGAGATTTGGCTGGCTGGTTTCTGATGACAGTAGGGAGTTGGCCTCTCTAGTTGAGAAAGTTTTGGACTCCCTATCATGTTTTTGCTTTTGGATAGTCTTGGAGGTCAATGGTTCGATCTGTGAAGACCACCTCTTGCTTCAAAAGGAATGATGGTGTATTATAGATCCAAAGCGGTCTTACCCTTCCTTGGACGTGTGCATAGTGGGAGTTTAATGCACTGGGCTGCGCCTTATTGGGGGATGAGGTCAAGTGGATAGGTTTGGATGCGGCACATTTGAAAGTCATCTGGCTGGTTGGTTTCTGATGAGAGTAGGGAGTAGGTCTCTGGGTGGGAAAGTTTTGGATGAGCTCTTTTGAGGTCACCGGTTTGAGAGTTTTGGAAACTTCCTCTTGTTCTGCGAGTTGCTGTAGACCTAAAGTGGTCCAACCTGGACCCTGCACATAGCTGGAGATCAACAAACCATTCTGGTTTGCTATCCATCCCAGTGAGTTATATTAGGGGTGTAAATAGGGTTGGTTTTGACGTGAACTTGACTAACCCAACCTAATTTATAATAAGGTTGGGTTAGACATTTTGAAAAAAATCAACTATATAACTCGATTTGAACCGACCTGATTTCGAAAGTGAGCTGGTTTGGGTTAGATGATTGACAACCCGACTTAAAACTAATTTTATATATTATTGTACAATATAATAATTATTAATAAATAATCTTACATTATCGTATAATACATAGAAATTAACTAGACACTTTTGTTTGGAAATAAGATTATTTAACAATTATATCATTTTATAAGTCATAAATTTGATAGTATTCTTATAAAAAGAATAAATTTTTATTCTTTCATATAAATTTATATTTTAAAATAGATTCAATTAAGCAAAATTTTTTTAAATATTATTTACTAATCTGATTTCCAATTAGAACTGAACAAATTTTCATAAGGTTAAAATAGGGTTGGGTGAAGGTGTGAAAAATATGGTTGAAAGTAGAGTTTGAGATTTTATAAGATGGGTTAGGGTTGTGTTTACCCCAACCCGAGTCAACCTGGCCCGATTGACACCCTAGTTATATCTGGCCGATACTTGCAACAACTTTCAGTGTGGGTTGGTCCTTAGCTTTATTTTCATTTTTCACCTTATCTTAAAAATTCACTTCAAAGTGATATTGCTTGGGGGAGCCATGCTAGTGGTGGTTCTTCTTAGGCGATCTCGATTCTCGAGCGCAGGTTCTTATTTCCAGTAGCGCCCGCCAGGCATGTCCCTAAATTCCAGTTATCAAGTTTCGAGTTTCATTTATCAGAGCGTCTTGTCTATGAATTCTCTCTGCAGAAACTTTTATATGCATATGCAAAAACGGTCATGCAGTTCCACATCCTAATGCGGTCTAGTTGCCATGCGCATGAATAATACGGGAATTCATGCATATCACTAATGGTGTTAATGGTTATAGTCAATCTGCTTGTCTTAACCTGTTTATAAATGAATTTATGTTGAGATTTTTAAATAAAAAAGTTATGATTTGCTAACCCATTCAACAATTTAATTAAATAAACGGATTAAGATTAAAATTTTATAACCCATTAACTCGTTTAATAATCTTTTTAACCCAGTTAACTTGTTTAATTTATTCAACCCATTTAACTCGTTTTAACCTATTAAAATTATATATATACATGTATATCTCTTGGTTATTTTTCTCACCAAGTCTTTTTTTTTATCACCTCATTTTTATTTTCCGTTGCTATCCTAATTCTATTTCCCCCTTATTATTCTATTTTCATTTCCCTTGGGCCGAAAATATCCCCTATTTCTACGAGCGTATGCAGGAGTCCAGGCTTTCAGGTTGTTTGTTATACAATCTGTTAACAATCTGTCAACTCACTTATTAAATGAGTTGTAAATGGATTAAGGTTGAAATTTTTTTCAATGGATTAATAAACATATTAGGATTGAGATATTTTAAATAAGTTAAGATTAAGGTTGAGTTTCAACCTGTCTAACTCTATCAGTTCTCTCTCCTGACTGTCATCGTGTCACCTCCACATGTGAAATTCATATATTAGAATAATAGAAGGGGTGAGATCTTACAGCTCTTGAGACCGGTCTAAGATAGCCTCATTTGAGATTGTATAAAATATAATTTTTAAAATATTTTTATAGAATTTTTTTAATAAGACTATAATCTTGGTGTATGTTATCTATAAATCAAATTTTATTATTTTTGAATATATATATATATTTATTTTGTATTTTTAAATATAGGGGTACTATGGTCATATTCATATGGGTGAAAATGACCATAATACCCATGTTTAAAAATATAAATAAAATAAATTTACTCAAAAATATAAAATAAATCTATACACATCTCTAAAACTAGTAAAATTTGGTCTATAAATAATATATACTTAGATTAATAATTTTATTAAAAGAATTTAAAAATAAAAAAATGGTGTTACGACGGATTGTAAATGATCATTGGTTATAGTACAAGTAGCTAACTGATCATTTTCAACCGGTTAGAAATGATGTCATTTGCGACCACATGGTAATTTTTTTTACAAAAAATGAAACTCGTATACTAGGGGTAGGGGTGTTAATGGTCATGGTCAACCCGTTAACCCGCTCGTTCAACCCGTTAATAAATGGGTTTGGGTTGTGATTTTTGAATAAATGGGTTATGATCCGCCAACCCGTTCAACCATTTAATTAAATAAACGGATTAGGGTTGAGGCTTCGCAACCCGTCAACCCGTCCAACCCGTTTATTTAACTCGTCCAACCCGTTCAACCCGTATAACTCATTTAATATAATATATTATAATATATATATATAATATTTATAACAGGAATTGACATTAAAGAGATGACTTGAGATTGGCGCTGATGTTTTCAAGCTAAAATAAATTAAATTCAGGTACGTTAGCTTCGAATTATTTAATTTATTTAAATTTACAAATTCTATTGAAGATTTTAGCATGAAAATTAGTAACAAACACAACCCGTTAACAACCCGTTAACCCATTTATTAAATGGGTTGTAAATGGGTTAGGGTTGAAGTTTTTTAAATGGGTTAATAAACGGATTAGGGTTGAGATATATTAAATGGGTTAGGATTAGGATTATGCTCCAACCCGTTCAACCCGATCCGTTAACACCCCTAACTAGGGGTGTGTTTGGCGATGAAGAAAAAATGTCAACATAAAACTTTTCAATCTAAAACTTTTCACTCTCTATAATTATCATATTTTTTAATCATTTTTTCACATTTTCTCATACAACTACCCTACTTTTCAATCATTTCTACACAACTACCCATACAATTAACCTATCTATTTTAACTTTATCATCTTTACTCATCATCATTACCCCTATTATATCACATCATTTGACAACTTTTCCTCTCAAAAACTTTTCATCAAAAGTTTTATCCATTACCAAACACACCCTAGGTGTTTGTAATTCATAAATGAAGTTTTTTTTAAAATAAAATTAACAAACCAAGTTTTACCATTGTTGTAAATGTCTATATATTTTTTGAAATTTGAAATTTCAAATACAGGGGCATTTAGTTATTTTAACTTAAAAATGACTGAAATACCCATGTTTGAAATTCCAAAAAAAAAAAAACTCCAAAAATGATAAAATTTTGTTCATTTACTCATATACACGTAGCTTAACAGTTAACACCATTATAAAAAAAAAAACCAAAGTAAAATTAAAAAAAAAACTGTATTTCTAACCGGTGGTTGTCGAAGATCACGATTCATGCGAGTAATGTGGGACAATGGATGTAGCCGGTGGATGGTTGCGATTGATCGAGCGGGGCACTACGAGAGCAATGAAGCCTCCAAAATCGTCTCTGACTCCTGGATTTCACGCGCAGTGGGGGGTCGACTACTCGACTTCTTCCGTGTCAGCTAGCAGATAGGGACTACGTTAACATGATATGGTGGCAGATGAAGCTGCGCCAGTTTCAAGCCTGTCTGCTCTCCTTCGCTTCTCCCCCACCCTTCGTCATCTCGACCAAATCCATTCACGTATTATCCTTCTCGGCCTACAACACCACCGCTTCCTCGCCACCCATCTCCTTTCCTCCTTCCTTCTTCGTTTCCTGGCCGTTGATCGCGCTTTCTCCATCTACGCGCATTCCCCCCAGCCCTACCCCATTTTCTCCATCAACTACATCCTTCAGTCCCTGGCCGATACTCCATCTCTTCACCACAATGCTTCCTCCCTCTACCTCCTTCACATGCGCAAGGCCTGGCGCACCGCTCGGCCCAACCGCTTCACATTCCCGCCGTTGCTCAAGGCCTGCGCCTCCGCATTCGCTTCTTCCGTGGAGCTCACCCGTGAAATCCACGCCCATGTTGCAAAGATGGGGATCCACGTAGATGTGTATGTCGCGACTGCGTTGGTCGATTCCTACTCGAAGCACCGCGATGCGGATTCCGCCCTTCGGATGTTCAATGAAATGCCTGTACGAAGCACTGTCACTTGGAATTCGGTTGTGTTCGGGCTAGCTAATTGCGGGGAGGTGGATACCGCGTGGAGACTGTTTGAAGAAATGCCTGAAAGGAATGTCGTGTCCTGGACCAGCATGATCTCGGGCTATGCGCGAAACGGATACTTCTATGAGACCCTGGCAGTGTTTGAGGATATGAACTTGGCAGGAGTGAAGCCCAATGACGTCACTCTGGTTAGCGTTCTGTCTGCGTGTGCAAATTTGGGAGCTCTTAGTCTTGGTCGACGGATCCATTCTTTTTTGGCGGGCAATGGTTTTACGTTAGATTTGTACGTTGGCAGTGCCCTTATAGACATGTACTGTAAATGCGGTATGGTGGGAGATGCTCTCGACATCTTTCATAGAATGCCTGAGGTCAACGTTGTTGCATGCAGTGCCATGATCATGGGATTAGCTATGAGTGGAAAGGCTACAGAGGCTCTAGCAATCTTTGAAGACATGAGAATGAGAGACATGGTACCAAACGACATTACCTTCGTTGGGGTATTATGCGCTTGTTGTCATGCTGGTTTAGTTGAGAAAGGATGTTATTATTTCAGCTACATAGTTCGAGAATATTCGATCATTCCCAAGCTCCAGCACTACGCTTGTGTGGTTGATCTTCTGGGGCGGGCAGGCTATCTTGGTCAGGCCTATCGTTTTATCATGGCAATGCCCATCGAACCAGATGTTGTTGTTTGGGGTGCTTTGCTTGGTGCATGCAGGATTCACCGTAAGTTTAAGCTTGGTGAATATGCTGCCAGTCGTATACTGAAATTGGATCCAAAGCATTGTGGGAGTTTGGTCTTCCTGTCAAACATGCATGCTAGAGCTGGCAATTGGGCCGGTGTTAGATATGTTCAAAAGATGATGGGAGTTTCAGGAATGAAGAGAACGCCTGGGAATAGTTGGATAGAAGTGAACAATGTTGTCCACCAATTCTTTGCAGGAGATACATCTCACCCCCAAAATGATAGGATTTATGCAAAACTGGATGAGCTTGGCAAGCAGTTAGAGAGTCAAGGATACCTTCCAAACACGAACTATGTGGTCTGTGATGTAGAGGAGGAAGAAAAGGAACGACTAATGTATTTCCACAGTGAGAAAATAGCAGTTGCCTTCGGGTTGATCAGCACTGCAAAAGGAAGTTACATTAGGATTGTCAAAAACCTTAGAGTTTGTGATGATTGTCATTCTGTGTTGAAACTTATTTCAATGATCGAGAAACGAGAGATAATCTTAAGAGATAGCAATCGTTTTCATCATTTTACAGGGGGGTTGTGTTCTTGCCAGGACTATTGGTAATGAGAAGAAACACTTCTCCACTGTCGTTTTTTTTTCCTACAAGCGTCTGTTCATTGGATGTCCGCCAGTGTCTGTTCAAACCTGTTCAGTTCAAATGAGTTCAAGACTGAATTCCGGATTGGTTAGGACCGGGTCCCGACCAAAGGGAAGCTTCCTTACAAAAAATGCGGGGTGTGTTAAGCTTTGATCGGAACCAAAATTTCAGACCTGCCGAATATCGCATTATCAAAAGTCTAGGCTTCCTCGGAAGAGAGATTTTCTCTGGAGGCGGTCATTAACTCCTCTACTCGCAAGCTCTGTTCAAACTTTTTCAGCTTAAATCAGTTCAAAACTGAATTCTACATCGGTTAGAAGCCCTATTTCGCCTCATGGCTAAAGAGGCATGGTTTCTGCGGTGCTATTTTCTCGGTTAGATGGATCTACAAAGGAGATTTCAGTCGTTTATTCTTAAATCCTCAAAGGGTTCTTCCGAAGTATGACAACGTACCTCATGTGAATTCCGAGGATAACCATTTTCACGATTCGCGATGACTCACACAGCAATTACAATGTCCACAGACATGATGGGTTGACGGTCTTAGATGTGATCTCGCTGTGTGGAGCCTACCTTGACTTCCGATGTATATTCCTGTTACCTGCATACTGAACATGACAGATCTACAAAACTATCTATCCACATTTGATCGATTGCATTTGTAACCGTCGATTTTCAGTCCAATACATGTTTGGGAATGTGTATTTTGGTGGGATTGTCGCTGATGTGGGAAATGGTAATTGGAATAAATAGGATAGAAGTGAAATTTGGGGAAAAAAAAATTTGTTGGATAGTCATTTATGAGATAATGGGTAGGAGAAAGAATCCGATGGTAAAAACAGTATCTAAACTGTCTCATGGAAGTGGGAACTGCGAGCCGTGGCTACGACACCTGACAATGGCAGAATGGGCAACCAGATTCCAGCATGTATTTAAGGCAATCCGCAACAGTGACTAATTTGGAAGGAATTATAGGTCGGTATTCCATTTTTTATCGGCCGTGGCCTGTAAAAAAAGAAAAAAAAAAGTTTCGAATTCTTCCGTTGATTAGATACTTTTCTTGGACAGTGGTGAAAGAAAAATAGAGAATGCCGATGAAAGGCGAAGGGTGATACTTTGAAGCCGTTTGCAGTAAAAGGCGGCAGTATAAATGTCTGGAACGTGGGGTGCGTAGTACAACAGCCATAAAAATGGGTACTACCTTTATCGGCAGCAGTACGAGCTGTACTACACTACTACTACCTCCAGGGGGTTCGTACTTCTGCTTCAATTCCTCTTCCCGTATAAATCGATAGGCGGCTCGTGTGTGCGTGACTTATCATGTCATCTGCAGCCTTCTTCTGATCGTGTGCTGCTGGATTCGGTGTTGGTGGGATCGTCGGCAGCTGGGGGAGAACTGAGTTGCACTGGGGTTTCAGCTTTATCTTCCTCTCTGCAGACCTTTCGATCCCGACAGTACCGATTCTAACAACTGACGATCCTCGGAGGAGAGACTCTGGTGATGGCAAAAGTCTAGTTCGCATTCGGGCCAGATCGAAATATCTCAGATCTGATCTCCTTCCACCTCAGTTAAGTAACAACACCGTGTATTTTATGTGTTTATATATTTTTTTGTGCCTTTTCATTTTCACGTAGCTCACGTATATTCAGTTTATATACTAAAATTTACCATTTTTTGAATTCTTTTTTATATTTTTTCTAAAGTTTGAAACCAAAAAATTTTACCCTGAGTACAATTTTTGAAATTTGGTAAACAAATAATGAATTTAAAAATGATTAAATTCGGTATTTGAATTAAATATACGAGGTCAAAAAATGAAAAAAATTATATCAAAAATATAAAATACATGGGCGTACAATATCATTGTCCTACTTTTTTTTTTTTTTTTTGGATAAAAATTTTCAAAGGCCCCAACAAGTCACTGTCATGGCTAGGTATGTATTGTCGTCTTTAATATGATTCAACGTGTCGATCAAAGATAAGCCTCAAGATATCACTACCGTATCTTCAACCCCGTCTAAGACGGATTTTGATGCTACGCGGCAACCACGCCTCCAGCCCGTGGGCACATATTTTATTATTTTTAAGTGTATTTAATTCATACGCTAAATTTTAATATTTTTGAGATGGGTATAGTTTTTAATAAATTTCAAGCATCAATTTTAATAAAAATGACTAAAATATTCCTGAAGTTTGAAATTCATAAAAAATATATATAGGGTGTGTTTAGTAATGAGTAAAAATTATTAAGTTAAAACTTTTCAATCTAAAACTTTTTACTCTTCACAACTATCCTATTTTTTAATTATTTATTTACATTTTTCTATACAACTATTCTATTTTTCAATCATTTCTACACAACTATCAACACAATTAACCTATCTATTTAAACTTTATCTTATTTACTCCTCATCATTACCCCTATCATATCACATCATTTGACAACTTCTACTCTTTACAACTTTTCATCAAAAGTTTTATCCATTCCGAAACAAACCCATAATCTTCAAAAATGTTGTAACTTGGTATACTAATTAAATACATATAGAATAACAGTTTTTTGAAAAAGCAAAAAAAAGTTAAAAAAATGTAAAAATAGCCGGATACGTGTTTACTCCTGGACCTGGTCGTATGCTCCCGGGTGCATACACCCATTTTTTATTATTTTTATTATTTTGAATTTTTTAAATAAAATATTAATATAAGTGTATTTAACATTATTTATTAATTTTTACCATTTTTGGAGTATTTTAGATATTTATTTGTTATTTTTAAAAATTAGTGGCATTTTAATAATTTTAAATTACCTAAAATGCCACTTATTTTCAAAAATAAAAAATAAATATCTAAAATACTCCAAAAATGTTAAAAATTTATACACATATTAAATACACCTAAATTAACAATCTTGTAAAAAAATTTCAAAAAAAAAACTTAAAAAAAAAAGGTGTGTGCACTCGGGAGCATTGAGAGAGCATGCCATCAATTCCCTTTTACTCCAGCTACAAAATCATGGCCCTTCTAAACAGAGTTCCCATTTCAGGATAAAAAATTCTGAAAGGGTTTGGATTTTTTAACATGCTACAAGGTAAGAAAGATTTTTATTAAGGCCTAAACTTTTTTTTTGATTGAGATTTATGCAACATAACAATTGATATTATAATAAAGTATATTCATAACTCTAACACAAATCTTCAACATTAGGGGAAATTTGTATGAAACTCTCACGCCGGAAGAATTGTAAAATCCCCATAAACTCGCGGGATCGTGTAAAATCAACCATCACCAAAGTGAGGGTTGTGCTTTGAACTTGCGATCTCGGCACACAGTGGCCGTGGTTTTTATCATTACGGTGGCAAGAAACGCCTAAATTTAAAGGAAGGCGCACTACCTATTTTTTTATTTTCTTAAATTTGTTCATTTTTCATATGTAGGCCCAAGTATAGTGTTTCCAAATATGTAATTTTTATGATTTTAAATATTTTATTTGGGATTTAAAAATAAAAAGGTATCCCTTATGAGCCAACATATGAAAAATACAATATTTTTATTGTTAAATTTTAGATAAAATATTTTAAAACATAAAATGTAAAGAGTGCATATATATTTTTTTTTGATAAAAATGGGTATACTCAATCCCTAACCCCTCTCAATGTGGAAGGGGTTATGGATGGAGTAATCCATGCAATTCATTGCTAAAAAATTATCTGTACAAATGTTCCAAAAAATGGCTTGGGGGGGGATACCCCACAAAAGCTGGTGGTCAGACACCGAACCAGACACCATATCGGCTAAAGAGTGCGCAACAGCATTTCCTTGCCGCAAAACATGGCGGACCGAAAAAGAGGCATTTTCGAGTAAAATCGACCTAGCCTCATCGATAGTGTAGCCAACGGGGGATGAGATGTGGTGCGGATAAGCCAAAAAGTTGCAAAGTGTGAGGGAGTCGGTCTCGAACAAAACATGTCTGAAGTTCATCTGAAGAGCCCACTTTAGTCCCAAAAGGAAAGCAGTAGCCTCCATCGATAGAGGATCCCCGCACACTCTGCGCTTCCACCCGCAAGCAGCAATAAACAAACCCCCCGAGTCTCTGATGACAGCACCACAGCCAAACACGTCCGACTCCCTCCTGCATCGTGCATCAATGTTGATCTTGACAAACCCCGGTGGTGGCCTAACCCAGCGAGGCACCAATGGTCTATCCAATAAACCAGACGGAACAAGCACTTTAGCCATCTGGTTATAATAACGATATTCCACACACCAGGCCAAAGTATCCCTAAAGTTAGGGCGGGATCCCTCCACTTTGAATTTGTTCCGCAGATGCCAAACCCGCCAACAGCAAAGGATGAATAGAGCGAGGTCGTCGAGACGGTTCCCCCCAACGAGCAAGTCAAAAGCCTCCAGAATAGACGCCACAGAGGAGTCCAGCCGAGCAGCAGTTCTACACACCCCCAACGTCGAGGCACATCCCAGGAAAAGATGATTCGCATCTTCAAGATCCGAATTGCACAGTAGGCACACTGGGTCCACTCCCACACCCCTGTGGTTTAAGTTATGCAGCGTGCATATTTTTTTGATTGGTATATAAGTATTTACATCAATCTTAATTTATATTACAATTAAGCTTTAAGACATTCTCACAGTTTTCAATATAAAGATAACATATTCCACCTATCAATTCTGGAGATACAAGCTCCCACTTAATAAATAGGGAGACATAAACTCTTATCTAATTTTGGAAGACACTTAATAAATAGGGAAACATAAACTCTTACCTAATATTGGAAGACAAATCACCCATGAGAAGCAATGCCTGGTTGGCTAAAGAGTGCACATTGAAACACCATTATTGATCCCACATAATAGTTAAAAAAAAAAATTATAAAATGAAGCAGTACTGCACGGGATGCACTAGATCATAGCCGAAATTTGAAAGGCATGAAGAACATATTGATTGGAGAGAAGGTCGAGCAGAGGGCTAGGCTTTTTTTTTTTTTAATATTTTTATAGTGAGTTTCCATATGAGAGAGAGAAACAGAAACCAAACAAATGGCCTCCCCCACAAAGCAGCGGTAAAAGACTCCCAGAAAAACTAGGTAGCAAGCCAAAAAAGGGAGGCTAGCTATAGAATTTCATGTAGTTCCAAGTCCCTGCTAAGGGACAGAATAATGCCGATTGGGGGAAGCCTTCTCCATCATTTCTCTGCACCAGCATTTTGTAGAGCCTGCCTGGTAAGTTCTGACAAATGAGCAAGGGCGATTAACAAATGTGTTTTTGTCATGTTTTAAGATGGGGAAACAAATGTGCAAATGATTTGGCCAAATGGGCTGCTCCACAAATGTGCAAAACTGCCAGAGAATCGCTTTCTATTTCGATTCTTCTCAGGCCCAGTTCTAACAACAATCTCATCCCATATAAAATAGCATTTACTTCCATCCTTATTGGTCTATCTTCCCCATATTCTATCCAGCATCTCGCTGCAATGAAGGAAGCTTCATCGTCACGGATCACTGCTCCAAGGCCCTGTAAATTCGTAGCAGTGCAGAACCCCGCATCAACATTCAACTTAATACAGCCATCTTTTGGTTTCGTCCTGGTTGCAGGGCTCGATTCAATGTTGACATTTTAACTTCATATTTGGACCGGTCTAAAATGAGGACATTTCAAACTGGTCTAAAATAATCATTTTGCCACATTTAATATCCGAAAAATGGCTCTAGCTTCCATTCATAATGGGTTAGAGATACCACAACCGGACCAGATCTTGGCTACTACAAATTTTTTGTTCCAATCTCTTAAAGCTGCATCAAAACCTTAAAACCTGCATCAACATTGAGCTTCAAGAAACCCCCTTGATTTTTGCTATCTTGTAGTACTCACAAACTATGAGTACAATTTAGGCTCATGAAACTTGAGTTTGTCTCAATTATAATCTTAACCTTAACTGTATTTTGTAAACATAAACTTTAATTATATTTGTGAAATTTAGGTTCGGGCTGAGTTTTGAATTGGAATTGGAATTGACATTTTCTCAACAATATATAACTTTTTGTTTATTTTATACTTATTGAATTTTAAATTCATCACCAAAGAAAAAATCTAAGATGATAATTTTCTATCTTAAGGCAAGAAAAGTGAAAGAGTGCTTAAGAGTTGAAAGAATAAAATCTCATTTAGATTTTCTCTTTGCATTAATTAGATTTATAGCCCCGTTTTGGAGAATAAAGATGGACAACGTTGTCCTATTATACAATTCAAATATTATGCAGGGTAATTAAGAAGCATGATTTAATGGAGGTATTAATGGGTTTGGAGTGTGTTCTTAATAAATAAATATATTAGCTAAGAGTTGCGTATCTTTTAATACTAAATAATATAATGTTATGTAAATACTCAAAGTGGACGAATAGGGTCTTGATGATATAATAAAATAATTTATTTCATGAAGATTTAAGATAGGTGAACACATTAAACGTGTTTGCTTTTATTGAAATGTTTTTGATGACCGCCTTCGTTGAAAGTTAATATAAAATAATATTAAATGGATGAGTATGAATGTCCAAGGGCTATTTTCTCTTGTTATTAATATATATTTGTCAGATGATAAGATGTTCCAAAGTTGTAATAGATTATATATTAAAAAGGACATTAGGAATATGAGTTGAGATATGATGTAAATATACCCCAATAAAAGACTGATATGAGTTGAGATATGATCTAATTGATATTTGAGAGATTGTGGTCTTCCTTTGAAAAAAAAATTATAAGAAAAAGCTTTGAATATAATATGAGTTGAGATATGATGTAAATGTACACCAAAAAAAAAGAAAAAAGAATACATTAGGGATGATTTAGGTATATATAAAATATAAAAGATATATAGAAAACAAGTTTGAGATTCCATCAATGCCAGATTGAACATATTTCAATTAGAGTTCTGGTTATACATAAGAAGGTTTTAACATTGCTCCAAATCTAGTTTGACGAGACAGGTTCAGGTTGCACCTGGACTGAGTTGCACTCCAATCCCTAACAAATTTAAACGCCCATTATGAATGGAATTTGAGGAGTTGACATGATGAAGGTATGAGCTGCATTACCACACAATGTCTGTCTCTAAAATCAACTGGATCTCCACCTGCCAATCACTGATTTTTGATGAACCACACTCCAGCAGAGGCAAATGAAAAATATCAAAGGGTCCCTGATATCATCACCAATCAACTGAAGAGTAGGGTTAAGGGATAGGAACCTGGAAGAGACTCTACGTGTTTTGCTGCAATTGCAAACGAGATTTGTTGTATCCTCCACTTCACAAGCCTATCTGCATAGAGAGCAGTGAACATCCATCGGAACGCCCCTAGCCTCTAGATTCGCTTTTGTTGGGAGTCTCTTTATGAGTAGTTTTCAAGCGAAAATAAGAACTTTCTCGGGAAGCTATCTTCAAAGTTTTGTTTGTTACTTGCCGTTGGATCCATCTCATGTTTCCTAAAAATTTCCTTGAAGGCTACACCATATGTTGATTTAAAGTTGTACTCCGACTTTAGTTCTAATCCACAAAATAAGTTTTCTTCTTCTTCACATTGAGTCTTGATCTGGCATATTCGGGTGCACTTAGCTTTAGTGTACTTGGGTACATAATATTTTTTTCAATTTTTAAAAATTTATGTGGGTCCAAACATAAACGTTCCATATATATAGTTTTTACATTTTTTGATTAGTTTTAATATTTTATTTTGAATTTTAAAAATTATAAATAAATAATTTCTCATGTACTTGCACATGAGAGTGGACTTATTTTTTGATTTTTAAAATTTGAAATAAAAATTTAAAAACATTAAATATGAAAACTATGAATATTTATATGAAACTGGGTTTTATAAAGTGAGTTTGTGAAACCCTTTTCATTTTTGAGATATTAATGATTGTTGTAAAAATCAATTTATTCATTATATTTAACATCATTTGCTTAAGTTTTATTCAAATTTAATATGTGCATAGGCAATATTTATTCATAAATAGGTATATTCATATATAAATTAGGAAAAATATTTGGATCCATTTACATACGTATTCTAATGTAGTAATATTTTATAGAATCATTTATTCACATATTAGTGTTATTTTAAATGGTTTAAATGTTGAAAATACTATGTAAAAATTGATATTTAATATTAAAATCATTTTATTAAGTTGATTTTATACGTTTGTAGATAAGACTTATATACAATAATAGTAGATAAATAAAAGAGTTTTCATAATAATATAAATGATGTTAATATAATAGATAAAGTGAATTTTTATTAACTATCTAGCTGTTAAAAAATAAAGACGTTTCATAAAAATGTCATATGAGGCCTCTTTTATTTTTAATATCTTGATGATTGATGAAAAATTCACAACATCTATTATATTTTGCATAATTTATTATATCTTGAAGATCCTTTTATTTGTTTAATATCATTGTGCATGACTTCATTGAAAATTAATATAATAAAATAGTTTAATATTAAATATCAATTTTAAAATTGTATTTTCGATATGTAAAACGTTTAAAATATCATTTCAATATGGATGAATAATTCTACAAAGTATTATTATATTCTAATATATGTATATATATATATAAATAGATCTAAGCATTTTTTATAATTTACACATTAATATATAGATGAAAATTAACTTGGTCATGTACCCTGATTACATAGAAGCTAAGCCCATAAAAAAATTTTAAAATAAAAATGAATTGTGTAGTGCACCAAGTTCACTAAAGTTAGGTGCACAGGAACAGAGTTCTCTTCACGTCAGGGAAGTGAGATATCCTTAATCTTCTTCAACCCTCCATTTCCACATACATGGATTAACTCTTCCTTCCATGTTCGGTTATCTGCATCTATGAACTTCTCTACTAGTGAGTCATCCACTATCTCTTGAGAAAGAGAACCAACCTTCTAATGCCTCTCATTTGCCCAGGAATCAATAAGCCATGTCCAGTTCTTCATTTACATCCCTTATTCAGAATGGTCTTAGCTTTACAATGCATCTTTAAATGAAAGGACATCCCACCTTTGCCTTCCAACTTCAGAATCTCTTTGAAGGCTTTATAGCACAAAGAATTAGTATTAGTCACTCGCCTTGGAGCTTGCTTTGTCACTAAAGCTTGGTTGAAAGTTGTCAAGTCTCTAAACCTCATCCCCCTTTTAGATTTTGTAGTACACATCTTACTCATACCTGCCAACTGATAAAAAATAGGTCATTGCTATAGTTGTAGCAAGACTAAAAAAAAAAAAAAAAAAAAAAAAAAAAAAAGGTCATTTAATTTAACATGTAACAAGAATCTAAACTAGCTATTCACTGAACCTTCTTTTCCGCTTTAAATCAGGGCAATGCTCATATGCAACTGTTTGCATAGTATCATACCCTGAAACTGTCTGATAAAAATATTAAAAAATGAATGGTTGCATGTTATTATATAAACCGTCCAGAACTTAAAATATTAATTAATTTATGAGCAATATTTTCTGTTCTCACTCAGTAAATATCTAAAAGCGACCGTTTTCTTTTTTACGTACTATTCCAAAATATAGACCGTCCAGATCCTAAAGTATCAATTAATTTATGATCATCCCCGGCTTGGGGGCTATAGTATGATATGTTACACTACGGATAATGTATGGGGGATTCGTATACATTTTCTTGCTTATGCGGTTATTTATTTGAGTAATGTAGTAGAAATGAGAATGTTAAAATGTATGATTGGTAAAACAAGGAAAAAAATATTAAAATAAAGTAACTTAAGATGATGTAAAAATGAAGCCAAAGTGAGGTCAACAGATGATAAAAAGAGATAAAACAGACTTTGGTGGAAAATGACTTATGATAATGATCGCTTATGTGAAATTTTTTTTTTGTGTTATCCCCTCTATATTTAAAATCTTGATGATAAATAAAAAATTCACTCTATTTATTATATTTAACATCATTTAAAATATCTGAGAAATCTTTTATTTGTCTAATATAATTGTGCATGAGCTCCATTGAAAATTAACGTAATAAAATATTTTAGTGTTAAATATCAATTTTAGAGTTATTTTCAATATTTAAACCATCTAAAATATCATTTCTATATGGATTAATAATTCTATAAAGTATTATTATATTCTAATACATGTGTAAATGGATCTAAGCGTTTTTTATAATTTACGCATAATATATATTTCTCAAACAAATGTGGTATAAACATAATTCATCGAGATGAAACTTGATCTTTTAGATAAATAGCGAATATAATAAATGAATTGAATGTTCCATCAAGAGTTAAAATCTTAAAAAATTAAAAGGGTTACGTGACTCCACTGCTACGTAATGGAGCCTGTACATAAATTTCTTAAAATATTCTTAAGTTTTATATTTGAGTTAGGGATTTGAAGTTTCAAAAGTGTATAGTTTTGGTTTCTCCATTAAGGGGTAATTTTTAATGGAAATGACCAAAATGCCATTTTATAATTTTATTTGGTTGGGCATTTTCCGTCCACTTTTTTATAATTTTTTTGCTAAAAAATATTTTAAAATTTAAATAAAACGTTTATTAAAATATTCTTTAGCTAGCTAGTGAGGATTGTTTTCTTATTTTGATTGCATTGTTGCAAGAGGAAATTAAGGCCGACAATCAGGGGTGTAAATTGAGTCGGTTGATTCAGGTTGGAGTACACACAACTCTAACTCAGATTGTAAAATCTCAACTCAATCTTAATTTTCACACTTTAATCCAATCCTATTTTAACCCTTTAGAAATCAGTTCGGTTCGGGTCAGAAATCAGGTTAATAAAGTTAATTCCTATATATTATATGATAATGTATAACTATTTTTGAATAATCTATTATATTTTACATCAATATATAAAATTGGAGTGGTTGACAATTATCTAACTCAAACTAACTTATTTTTGAAATCGAGTCAGTTTAGTTTAAATTATAGTAACTTATTTTTTCAAAATGTCTAACCATGATATTATAAATTGGATTGGGTTAGTTTAATTGCTTCCGCGGAAATTACATCATTCAAGCTACGTAGGTGGATCAGGCAAGATAAAATCAATATTGTACTCCTCTAGGGAGATCTTATGGTCGGAGAGAAAGCCGAGCACTTACTTGCCATTCTCGTGCCACAGTAAGAGCGTTTAATAGCAAACCATGTAACATGCTAAATAATACTCCTTTTGTATCTCGTTATAAATAGTCTAATCAGTGTAGCACAGGAAATTCATGTAACATGTGTCCACTAACGTCTTCGACTATCCAACAGAAGAACAAAAAAACATGAATGAAAATGAGAACTGTTATAATTTTCTTCCAGCCACGGTGGGTGGAGCCGCATATGCTTTCCAACAATTTGACAGGATTTCGCCGAAACATTTGCGGGGGACATTTGATAATGTGTAAAATTGTAGAATTGCAGTAAGTGGTAGAAAAAAGAGAATATTTTAATAAATGTGTGATTGATATGAAATGATAAAAGGTATAGTTAGAATAAATATGTTTTTTTTATATGTAGTTGGCAGGAGAAATAATTGAAATAGAAGAATAAAAGTAAAAAAAAAATAGTGTGATTTACGGAGCAATCAATAACTTTTCAAAACCAAATTTCGTCCCTTGTTGTACTGCAATTTTGCCATTTAAGATGGTAGGCCCCGACTCTCACGGAAGCTCAGTCTCAGCATTAGGGGTGCAACTTGGTTCGGGTACTCGCGGGTCGACCCGATGGGTACCCTATTTAGGGTCGGTTCGGTTCCAAAGAACCTACCTATAGGGTCGGTTCGGTCCACGGGTTAAATTACCTATTCAAATTCGGATAGGGTCGGTTCCGGTGCTGGGTACCCGGAACTGACCCGGATCACATTAATATAATATAATATATATACCTAACAAAAGCCCTAAAAATCTACCCTTCCCTTTGCTCTCCTCGTCTCTTGCCGTCCCACGACCGCGTCGCCTCTCCTCTCTCTCTCTCTCCCTCCCTCCCTCCCTCAGTAGCGGCGTTGCTGATCCTCTCTCCCTCTCCCTCTCCCTCGGCGCATCGCTGCTCCTCTGTCCTTCTCCTCTCCCGTTGTCCCGTGTTGCCTCTCTCTCTCTCTCTCTCTCTCTCTCCCTCGGCGCCGGCGCTGCTCCTCTTCTCTCTCTCCCTGGACGCGCTGCTGGGCTGCTGGCTGCTCCTCTCTCTCCCTCCCTCCCTCCCTCCCTTGGCGCATCACTGCTCCTTTGTCCCTCTGCTCTCCCGCCGTCCCGCGTCGCCTCTCCTCTCTTTCTCTCTCCCTTGGCGCCGGCTGCTCCTCTCTCTCTCTCTCTCCCCGAGTTCACTGCCCCTCTTTCTCTCTCTCTCACACTCTGTTCCCCCAAACGGCCAAACCCTTACAAGCAGCGGCAATTTGGCGATTTGCCAGAGAAGGAGATCTTCCAAACCCATTCGACGCCGTCTGTGCCCGTCAGTCCGTCACACAGCAACTACCCCTTGTCGCTCTGTCGCCGGTCTCCCTAACTCCGTCGCCGGTCAGCCTTCATTGAACAGAAATTTTTGATTTTTCCTATGTTGATTTGTTGTTCTTATAATAAAATGATGATAACATTTCAATCATGGAGTTTATGTTTGGATGTTTGATCTACATTGGTTTATCCCTCTCATTTTAATTCATTAGATTTTCAATTTTTTTTATGGCAATCAGATTTGAAATTTGATTTGAGTTGTATTGGTTTTAATTACTACGAAGACATTCAGACCTAATTGTTATCAGATTTTCAAAGTGGATTGCAACAAATCGCTTATAGGTTGTTTTTGAGAATATTCTCATGGAGATTTTTATGCAATGTCATGGAGATTTTCAAACTGGATTGCAACAGATTGATTATAGGTTGTTTTTGAGAATATTCTCATTGAGATTTTTATGCAATGTCATGAAGATTTTCAAACTGAATTGCAACAGATTGCTTATAGGTTGTTTTTGAGAATATTCTCATGGAGATTTTTATGCAATGTTAGAGATTTTCAAACTGGATTGCAACAGATTGCTTATATGTTGTTTTGCGAATATTCTCATGGAGATTTTTATGCAGTGTCATGGAGATTTTCAAACTGGAATGCAACAGATTGTTTATTGGTTATTTTTGAAAATATTCTCATGGAGATTTTTATGCAATGTCATTGAGATTTTCAAACTGGATTGCAACAGATTGCTTATAGGTTGTTTTTGAGAATATTCTCATGGAGATTTTTATGCAATGTCATGGAGATTTTCAAACTGGATTGCATTTGCAACAGATTGCCTATAGATTTTCAGACCTAATTCTTTAGGAACCGATTTAGAACCGAACCGGAACCGACCTACTATTGAGAAAATTGGGTAGGGTAGGCTCTGGACCGACCCGGTCTAAAATAGGGTAGGGTAGAGGTTTTTAAAAAATGGATAAGGGTAGATTCTACTTTTATCCGGACCTACCCGACCCAAGTTGCACCCCTACTTAGCGTAGGTCGCGATTGGTCGACCAACATGCATGGTTGGCCCAACCCGTGCCTATGCACGAATCACACCCGCATTCAAATAAGTAAAAGGACGGCGTCAACGTCACATAAAACAAATGCGGATCACGAGTCTTCGGACTGTCTGCAGAGGATAGTCTCCTGAAGCTGCTGCGACCACGTCTCCCCTGTCAGTCTGTAACTTCACTCATCTCAACGGGGTGTATTGGCAGGCAACCCTTACCATGGCACCGGATTTAATATATAAGTTAAATATACTTAGATTAATAATTTTATAAAAAAAATTTAAAAATAAAAAAAAATAAGTATATGAGCCCGGGAGCATTGAGGGAGCATATGATCAGGCTCCAGAAAAAATAAAAAAATAAGTATATGCGCCAGGAGCATTGAGGAAGCATATGATCTGCTCCAACACGGGACTGTCATAATCAACTTCCACATGCTATGCGTGCTCGATAGCTATCTCATAGCCTGCACTTCTTGCGTGTATATATAGAGACCCGAAGGGCACGCAGCACTACTCATTCTCAGTTTCGGTTGGTCTCAGAGCAACATTAAGTTAATATTTTTATATTAGATAGACAGCTTCCTTGGAGATTGATATTCAGATCATGGCAACCCCGACCACCAACACCCACCCATTTGCATCGACGCAGCGCGCACTGAGTCCTGCGGCTCCTGCCGCGGTGCTAGCCATCGCCACAGCTACACCGCCCAATGTAGTCTATCAGGCGGATTTCCCCGACTATTACTTCAGGATCACCAACAGCGACCACATGCTAAATCTGAAGAAACGCTTCAAGCTAATATGTAGGTTCTCATCATACTCATCATCTTAAGCAGTTTCCCCCCTACGTGTGGGGTCAGCTGCATCAATTTTATTTCATCATTGTTGACAATTATTAAATTTCAAATAATTTTTCATATTTT
This sequence comes from Annona cherimola, assembly GCA_030490835.1. NCBI lineage: Eukaryota > Viridiplantae > Streptophyta > Magnoliopsida > Magnoliales > Annonaceae > Annona > Annona cherimola. Next base: position 72,423,640 of record CM059973.1, on the reverse strand, counting down.
ATACTTTTCTTAAGATGCGTTGAAACAAAAGAAATTCCATTCAAATTTTTTCTTTCCACTGCTATCCTATTTAAAATTATTTTTCATTTCTTTCTATATAGTCATTCAATTTTTAATTATTTTTCATATTTTTTTATACAACTCCATTAACTATTTTCACTTTATTATCTTTGATATTTATATCACATTACTCTCTTCCTTTTTCAAAAACTTTTTCATTATTTTTTACTTTCCAAACACACTCTTACTAACTTCCATTTATGTTTCTCCAGATCTTCTTTTCATTTTTCTATTACCTTGTGTTTGAATAAATTTAGTTCTTGAAGTACTCTACCATTTCTTCTATTAAATTTCTTATTCTCTTGAATTAAGATCCAAAATATTTAAAAGGGATGATTATATGTTATTAGTTGCATGTCACCCTCCAAATAAATAATTGATATCGACGTAAATCTCCTGCTCCTGCTGGTGTAGAATCGTATTAATTTTCTTCATCTCGGAGTGCATGCAGGTGATTCAGTGATGGTTAGGAAGCGTCACATATACCTGACCGAAGAAATCATCAACCGCCACCCCACCATTGCTTCCTACGACGCCCCCTCCCTCCATGCTCGGCAACAAATTCTCCTCACCCAGGTTCCCAAACTGGCCCAGGAAGCCGCACTCCAAGCCATCCAAGAATGGGGAGGCCCCAAATCAGAGATCACCCACCTCATCTTCTGCACCTCCAGCGGAGTAGATGCGCCGGGGGCCGACTATCGTCTCATGAACCTGCTCGGCCTCCCCTTCACTCTCAACCGCTACATGTTCTACAAGCAAGGCCATTTCGCCGGCGGGATGGCTCTCCGCCTCGCCAAGGATCTCGCAGAAAACAACCCCGGCGCACGTGTTCTGGTCGTCTGCTCGGAGATGACCGTGGGCAGCTTCCGCGGGCCTGACCCTGACGGCGCCGACTTCGACAACCTCATCGGCCAGGCCATCTTTGGGGACGGAGCGGCGGCACTGGTGGTGGGAGCAGACCCAGCTGAAAGTGAGAACCCTCCGATCTTCCACCTCGTCGCTGCTGCACAGACGACCATACCAGACACGGAAAAATCTGTGGCCTTGCACTTGGGTGAGACGGGCGAAACCTTCGAGTTGGACGAGCAAGTGCCGAGCATCATAGCAAAGCACGTGGAGAAGTGCGTGGAAAGGGCTTTGAAGCCGGTAGGAATCGGCAACGATTGGAATTCGGTGTTTTGGGTTTGCCATCCTGGTGCTGCAGCTGTCCTGGATGGGGCGGAAGGGGCACTGAAGCTGAACAAGGAGAAGCTGCAAGCATCTCGGCACGTGCTATCTGAATTTGGGAACATGTCCAGCTCTACGGTCCTGTTTATCCTAGATCAAATGAGAAAGAAGTCGATGGCAGATGGGAAATTCACCACCGGAGATGGGATTGAGTGGGGACTTCTGCTTGCATTTGGCCCAGGGCTCACTGTTGAGACACTAGTCTTGCGCAGCGTCGCCATCACCCATTAGCTAAACCCTCTTAAACCCTGATTATCACTTCTAATAACTATTCATAGCTACGACAGATTTGGATAGACAAGGCAGGCAGGCAGCCGTGTATTTATTTAGCCGTTTGTTTTTTTTTAAAAAAAGAAAATTATGTAATGAAGGAATTGTTATGGTCATGACTAATTTATTTTACTCTTTTTTCCGCTTTAATTTCTTTGATTTTTCTTGTTATGATTATAGGCATGCAAGGAAATTAATAATTCTTCCTATTAGTATTTGTTGCTTAAAAGAATCCTTGAAATTATTACGGTCTTTCATTACTAGTACCTCGCTTCATAAAAAAAAAAAGGAAAAGAAAATGCAATTGCAAGTGCAATGCAAATGCATTTATTGACTTTCTTTAAGAAGGTATATGGAGAGATAAGATGCGAATGCAATAAGATTTTTTATTCTTAAATATGATAATATCATTTATATTATTACAGTCTCTTATTAATTTTTTCAATATATGTACAACATTAGAATGGTTTGCAATATTACAGTCTTTCATTTTGTTTTGGATAACAGCATTACTTTTGTCATTTCTAATGCTATTAAATGGAGATAAGACAGCTTTGTGATGCCTAGTAAACATTAAACTAGGCGTACAGATCATTTGGACTTGTTTAACACCATTTATGAGAAATTCAACAAAAGCTCGTTAGGCAGGGTCACATGGAGTTGCTAGCAAAATTTTAAAATATTTTGAATATGTTTGAAGCTAAAATTCCAAAAAGGCCTGAAACTATCACTACAAAATTTTGATTTTGGAATTAAAATGTTCTTGCAAAAGGATAACAATTGGTTGCAAAAGGAAAACTTGGTTGTCAATAATTTACGGCACATGGTAAATAGCAACTATTAAGAAGAAAAGTAGTCGTCAATAATTCATGATTTTTATATTTTGTTTATAAGAAGAAATGTAGTTGTCAATAATTCATGGTTTTTATATTTTGTTTATAAGCATGGTTTTCGTGTTAAGGTAACTAAATATTAATTTCGTTGTCAAATCATCACCATAAGCAAGAAAATTTTTTCTTACTTATAAATGCATCATCATAAATAAGCATATTTTTCTTGTCTATAAAACATCATCATAAGCAATAAAATTTTTCTTCGCATATGCAGTTTTTTGGTAATAAAGGTTTTTTTAATAATTAAACAAGAAATTATACTGAACTAGAAAAAATCAATATACAAATGGTTTACAATTTCCTTTGGGGCATCTGACCCCAAAATCTTAATGTCCACAGCAGAATGAACGACCATTGTAGCCAAAAGGTAGGCTACTTTGTTACCCGTTTGCATCACATTGAGAAATCTGATTTCTCCCATATTCTGGATGATACTTCTGACTCCTTGAATGTAGGATCCTGTTGTTGATAGAACTGATAAATCTTCATTCAAAAAGGAAACATTCACCAAAGAGTCGCTCTCAATTTTTAGTCTTGTTAACCCCATCTCTTCACCCATCTGGTTCCAAAAAGAATAGCTAACGTTTACGAATTTAAAGCTTCCAAAGAACCTTCTACTTTCCAGCATTTTGTTGCTCTGAATTGACCTTCAGAATCATGCAAAATTACCCCAATTCTCATATGGTTTCCCGCATAGTGCCTTCTGCATTCCAGATTAATCTTCATTACCGATTGTTCTGGACGTCTCCATCATGGGATTAAATCCCTTTGGTTAAGATTGGAGTACCACTCCTTGTTTGCCATCGTGAAGGCTTCCTGGTAAGTTCTGCTCCATTCTAGCACCTGGGATATCTAAGCAGCAATGGCTTGTTGGGGCCCTGATATTCTTAGTTGATTTTCTATACCACACCTGCCAGCACATAATCAAAAACAAACAAAACAGATCCTTCTTGCCACCACATGCTAGCCTTAGCATGATACGCTTTACTGCATTTTCAGGTGTCCATACATGCTTGTCGTTCACAATTTGGCATCTCAAAGGCTTTACTTGTTGGAAATCATGTAATACGAAAGCGTACTTGAATCCATGTGTGTGTAGATTCCACCTGTAGACCGAGTAGAGTACGAGGTCTTCTCCCTCAACACTTCTCCCTATGATATTAGCAGTAGATGGGAACCACTTGTGATGTACACGTGTGAGAGAGGGATCTAGACTCCTCTATATATAGAGCCCTTCCCATCATGACTCTTAGTAGAAGTGTAGTTCCACCTGAACTCGGATTGCATACGTATCTCAGATACGCTGGGCTATCTTTAAATCCAAAAGACTTCTTATTTAATTAGGACACCTTTATGGAAGAAGAGTTTAATTCTAACATTCTCTCGCTTGGCCTAATTAAAATAAAATAAAATTAAGAAAGAAAGAAAAATTATACTTAAAATACAATGAAATTGATAGAAGCACAACTACAATGAAATTGATCTGCTGGAGCTACTCTATACCATGTCCAATGCTTGCACAATCCATAAAATGTTTGCATAATTGGAACATATCTTACCCTACAATTTTCCAGTATTTTTGAAAAAAACCGGCAGACATACCATCCTTACTAGGAGCTTTTGTTGGTTTAACTCTTTAACTGTCCTTTCTGGCTCTTCCGTTGTTGTTGGTTTGGTCAACTGCACCGAAATCTTCCTCTCCACTAGCCTGATAATCCTATCCATCTGTTTTGGGTTTGAACATCTAAACAGATCCTTAAAACACGAGACTATAATACTCTCCATTTCCCCTGGTTTTCAACCCTTCTTGAGCTATCCTGAAGTCCAACAATCAAAATTTTCTATTCGATGTATATCTGTGGAAAAAATTTGTGTTTCTATCACCACCCTTTAGTCAGTGTAACTTAGCCCTCTGTCTCTATAGGGTTCATCCTCCAACAAAGAATTAATCTTTTTCTCCACCTTAATTTCTGAATCTCTTGAGTTTGGAAGCTTTTCTGCACCCCTCTAATCTCCTGTTGGATATTTTTCCTCTTTTCCTTGTTCCATTCCTTTAGCCATATACCACATTTCTGAATTTTCATCCTAACAGATTCAACAACAGATAAGCCTCTTGGTCGAGGTTCTGTCTTAGCTTTCTCCACCACCTTAACTGCTCCCCTGTAGTTTGTCCAGAAAAGTTCAAATCTGAAGCCATTCGAGGGGTGTTTAGTGTTTCCATTTGGTTGCAATCGGAGCAGAATAGGACTATGGTCAGAAGCAGCACATACCAAGTGGCGAATTTTTGCAAGAGGGAACAAATTTAACCAACCAGCTATTGTAATTCCCCTCTCCAGTCTAGCCTCTACTCTCACCCATGGATTATTGTTTAGCTAATATAGGTGTTTTAATAAACCTTAGGACCTTACTCTCTTCCCAACTTCTGGATTCCCATAAAGCCCTGTTAGTCTCCAGGGTAAATCATTTGGTTCGCTGGTAACCTTGGCATCAATATGATTTGCGGAGAAACTATGTGCTTTAATCTCCCAATCTTCTTTCCATAATAATGCTAATCTGCCACTGCTGCCAACATAGTCAACAACCATGCAATTTTTGAACCTCATCCTCCTCCTGCTAGATTCTGTTTCTTTGGTTGTTCTCTTGGTTTCACTTAACAATGATGGGATCTTCCCTCCTCACAAGATCAAGGAGGTTATGTATTGACTACGGGTTCCAGGTCCACGACAATTCCATGCCAATATAGACATTTAACCCTTGTGGGGTTGAGGGACTTCCTCAACCTCCACGTCTTTATCTCCAAATAGATGACTTGACCTATCTTCTCTCCTGGTTTTCTCTTCTTTCTGCCAAATAATTCTTCCTCTCCAGTCTCCTCTTCCACAGATGCCCACTTTTTCCACTCAGCTCTCCTCCCATTACCCCTTTTTCTCTTTCCCTCTCATCCATACCATTTCTATTTTGCAGCCTTCGCCACTTTCTCTTGCACCCAATCCATTGACCACCATTCATATCTCCTGCGTTATCTCTTTCAATTCACATACATTCCTGTAATCCACTTCCCCCCTCATACAGTAAGTCCTTGGATGTGATATAAACTCCTAAGTCTTCTTCCATATCCCCTATCTCTTCTATGTCTACTCCATCTCTATTAAAATCTACAAATCCATCATTATCACCAAATATAAAAGTTTAAAAGTCTACGAGTCCACCATTCATATCAATGCAAGAAAAAACTATAGCATTCAAATTTTAAAACAATACAGATCAATTTATCAACAGTACAAAAAGAAGAGCAACCTTCATTAAAAAGCAAAGCTAATCTAAAAATGGATGAAATTACAATTGGTGTTTTGCCTGTATTACGGGGAGAACCGTCTTCTCACAATCAATCAAATCATTTCCTCTATTCGTGCCACATTACGACTATTGAATTCAAAATCCACTAGAATATTTCTTCGAAGGATTTGTATGCTTAATTCAAAAACATCCATCTAAATTGATAAAAATACCATCATGAAGACCAACCACTTGGCCATGATAGTCTTCTGATGAAACTGCAACACATGCTTATGCCATTCAGAAGATAAAAAAACATTCAAATAATAGGGACTGCATAATACATTTATGTCAATTTCCAAATCCATAATGAAAGATCAAAGATACAAAACAATCCATTGGAATTTTTATAAGAAAATAGAAATGTTGAATTGGTTTTCAACAAACTATTCGAAAGGAGCATGAACTCCTCTAAGCCGCCTCTTTTCAAGTAAAACTTAAGAAAACATGCAAACCATTGTTCAAAATGATTAGAAATTATGGAGATGAAAGAATGAGAGAGCACTTGGAGGAGCAGAAGATATATCTACCTACCTCTCTATCTCTTCTTTTCTTTGCACTATCTAAAATAAAGGAGCTATTGCTTTTTCACAATCAATGGAGATATCAACATCCTTACATGGAAGAAAGTCTTTGATGCTTGATAGAGGAAGAAAAAATGGAAGGCCATTGTATGCACCCTCAATGCATCCGGGTGTATTTCACTTATTATTATTTTTTTTTTGGAAACTTTTTTGATGAAACTATTAATATAAGTGTATTTTACATGTATATCAAATTTTACCATTCTTAGAGACTTTTAGATATTTCTTTGAATTTTAAAAAAACATTGGCATTTTTACCTAACTCCAGAAAGTACTTTGAAACACCTCTTGGCACCACTCATAAGATCTCATGGTTAGGTAAGTGTGTTAGAAAAACAACCATTGATTAAATCCATAATCAATGCAGGATCTGTCTCATGCTAGAATTATCAAGAAATTAAAACCATAAGCGGAAGCGTACCTGAATCCATGGATGCTAATAATCTTTGGCTTTGGGTCTTCCAAGTTAATGCACCCAGGATTATGGGAGAGTGTTGCTCCTTTTCTTCTCTACTGATGGATGGCAGAAAAGAGACCCAACCGGTGCATAACTCGGGGACCACAACCCATTTTATAGGAAGCCTAGTTTCCTATTTCCAATTTAGTCCATCATAAAACTAGAAATTGGAATTTAGGCTATATGGTTTCTACGCATAGGAGATCCATGCTTTATTAAATGATTTAGGTCCATAAATCCTTATAAGATCACTTTTATGATTTGGACCATTAATTTATGATAGCACATATATATAAATAATATATGTATGTCCAGAAATTCCAACAATCTCCCACTTGGACTACATGTATTTTATAATTATATATATGACCTTATGAGCTCAAAACTTTATGCTATCATACCAAAATCATTTCCGAACAATCTCGTCCATTAATTATGCCAACATAGAACCAAGGCGGCCTTTGTTACATTTATCGTAACTAGACCCATCCAAGATCACATATATCAAACATAACTAAACGACATAGATCAAGCATGGATGCGTAGCATGGAAATTACATGTAACGTGATCTAACATGCCTATTTCCAACTGGTCCACCTTATTTGGTGAGATCAAACCAATACCAAAAGTACTGAAAAATCAAAAATACTGAATTCTTTATTTCTGCAGAAAATATCCATAACCATAGTAAAGTGTCTAAACCAGAAAAGCAAATAAATACAAACTCCCACTTAACTAGCATATCATTAAATGATACAACACCTGTGTGAGCAGTATGCTCATGAAAGACCATAAGGTGTTACTCTTAGTAAGCGGATCCGCAATTTTGGAGTTTGTCGCAATATGCTTTATAGACACTTTATTTTCTTGAATCCTTTCCTTAACAACCAGGAACATTGCTGAACTCCTGTTGTTGTTGGAATATTAGACTGACTACTAATTTATTGTCACGAAATAACTTAAGTGGTCTTTCAATGTTATTTATATTTTGCAGCCCTGTGACAATATTCTGTAGTCATATTCCATAATTGGATGCCCCATAATATGCTATAAACTCTGTTGTCATGGTCGAAAAGCTATAAGTGTCTGCTAAGCACTTTTTCCTGATATAGCTTTTCCAACAAACAGATAAATATAGCCTGAAGTGGATCTCAAACTGTATTTGCATCCAATAAAGTAATAATCTGAATACCAAATGATCTCTTACTTATATGACTTTCTGTATGTGAACATATAATATTTTGTTTTCTAAAAAATGTTTTAAAAATCTGTTTGGCTGCATCTTAAAGATCCATTCCTGAATTACTTAAAATATCTGCCCAACATCCCAATAATGTACGCAGTAATCGAATACATACATCTTGAGATTCAAAACTTGAACATAAATCAAACTTCCCACTGCTAAAGCATAGGGAGTCTTTTGCATTTTCTTAGACTTAAAATCATTCTTGGGACATTGATTTAGATAAAATTAATTTTGTCTTCCTTAGCAAGGAGGTATTCTTAATTTGCAATCCTGCATATCAAGTATTTTAAATATTTTCTTAATATGGGTATTTTGTAATAATCCAAGAATACATCTAGAATAATCTTGATATATCTGAATTCCTAATACAAAAGACATATTTCGTTTCAAAATTCTTTGACAAAAAATATCTTAAGTTTATGCAATAAACTTATCTTGATGTTGGGAAACAGTATATCTGTGTTACTCCCACTGAAAATATGATTTCTCCCACTGAAATTATAGTATATGCAATCATCAACCGAATTCATTTCAAGACCAAATGAAATGATAATTTGATGACATTTGCAATACCATTATTAGGAAACTTGCTTAAGCTTGTAGATGGATCTTTTTATCTTAAAAACTGAAAATTTATTATAAATGTTATCTTTACATCCATTTACCATAGCTCAAGGTTAAAACCCATTATTAAAACCATTTATCTTGAAAGAAATTTTCAATAAAACCGGAGAGAAAATTTCTTTGTAATCTATGCCTTCCTTTTGAGTAAAGTTCATTGAGACAAGACAAACCTTATGCCTTTCCACATTACCTTCTTTCTTGGTTTTAAATATCCATTTATAACCAATCAATTTTATACCTTTAGGTAATAGAATAGGCTACCAAAACATCATTGTCTTTCATGAACTTAATCACATACTTATGGCATCAATCTACTTTTGAAAGGTTTTACTTTGCATTGTTTGATGAAATCGCCTTCCACCATTCCAATGTCATCCTTACGTATTGGCAAAATCTGATGCAATCATCAGAAACTGCATTTTCCTTTCTCTAGTAGATCACTTCAATGACATCCATTCTTGAGGTTGTTGAGCTTGATCATCAGGAATGTCCTGTTTATCAACGATGTCTTATAGATTTCTCTTTAAAGACATAGTCCCTAACTATATCTCCCCCTCAAGCTCAATTTCCTCAAAGAATTGACCTTTTTGGTCTCAATATAACTGAATGTGGGATCATAGGATTTACATCTTGATATTGTTCAGCATATCCAATAATATTTAAATTCAAAAGAAGGAACTAAAATGACTATTTCCAAATGAATAAAAATAACTAAATTTATTCAATACAGAAATAGAAACCAAATTCCATTTAAAAAATGGTACCATATATCTCTTCTGAATTTAAATAAAATTTAGTTTTTAACAATAATAATAACTTAAATGACCATATAGCCTCAATAGTATTTGATTTGCTATCGCCTCCATCGATGAATCTTTCATCATCATTTGGCCTTTTAGCAACTCAAGTAACCTCACATAGACACCCTTACATGAATAGCAACACCAAATCTATTCATTAAAAAAAATGTGTCTTGGGTCTAAGGCTAAATTAATACTGAACAAACCAAAGTGAAAAATGTACCCATTATTAGTACAATTCTCCTCTATGTGTCCAAGAGCCTGTCAAAAATAATAACCAAATTTGTATTGGACCATCCGTAGTTTATTTATCATTTTTCATGTCCTTAAAGGTACTTGCCAAGTGAATACTTTTAGTATATTCTTACTTTAATTTATTCTCCTTTTGCACATAATAAAAAAAATAAACTCATCAAGAGATCATTTATCCTTTTGTCAGTTATAATTAACTTTAAACTGACTAAATTGTGTTTAGGAGAATCAAAACTAAATGCATAAGCAAATCCGCTTTATCCTTAGTGCCTTTAGTTTCAAAGTAAGAAGAGATAAGTACTCCCTTATATTTCCTTTAACTTTATACCTTATTGAAATCAAGTTCGAACGAATCGTACTCGTTTCAGCTTTATTACCTTTAGCAATACTTTAGAATTTTCTGAATATAAATATTGGCATTAGTTACCTTTTTGGACATGATACCCCCTTGAAAGTTTTTTTTTAAAATTTTATGCTTTATAATCATAAAACACATGCAATTTTAACAATCTCACTTATTAAAGTTCCATTTTTCCTTATTGGAACTTTTAACCACAAGAGTAGTGAATCGTTCAATCCTTAGTGCATGGTTTAGATTCATAATGCCTAGAATGATCATAATATTTTATTTTCATTACTTCAATATGAAAATAGAATAAATGCTGGCAGATATAGCACAAGCAGATAAGTTAACCCAAAATTAAACAAAACAATATGTTCACATAACTTTTATATAGAACTTTAGCAATTCAAATAACGGTAGGGCCCATCACAAGATACCTAGTACAACATTAATACTTAGTCTTTGGACAAAAGTATTAATTTGTAAGTGGTACTCTTGGTGCAGTGATCAAATATTGATAATAAAGTCCTGTCAAACAATAAGCCTTTCTTTAGACCGACTATTGTTCACATGGAATGCCTAATAATTATCACATATTTATCACCGCATATGTCTATGTAATCCGGCCAAATATTAATCTTCCTTTGGGCCGATTAATATCCGCATAATTACATATCCACAATATTTTAGTGTAGTAATCAAATATTTAACAATAAAATCCTGTCAAATAACAAGCCTTTCTTTGGACCGACTTGTTATTCACATGGAGTACCAAATAATTGTTGTATATTTATTACCATAAGTGTGTACGCAATTCGGCCAAATATTAATCTTCCTTTGGGCCGATGAATATTCGCATGAATTATATACACACAATTATCTTAATGTCTTAAAAATAAATTAACTTACACAAGAGAGGCTACTTTGGTAGCATGTTGTTGCAATCAATTTATTTTAAAACATTAGACATCCATAAAAAATACTTGTACCATTATTTGAATTTAATAAAAATCCAAAATATTGAACTTATTTCTGAATTCCAAACATAAAACTTTAGTAAAAATTCAAATAATGGCAAGACCCATCACAAGATACCTAGCACAACATTAATATTTAGTCTTTGGACAGAAATATTAACTTGTAAATGGTACTCTTGTTGTAGTAATCAAATATTGATAATAAAATCCTGTCAAATAATAAGCCTTTCTTTGGACCGACTTATTATTCACATGGAAAACTAAATAATTATCACATATTTATTACCATATGTGTGAATATAATTCGGCCAAAAATTAACCTTCCTTTGGGCCGATTAAAATTCGCATGAATTACATCACACAATCATCTTAATATTTCAAAAATAAATTAATCTACACAAGAGAGACTACTTTGGCAGCATGTTGTTTCAATTAATTTATTTTAAAATATCAGACATTCATAAAGAATATTTACGCCATTATTTGAAATTTAAATTCCAAAAGATCCAAAAATAGAATTTTGCATGATAGAAAGCAATAAATCATAGACACATGAATTTATACATTATTTGCTTTCTAAATATTCATAAACTAAGCATATGACTTAAATGTAATTTAAACATTTGCATGCATATATGTTAATTTCATAAAAATAATATTTCTGGACCTATTTAGGTTAATCTGACCCTTCCATTCAATCCAGAATGTCCAAAAACATAGAAAACCACTATTAGATCGTCCAAATCGGATAAAGGGATCATAAGATATGTGCATTTCAATTTGGACGGTTATTGGGCTGCCACGTGTCCTTTTCTGGTGGGCTGTACTGTGGGTGGGCTGAAACGGGCTTAACTGAATGGGCTGGGCTTTTAGATCTGGGCTGACTGGGCCTGCTTGAACTGGGCTGTTTCCACCTGGGCCTGTTTCACAGGCCCGCCCAGGTAAAAAGGAGGAGTTTAGCTATGGGCCTGATGAATTGGGCTCAGGCCTGGCCCAGCTCGAAAATTTCTGTGGCCTATTTGTAGTTTCCACAAAGGGGGCGGTTTGCAAATTTCTGCAAAGGAGTTTTATGCAATTTATCTAGCCAGGGGGTTTTCTGTAAAAGTTCATCTCCTCCCTTAAAAACAAAAAACCCTAACCTTAGCTACCATTTCCCCGTGCCGCCGCAGCCTACACAAGCCACCCCATTGCCCCCATCCCGCCGCAGCCTACACAATGCCCCTATGCCGCCGCAGCCTACACAACCCACCCCACTGCCCCTATGCCGCCGCAGCCTACACACTGCCCCTATGCCGCCGCACACCGTGCTGCCTTGCAGCCGAACCCGCCAGCCAAGGCGCTGTCGCCAGCAACAGCCGCCCGGACACTGCTGATCGTCTTCTTCGGCAGCCAGTCCGTTCGGAACGCAAGCCGCCCAGCAGAAGCATCCAGCGGCCCCGTCCAGTGCCGTCGCTGATCCACCTTGGATTCCGGCGTCTGGCTTCCAGCTCCCAAAACGCTGCCATCACTGCCAGCCAGCGTCTAAATCCCAGAAGCCGGATCGCAAACGGAAACCCAACACTGGCTGAATCCAGCGAAAACAAGCAGAAAATGGTGCGATTTCCAATTGTCTTTTGTTTTAATAATAAAGAAGAAGACAACGATCATGAATACTGCTTTTGACTTTTCATCCCTTTCATTTTTATTTTATTCATTTGCATCAAAATTCAAAACCAAAAATGGAGAAGAGGACAACGATCATGAATCCTACCTTTCATTTTTTTAATATGAAAATCAAAAGGATACAGCGATATCATGAATCGTCCCTTTCATTTTTTTTTTTTAATATAAAAATCAAAAGGAAATGTGGCAAAGTAATTCAAACTCTGCGGCAACAAAACCAGCAGTGAAACATCTAAGATCCGGCGGCGACAAAACCGGCAGCGCAACTCCAGATCTGAATCCAGATACTCGGCAGCTCTTTTTCCAGCGGCACAAAGCACCAGATCCGGCATCCCAGTGGCAAACCCAATCTCGACGGCGACGGCAAAAATCCAGGCAGCAAGATTTTTTTTTTTTTTTTGATAAATTCCAGATGAACTGTGGCAGCCGTAACTAGGTTTTTGATTTTCTATAAATCCTTTACATGCATTCAAACAGCATACATGAATTCATAAATCTTTCTCAATAATCTAACATAAAGATTATGGCTCTGATACCACTTGTTAGAAAAACAACCATTGATTAAATCCATAATCAATGCAGGATCTGTCTCATGCTAGAATTATCAAGAAATTAAAACCATAAGCGGAAGCGTACCTGAATCCATGGATGCTAATAATCTTTGGCTTTGGGTCTTCCAAGTTAATGCACCCAGGATTATGGGAGAGTGTTGCTCCTTTTCTTCTCTACTGATGGATGGCAGAAAAGAGACCCAACCGGTGCATAACTCGGGGACCACAACCCATTTTATAGGAAGCCTAGTTTCCTATTTCCAATTTAGTCCATCATAAAACTAGAAATTGGAATTTAGGCTATATGGTTTCTACGCATAGGAGATCCATGCTTTATTAAATGATTTAGGTCCATAAATCCTTATAAGATCACTTTTATGATTTGGACCATTAATTTATGATAGCACATATATATAAATAATATATGTATGTCCAGAAATTCCAACAAAGTGAGCTCAGTTTTCTCAAAAATATCACCTTCTATTTCAATCCCATAGGATTATTTCATGCATCATATTCACACTACATGATATGGCCTATGCATGTCATCATAAATTTATATTTGAAAAATCTATTTTGAAAAACACCGGTTAATCAAGCATCAATCATTCGCAAGCATTTACAAATATTTATGTACAATAAAATATTAAACAATAATTATAAAACATAGTTAGAGAAATTAAAAGGATTGCCTAGCTACTTACCTTTCAGAGTGATTATTCTAAAAAAAATTCTTTTTGAAGTTCTTTCCGTTTCTTCCTTCCTTCTATAATTGGAGTAAGAAGATTAATTTTTATGGTTAAGTTTGTTTAAATATTTATTTAAAATTATAATATTTATATTATCTAAAGGTTACTAAATATTATAATATTCTTAATATAAATAATATAAGAAATTCTTAATCTTCTCGAATTAAATAATCTTGTAACATAGATTTTACTAACTAAGTAATAATAAACTTGAATATAAAAAACTAAAGGCGTAGTTTGAACTCACGCCACAAATTTGAAACACTAAGGCCTTATAACATTCAAATCCATGAATTTGATATTAAATTCTAATGTTCTGACAATCTCAGTAAGATTTAATGTTTATCTAGTTTTAAATATTTTTATACTTAGAATTATTCTTACAACTTCTTCATGTTTCACCTTCCGTTCAGCAGCATGGTTTTAATTCCAATGCTTATCTGTTGATAATATTATTTACTCAAAATATTCCCAACAAAATTATTGTTTCCCAATAATCCTATTTTAATTATTGCTTGCTGTGAGAACATGTGAATAACGTTTGATCTGGTTGAAAAGATAGATGAAACTTTAAAGTTTAAAACTTTCATTCACTATTACAGTACTTTTTGTCAATTATTCATCACCTAATTCTCTGTAAATTTTCAGACCTTCATTCTTTAATCTTCTAATATCCAAATAAATAGATTCCAAACAACAGTACTGATCGCTTACCTGCCAGCAGACATTGCTTTCTCTCTACGGAGTATATATTAGCTCCTCACTTGATCTTGGATTCTGACGGTGCGTCTGATTTCAGATCAGCATGAAGAGAAACAAAAGGCGGTAGGAATTTTGAGGCCTCTGATTCCAAGCAGAAAAACACAGGAAGAGAAACGGCATGCGGCGATCAACAATAGAAAAGGAAGAAGAAGGCGTGGCTTCTGGACTGATGAGGCAGTTTGGCGCGGTGACATGCTGGTACGATTGGAGTAAAGGTTAGGAAGACCACCGACCCCTGCTCCACCTGCTACCGCTTCCACCACCTCCTGCTCTCCGTTCGTCATTGCCATGCCAAGCTCTTCTTCATCGACTACGATTAACCAATCAACCCAATGATTTGTTGAGACGGCCAGATTTTTCAGGACATCTGCCAAATTTTTTTCTCAAGCAAAATCAATGGCGAATGAGCTATTGCTTAGGTTTGATGGTGATGCCGTCGCTATGGGAGAAATAGAGGTCAGCTATCACCAATAGATTTGGTTCGTGGCTACCAAATTTGATGCAACAGTGATTAGTGATTTGATTGAGAGGATGTCTCTAAAAATTGGTGTTATGATGTTCGGCGTCTATCGGCTTAGTGGATGAATGCAGAGGTCGCTAGAATAGGAAACGGTGCTGATCCGTGGAGATGGAGGAGCCATGGCTGCCATGAGCATGGCTCTCCACTGGAAAACAAATGTAATTGATGACCATTTAGTCAGCGTTAGCAGAAGAAGAAGGAATGGCGACCATCCAAAAAAAATTTCAGGGGTTCTGTACTGGAGTTTGCAATAAAGCCCACAACCAATGTGGATTTGCTTCCCGGCGTTGCTGAATTTTTGTTTGATCGAGTCTTCTTCTCGAACATGGGTAGGATGATCTTTTTGTTTGGTGTTATACCCTGCATAAGCGTCTTGGCCCTGCAACATCACATTTGCATTCCAGTTAGCAACCAACAGCGCAGTATGTGGAAATGAAAAGGGCATGATTTGTACCTTCATTAATCGGCCCGTGTTGCTGCCATGGTGATGTGGGTCGGATACCTGGAAGACGGGTATTCTGTTATGCCAATTGTATAGGCAATCAGTTGTAAAGAGGGGATGGAATTGTAAGGGTCCAATAAAAAGAGGATTGGAGTCTAAAGGAAGGAGTCGATTGTAATCTCTGTTTTCTGTTGCAATGCAATAGCGGGCAACTCCCGGCAAGAGGATAGTGCCGATGTTTGATTCGCCCTTCGGCAGGATCACATCAAATGGTATCAGAGCTTCAGGCTTGACAACCATGAAGATCGAGGAAGCAGAGCAAGAACGTAGGTGGCTACAGATAATCCAAGACCAACACTGCAGACTGGTGGGTCAGCTGGATTCCCTGTCAAGCAAGGTGACGGAGCTCCAGGCAATGATGGATGAGGCCCCGTTCTCGTCGATATTGATCCCGAGAAGGCTAAAGCACGCCGCAGACACAAGAACGATGGCAACCACAGCGACGACCCTATCTTGGATCTCGATGATGGCCGTGTCAAGAATTGCCGGACGGAGGCCCGACCGGCAGCAACGAACGTCGCAACGCCAGAGGCGGGGAGGGGGATGATGCGGACGATGGCCAAGACGCTAGCTGCAGCTTGGGACGGCGTAAGCAATTCCCAAGCACCACCACAGCAGAGAAAGGAGCCCATTCGTACTCAGGGCAATCTTCTTGACTATGGAAAGAAGGTTTTCGTGGTCAGCAACAAAAACCCACTATTCTTGGGACGACCATCCACAAGTCTTTGCAAGATCGTGAGCGGTGATCGCATAAGGAAGTTGGTGGTTGGGATGACAACCAGGAAAGAATCGCTAAAACCAACCAGGAAAGAATCGCTAAAACCAACCAGGAAAGAATCGGAGGTTGCGATCATCTTGCAGACAGTCGTGGGTTTAGGCAACAGATTACACGAGGACAAGAACGTTGTAGCAGGGAAGCCGGGGAAATCCAGAGATCCATTGCCTCTCTGTTTTTGCTTCGCGGTTCGTGCATCCAACCTAAGCTCTGCATCGCACGGAAGACATATCCAACCGGAAGCCTGACAGGGGTTGCACCCAACCTTGGGACCCTGGTGAAGGGAAGGAAGCAGGAGAGGCGTGCACGTTAGGATCGCTGGATCAGCTGTGGTACCTAGGCGGCAACCATCTTCTTGCAGGTCACAGAAGAGCCTGGTTAGTACTACAGTTGCAGGTACACCGTCCTCTCAGTAGAGGGTGTACTCCGGCTGGAATATATCGGAGAGATGAAAGATTCAGCCATTGCTGACATTCGATCCTTATGGCGAGCCGAGAACTGTGCCACTCGTTCGCCGGAGTCGAGCAAAGAGAGAGCCTTAGCCAAGGACAGTGCGGCAAAACTGATGAAGCTGCAGAGCACATGCAGCGACGGGCGACAGGCGTGTAGAACGACCAGTGCGAGTGGCTTTGGCGAATTCTTGCATGCTTCGCAACTTCTGGAGGCATGGGAGAAAGCTTTCTTACTCGGATGCGGCTTAGGCAGTGCATGTGTTGGGAGGAGCTCCACAGAATGGGCAGGAGACGTCGTAACGTGTTGGGAGGAGGAGCGAGACGGCATTGGTCCGGAAGTATGCACCCATGTACACACCGTCAACCTAGAGGACTAGGTTGATTTTAAGGGGTCGGGAATGATGTAGGTCGGATGCGCGGAAGACGGTTATTCTGTTATAGGCAATTAGTTGTAAACAGGGGTTTGGAGTTGTAAGTGTCCTATAAAAGGACTGGAGTTTAAAGGATGGAGTCGCTTGTAATCTCTGTTTTCTGTTGCAATGCAACAGCGGACAACTCCCCGTGAGAGTCCTTAGGAGACTGTGCAGCTCGTCTTGTAAGAGAATACTGCCGATGTTTGATCACATCACATGGGAAGGCAGGGAAATGTTGCTGCTGAATGAGACTATGAAGTCAATTGCGAGTTGCGACAAGCGCAGAAGACTGGTTCATGAACCGCTCCAGTTCGCTGACCAACGCCAGGAATGTTTCCGCGTTGAGAAGATGGGCAGATTCGGTGGGCAAAAGCGTCATTTCCTCGTACAATTGACGGTCAGTTAGACAGTACGTGATGGTGCGGGCATGTAAAGAGTTATTGGTGAAATATTGCAGCCGTACAAGTAATTATTGGAATGCTATGAATATGAAAGAAATTACAGTTAAATTTTATGGGTACAAGAGAAATTTTATCTTTTTATTTTGATGATTTCCTCCCAAAATCTATCATACTATATATAAATGAATTTTATATTTCATGTACTTTTTAACAACAAAGTTTTTGAAAATTTTTCTAGCCTTTAAATATATTTTAATAAATTAAATTAAATTTTCTTATATCTCGCATAATGCAAAAATCATAATATACCTTTACTATTTTATTTAGTTCTTTCTCATTTTAAGTCTAATTGAAATGATTCTTTTTATATCAGAAAATAGACTTTAAGAATTTTCAAATGACACTAATTTCTTATTATTTTTATTTATATATTTATATTTGGTAATGTCACAAGTTAGTTATTACGCAATTTCCTATTTCTTTGCAGGTTTACCGTAGTCTTTATAAAAGTTCCAAAATTCTAATTTTTTTATAAAAAATAAAAAAAATTAAAGAAATTTTCGTACTTATATTCTTCATAGAAACCAATTTTTATAAATTTATTCATACTTCTGTTATTTTATAATATTTCTCCTATTTTAAATGTAGTTCTTTGTAATTAATTCAATTTATTTTTTTTATTTTAAAAATATTGCCCATCCTTATTATTTTTTTAATCTTAAAAAAAAATATGCATTTCCTCAATCATATGCTTAGTAAAATTTAATTTCTAAACGAATCTCGCATAAATAATGCTAAATGTGAAAATTAAGATGTATAGGAGATTAACTTATGCAGCCATCATAGACCGGCAACAAGTGTTTTTTTTTTTTTTTTTTTTTTTTTTTTTTTTTTTTTTCCGTTTTTGGACAAATCAGTTGAACTAGGTCTGACCGTCATTTCCAATTCCACTGCAATTCTGGTGGTTTGAGTAATTCAATAGCTTTCAACTAGTCCGACTTCAATTGAATTGAATTTTTTTTACCGATTCCTGGTTGAACCGGCCTGTTCGGTTTAATTCTGACAATGCTAATATCGATTGTGTAGGAAGAAGATGGCATAGCCAGAGGATGCCTAATTTTACTCTCTCTACACTCTAGTTTCTTTAATTTTTTTTAATCATAGGGTGTGTTTGGTTGGAGATAAAACTTTTGATGAAAAGTTTTTGGAGTAGAAGTTGTCAAATCAATAGAAAGTAATGTGATATAATAGGAGTAATGATAAAGAGTAAAGAGAATAAAGTTAAAATAGATAGGTTAGTTGTATGGGTAGTTGTGTAGAAATGATTGAAAAGTATGGTAGTTTGTATAGAAAAATGTGAAAAAATAATTAAAAAATAGAGTAATTATGGAGAGTGAAAAGTTTTAGATTGAAAAGTTTTAGTTGACACTTTTTTACCCTAAACAAACACACCCATAATTTATACGTTTTTTTAATGTTACTTACGTTGGATAATTAGACAATAGATAAAAGATAATTTCAAGTGAGGGGTAAATTAGGCAAATGTGTCCACCCAACTTTAAACCTTTCATCTCCTGCTCTACACATTCTAACCCACACGCGTCAACTACTTATTTAGAGTCCGATTATATAAATCATGATATATTTTAGGCTAAAATACAATATTCATTTATTTTTATAATTAGTTATATTTTTTTAATTTTTTCTTCATAAACATATTTATCTTAGTATATTCAATCTACATATAAAGTTTTGCCATTTCACAACTCTTTTACTTTTTGATTTTTTTAAAAATCAAATTTTTAAGGAAAATATGTTTATGAAGAAAAAAATTTAAAAATATAACTAATTGTAAAAAAAATAAATTAATGTTATATTTTAGCCTAAAATATATTATGATATATATAATCATGGTACTACTTATTTGGTCATCCAAGTGGAGACATGATTTATACGCATCTAAGGCAACTATTAAGGCGCTAATTAATGACTTCTCCTAGTATTTGCTGCTTGAAAGAGTCGTTGAAATTGTTATGGTCTTTTATTACTAATAATGCAGTACATTTGTGGGTTTTCTTACGTCGTAGTACTTCCACTTACGGGCTGTCACCCGTTTACAAGTTCTAACATTCCAATTAATTGGAGATAAACGGGCTTAAATTTGGTTTGAACGCTCTTTTGAGCCCAAAAAAACTTAACAATTAAACTTGTTTAACACTATTTACAAGAAATCCAAGAAAAGCCCATTCAGCAGGGCTATATGGAGGTGCTAACAGATTTTTCAAATAATTTTCAAAAATATTTGAGGATGGTTGAAGCTTAAACTCCAAAAATGGCCTGCGCGTCTAATATATTTCTAAAATTTAAAAAGTAATCTTAAAAAATTCTTCTTTCAGTATTTTTCAAAAAAGGTTCTTAGTTCTTAGGGTTTTAATCCAATGAGAGAGGGTGCAAATTGCGTTCCCTTGAATCTCCCATTTTTGATAATTTTTCTATATCCAAGTTATGAATTGTGTTTAAAACAATTTATTTAGTCTAAATGTAAAAATCAACTAATTCAAAGTTTATGTAAATCATAAATTAAAAATATGATTTTAAAGAACCTTATGCATTGATTATATACAAAATTACAACTTCTTGGCTATGCACTTTTTTAGGGGAAAAAAGGACCAAGCCTCTTGCCCAAACGGCAAGTTGAATTTTCTACAGCAGGTTTTGTAAAAGCCCACAGTGGCCCTCAAATATATGCACCACACATATCAGGACCTGGATGCAGTGCACCCGCGTGCATTTAACCTATGTTTTAATTTTTTAAAATTATTAATCTAAGTGTATTTAACATAAGTATTAATTTTTATCAATTTTGGAGTATTTTACATATTTATTTTAAATTTTTGAAAATCGGTGGCATTTTAAACTCCAAAAATAATAAAAATTGATACATATATTAAATACACTTAAATTAACAATTGTATAAAAAATGTTTAAAAAAATACAAAAAAGTTAAAACACCCGGTGCACTGTATCGGGTCCCACATATCACGTCTATTCCATTCATCTTTTATATTATAGACATGCCACTTAATAACTGCTAGCTCCGTCCTTGTTGACCCACTTTTTTTTTTGGAGCGACGTTTCCTGATTCGAGGCTTCACGAATCGAATATGCTGATCCATTTCTGATAAAACAGGTCACTTTTATAAAATCACGCTTCCGTATAACTTTTTTCATTTTTAATATCTTAATAATTGATAAAAAAATCTATTTCATCTACTATGTTTAACATTATTATATTATTATAGAATTTTTCTAATTTATTTAGTATCAATGTTTATGAGCCTCATACATAAAGGTGTAAAATTGATGTAATAAAATAATTTAATATAAAAAATTTTGAGTAGTATTTTCAACATCTTTTTTTTTATGAGAAAGGACCCCCAACCTAACCCAACACGCTCTCAATTTGAAGAACGGATTGAGAAGATTGGTCGCCATAATGCATTGCCAAAAAATTATCTATACAAATGTTTGTCACTATAGCCTGGGGTGGGTTTTCCCATTACACAGTTTGATCCAAAAAAGAATTTGAGACAAAATCCGCTAAAGAGTGAGCAACCCTGTTTCCTTGCTGAAGTACGTGACACGCTGAGATATGCGGAAAGGCAGACAAAATAGCTTTGATCTTCACCACTATAAAACCAGCAGGAGAGGTAACCATGGAGTCCGTCGTTAGATATTTAAAAAGGAGAAGTGAATCAGTTTCAATCTGCATACGGTTTAGGCCAAGTTGGATGCCCTACTTAGCTCCCATGAGGAAAGCATTAGCCTATACGAGTAGTGGGTCCAATACACCACTACGACGCCACCCTTTCGCTGCTATAAAAATTCCATTTGAGTCCCGAATAACCGCTGCATACCCCATGACCTTCCTTTCACAGTGTTTCCTGGCGTCAACATTGATTCTAAACACGCCCGGTGGCGGCATCGTCCACCGGGGAACAAGAGGGCGATCAATAATACCATCCAAACATAGGGTTTTAGCTTTGTTGTGTTGTTCAAGGAAATCATTGCACCATTCAATGACCCCAATAAGCTCCGGCTGTGTTCCTTCCTCCTTGTACCTGTTGTGCATGAACCATAATCTCCAGCAGCACATAATAAATAAAGCCAATTCCTTCACCCTACCTTTATGTGCAAGTGAATGCATTACCCCCTGAATAGTCGCCCAGCCGAGGTGAAACAAGGGTTCCCGAGCCACACTCTCATAATGCGCGTGCATCCCAAAAACAGGTGGTTTGCGTCCTCGATATTGGACCTGCAAAAGAGACAAACAAAGTCCACCACAATACCCCTCTTTTGCAAGTTTAATAGTGTTGGAAGGGCGTTTTTGAAAAGTCTCCAACCAAAAATGAGAACTTTACTAGGGAGCTTTGTCCTCCAGATAGCTTGGTAAGCAGCCACGTTAGATGGGGGTTCAGCAACCGACGTTAGGAACCGATATGCGGATTTGACAGTGAAAACACCACTAGGTTCCAGCTTCCAAAACATGACGTCCTCTTCACCAATGTGCGGGAGGGGAATGGGATTGATTTGCTGCCAACCCAGCTCACCCATTGCAGCCAGAATCTGCTCTCTCTTCCACATGTTAGTGTCTTCATCAATAAAGTGGCATACCCTAACATTATCCGAAATGGCTATAGGTAGAGGGCCTACCTTAGTTAACCTACAATCAAGCCAACTGTCTCCAAAAAAACTAACCCACTTACCATTCCCAATTCGCCATCTACAACCCGATTTAATAGCATCTCTTGCTTTTAGGATGCCCCTCCATGTGAAAGAATCAGTCGCTTTCTCCTTACACTCCCAAATGTCAGCATGTGGAAAATACCGGGCCTTTAAGACCTTGTGGCATAGCGAGTTGGCATTTGTCATTAGCCTCCATACTTGTTTTGCTAGCATTGCCAGGTTGAAAAAGAATATATCTCTGAATCCCATCCCACCTGACAACTTAGACTTGCACATATTGCTCCAAGATATCCAACTCATTTTGCGTTTATTACCCTGTTTGCCCCACCAGAATCTGCTAAACACACTATTCAATTCATGGCAGAAAGTCTTGGGAAGAAGGAAAATACTCATTGTGTATGAGGGAATAGCCTGAGCGACTGCCTTGATTAAAATCTCCTTTCCTCTCCATGACAGAAGTCTCCCCTTCCACCCTTGCACCTTCCTCCAAATACGCTCTTTAAGATTTCTGAACAGCCCCCTCTTAGTTCTACCAAGCCATGCCGGGAGACCCAGGTAGTTGTTGATGACATTATCCCCCGATCCCAACCGTTGAGTGACGGCCCTCCTAAAAGTGCAATCCATGTTTGAGTTGAAGAAGACTGCAGTTTTACCCACATTAATCACCAGGCCCGATGAGACCGAGTATTGCTGTAAGATATCCAGAAAGCAACTAATGTTTCCATCTGTAACCTGAAGAAATATAAGTGCATCATCCGCAAATAGAAGATGGGAGAGGGACGGCCCCCGTGGGTTGAGTTTAATACCATGTAAACTCCCTTGTGCAACCGCATTTGATAAAAGCATTGATAGCCCCTCAGCACACAAAATGAACAAGTATGGGGATAGTGGATCCCCTTGCCTTAGACCCCTTGATGGACAGAAATACCCAAATTTGAAACCATTTATATTTACCCTGTACTTCACCGTTGATATACAAGCCATAATCCACTCAATCCATCTCAGGCTAAAGTTCATTGCTCCCATAATTTGTTTTAAGAAAGACCACTCCACTCGATCGTATGCCTTTGACATGTCGAGTTTGATGGCAATCTCCTGCCTCTTCCCCCCTCCACGCCTCCTCAAAGAATGAATGACTTCGTAGGCAATAAGCACGTTGTCAGTGATTGCTCGTCCGGGAACAAAGGCACTTTGCTGCTCGCCTATAATATCGTCCAACACCACTTTGAGTCTGTTCGCCAACACTTTTGCCAGAACTTTGTATATAACGTTGCATAGGCTTATAGGTCGATAGTGGGATAAGACTTGGGTAGGAGTGGGAATCGGGGCGGGTCGGGGCGGGTCAGGGTGTGCCCAACCCTGACCCTCCTTTTCAAAAATCTTGTTTGACCCTTATTTTATACCGGGTCGGGACAAGGTTGGTTTGACTCTTACTTTTTTCTACAAGGTCTCGGGACAAAATTCGGGTCAACGGGTCTGGTAAAAAACTTCGGGTCAAGTAAGAAGTTTTTAAAAATTTATAAAACTATCAAGTATAAAGACAAATTTATATTAAATTTAACTAATATATGCTTGAATCTATTATTAATCAGTCAAAGTAAATATAAATAATTAAATAAAACATGAATATTAGCATTGAACGAGATTTTTCTTTTTAATGTAAAATATCAGAAAACGGGTCAGCAGGTAGGTCCGCCCCGACCCGCCCCGCCACCCTGTAAAAAATCGAATTTTGCCCCGACCCGCATTTCTTTACAATCATCAAAATCCAGACCCGCCCCGCCCCCGCCGGGTACACGATCCCGACCCACCTCGGTATTAAACAGCGTCGGGGCGGGGCGGGTCACGGGTCGACCCGCCCCGATTCCCACCCCTAGACTTGGGCATCGGCCATTTTTGGGATCAAAATCAGGGTGGTGGTATTCATATCGCATAGATAATCCTCCAGTATAGAGCTGTCGTGCTCCTCCATAAAAGCTTTGCACCATTTAAAAACATCCTGGCCCACCGATTCCCAATGCGAGCGGAAAAAACCAGCAGACATTCTGTCAGGGCCCGGTGCTTTAGTCGGGCCCATAGATTTCACGGCATTTACCACTTCACACAATTGGAGAGGCCTTATCATATCCCTTCTCTGCTCATCAGATACCCTCCTAGTTATCAGATCCACAACTTCATGAGCGTCGATCGGGTTCGAGGATGTGAATAACGCCAAGAAATGGCCCACTGCCAAATCACGCATCATATCTTGGTCTCGGATCCAATTGCCCCCTGTGTCTTGCAGAGCCTCAATCCCGTTTGCTCTCCTGCGATTAGAAGCCATCCTGTGAAAAAATCCCGTGTTCTTGTCCCTTTCATGAAGCCAATGGGTCTTAGCTCGTTGCCTCCATAGTTGTTCTTCGTCTTCTAAGAGCAGGTTGATGTCACATTTTAATTTCTTTACAGCCGCATCCCTGCTATCCGTGGGCCTTAGATTCAAGAGGGAAGATAGCTCCTTTTGCTTTCTATCAATCTCTCGCCTTAGATTTCCTCTTTTCGGTCGATTCCATCTTGAAAGCTCCCTTCCGCATCCTTGTATCCTTCTGAGAAGCCCTTCCAATAATGTCGTGTCCCCATAAGGGTGGGAGGTCCATGCGTGGTGAACAATGCGATGAGCCTCTCTATCTCTTGCCCAGAACAACTCGTATCTGAACTCCCACGGGGGTTTCCTTCTTTGGCCCTTAGAATCCAGCTTCATAATGATCGGGCAATGATCAGATGAAGACATCGGGATGTGGAGAATCTTCGCAAATGGGAATAGCGTTAGCCATCTTGGATTTGAAAGCCCCCTGTCTAATCTTGCTTCAACCCTTTGACCACCACTACGATTATTGCTCCAAGTTATAGTTGGCCCGACAAACCCCAGATCAATCAAGTTGCATCGATCCGCTGTCCCGCAAAATGGATCCATCTGGCCCTGCGCCCGTATTCTCTGACTTGAGTATTCTGTTGGGCCCATCACTTCATTGAAATCCCCCATCACTAGCCACGGTTGATTACCTTGCTCACTCAACTGGATGAGAGTATTCCAATTTTGAGGTCGACAATGCGGATCCGAATGACCATAGAAGCCTGTAAACCTCCATTCCTGAAAGGCTACATCAATATGGTGAGTGGAAAAACTTTTAATGGTAACAGGGTCTTGATTATTCCACAAAAGAGCCAACCCGCCTCTTCTCACCACCGGCTCAACAGTAAAGCAGCAATCAAATTTTAACTTACGTCTAATCCCCTCCATCTCCTTCGTATTACATTTGGTTTCACTGGGGATCTGGGAACTTGATCCCTGACCAAGTCAAGAAGACACCGAATTGCACGTGGGTTCCCAAGCCCACGGCAATTCCAGACGATGAAAGCCATTTTAAAGGAGGTGGGGCTGGGGTCCCCCCTCAGCCCTCACCTCCAAACACTCCACCATCCCTTGCCCCTTCACCCTTTTCAAACTAGGGTGCCCCTCGTCTCCCCTCTTCACCCTACACCCCTCGTTCCCCTCCTTGAGATGAGTACTTTCCACCCCCTCCATCCCCCTTGCGTTCCTCTTCCACCTCCCTTTGGACCTCCTTAATGATCCCCCTCCCCTCGCCATCACTTCTTCGGAAACGCCTTCCTCTTTAGTTGACCTGTTTGTTGGATAGTATCCACCCCCTCCCTCACCCCCTACCTTCTCAGAAATTTCAGCTATCCCCTTGAGCCTCTCATTCATCCCGGTCCCCTTCCCAACCTCAAAGGAGTCACCTAGCTTACCCCTATTCCTCTCTTCGTAAATCTGCTCCCCCTCTCCACCCCTCACCCTTGCCACAAAACAACAATGCGGAGGGCTGACATTTCTGTTTCTGCCACTGTTCGATTCGGTTTCCCTACCCGCTAGACCAGACAGCCGCATCTGTTCCTCCCACCAGCTTTTGTTCCCCATTTCGCTGTTCTCCCCCTTACCTCCTCCATTTGTGTTGCTGTCCTCCCTTCCACTCCTTTCCATCCTGCTTTCCCTCAACCATTCCCCTACTTCCACGCTGCTTTGGGCCCCCCAAGGTCCTTGTTTATTTGTTTCTGCTGGATGGCCGGTTCGGTGGAGATCTGTCTCTGTCCCCCCATCAGACGACATCGACCTAGTTCATTCACGAGATTCTCCTCCCTTTCCCCCCTTCGACACAAACTAGTCCACACTCCTAACTTCAAGTTCCCTTCTTATTGCTGATTGGGATTCCCCTGAGAGAGGCTGGATTCCCTCATAGCTCACTGGTTGTACTCTGCTTCCATGTTCCTTTTCCACACGCAGTCGTACTGGTCTCGCCCCTACTCTTAGTCCACTGCCATATGGAAGGTCAGCCTCGGCCAAATCCCTTGTCTCCTTCGCCAAGAGGTACACTCCCTGATAGCATGCCCTATAATTCCACAACCATAACAAAAAATCGGCAGTTTATCGTACTGGAAGCTAACCCACTTCCTCTTTTGCTCGCCGACTTGGATGAAGATCCCCCTTTTCAGTGGCACTCTGCAGTCTACCCATACTCGGATCTTTAGTTCTGATTCAGTGGCCACAATCTTCTCCACATCATCAAAAGACGTCCCAATGCTGGTACCCAGTATCTGTTTATCAACTATGTAAGGAATCCCCATTACGTGGACCCACAACGGCGTTTTGACGAGCACCAGGCGAGCGAGGTCGGTCTCTTCTTTCAGCTCTGCGATAATGACCAGGTTGCGGTCGAACAACCATGGCCTCCCCTCAAGAACTCTATCCCTGTCACAGTGGTTCGAGAATGATACCCTGAACAAGTTCTCCCCTACCTCCAAGAATTGGACTGAACCCTTCGTCCTCCATAGTCGCCGCATCATAGCTTTGAATAGGTCCCGGTTATACGTCTTGGCACTCCAAACGGAACACAGGACAACTACATCCACCCCTGGCTTGATTTTCCTTATTGCTTCATCCGATATTTCCATTGTCTGCAGTTCCGCCCCAAGGAGATCACCGATGCTTGGGTCCATTTACCTTACTCTCGGCCTTTCCGTGGTCGTCCCCCAGCTCACAGCTTCTTCTCAGAGCACCAAACAGCCCCACCGCTTTGCCTTCAGAGAAACACCAGCACGAAGAGGCAAACACTCCCCTATCCCTCCACCCAGCTCCGAGCACGCCCAAGTCGCCTATCGGAGGTACTTGGGGAGGACCTTTTCGCCACAGTATTTTCAACATCTAAACCATTAAAAACTATATAAATAAATAATTTTATAAAATATTATTATATTGTAATACATATATGTGAATAAATCTAAATATTTTCTCTAACTTACACATGAATAAATGTTTTTTTAACAAATGTTACCCATGCACATATTTAATTTCAATGAAACTTAGTATTTTGGTCTTTTTTTTCAACGTTCAATTCTCCATTTTGTTTTTTATTTGAAAAATAAATGCTTAATTAATCCTCCCTTTGAATTTTAAAGTATATGATTTTCTTAATCTAGTCCGAATAAAATATCACAAAAGTATTTTTGTATATATTACATATTCTAATTTTACATCTCTGGAGAAAAACTCTTGATTTTAAAACTACATATAATAGTCCATTGTTGAAAAAGCTTCACTTTTATTAAAAATGATAATAAAATACGTAGACAATCTTTCTATGACTTTATAAGACATAAAAAATCATTTCAAACAAAAAATTCAAATGAGGGTTGAATGCACATCACCATGCATCATTATCGAAAAAAGAATGAGTGCATGTCACCATGCCTCATGACTTAAATGAGTTGTATATCCATCATGCGACATGACTAATAAAATAAATAGAGTACACGTTGCCAACGTGACTCGAATGACTAGGTGAGTATATATCATCACGCACCATAACTCGAGAAGAGTTTATGCTTAGCTCGTCAAATGGCGTTGACTTACTTTGTGGTTAACTAGGAGCTACGGTTACACTAATGATCCAACACAGTGAGTTAGTGCATTTCACACACGATTTTTGAATTTATACAATAGGTTAACATGTTCCATATATAGCCTCTAGATATACATAGTAAGCTAACTTATCTTGCATAAAGTTTTTGAATTTACACAACAAAACATAATGACTATAAGTTCAGTTTTTAGGCAGTTTTGCCACAAAAAATGGGTTTAATCAAAATTTGGGCCAACTTAAGTCGTTTGAAAAAGTATAGGCCCAACTGAGTTGAATGGGTTGTCTAAACAATTTTGGGCTTAATTGGGCTAGATGGGTCTATCAGATGCTTGTAGGTCCAAATAGGTTACCATTTAGTGTCTAATTGAAAAGTCGTAGGCTCAAATTGTTCCATTTTGAGGGTCTTGGATCCAAGTGGGAGGTGCTGGGTTCAAATGGACTCAGTTGAATGATTTTCAACCCAACTTAATTGTTTAGGACCTGCATGGGCTCAAATTGGTAGTTCAAAGCCCAAAAGGAATATTCCAATCCTTAGTGGAATATTCTAGGTTCAAATAAGTAATATGGACCCAAATAGGTCATATGGAAGGTTTTGGGTCTCGTGAAGAGTTTTAGGCCCAAGTAAACTTGACTAGAATGTTTTGAACTTAAGGGCGCGTTTGTTTGGCGTAAAAAAATGTCAACCAAAACTTTTCAATCTAAAACTTTTCACTCTCCATAACTACTTTATTTTTTAATTATTTTTTCACATTTTCCTATACAAACTACCTTACTTTTCAATCATTTCTACACAACTATTCATACAACTAACCTATCTATTTTAACTTTATTCTCTTTACTCCTCATTATTACTCCTATTATATCACATCATTTTCTATCAATTTGACAACTTCTACTTCAAAAACTTTTCATCAAAAGTTTTACCCATAATCAAACACACCCTAAGTAGGTCATCTAAAATGTTTTGGGTTCAATTAGAAAATTGTGAGCTCAAGTGAGCTAACTAGAAAGTTCTGGGCCCAATAAGAGTGTTTTGGGGCTTTTGAACCCAATTGGAAAGTTGTGATTCCAAGTGGAGAGTTTAAACTCAAGTGGGCTAGACTGGGCCAAGTAGAAAGACATGGATTGCAATTATTCACTTTGGTTCCAAGTCTAGGCTGTGTAAAATTTACACGCATATAAATCTTAGTAGATTTAGCACGTTCCTAATCTTGGTTTAATAAGAAATTTTTTTATAATTTTAAAATGCTGGAAAGCTTTACCTTTCTTTGTATTCCACCCATCCATAAATTGCTATTAGTTAGTGAATTCCGTAGATCATGTGTACTTCGATATGAGAGTGAAGTGCCAACGTAGTATCCATTAAAGAAATCCGTTGCCAAAACTAGGGTCGGGAATGATCTGGTTACTCACATCATGAAAACCGAGTGGGAGTTGATAATTTTAATTTGACAGCACAATGGTTCAGCACTAGAACTTTTAATAGGTAAAAATGGTATGAAAATGGGTGTGAGAGAATTTCTTAGAAAACAAAAGGAAAATACTAAACTCGATATTTTAGATCATCCACCATTCATGGATTTTTCACATGGGATAAGATAGAATTTTTCCTATCTTTCAATCGAAGTAGGAAAACAAATAAATAAAAAATTAAGGGGTTTTGAAATGGGTTCTTGGAATGAAGGAAGCTAAGATGGGTCAAGACCGGATGGGTTTCTTGGGATTCAAGGCAACTGACTCCGCAGCAATTTTTTTTTTCCAACTGGTTCAGATCACAGATTTTCGCAGAGTTGCTCTGGCGGATTTCAATTCCGCACAAATTAAAATTTTCTGGGTGTCTAATTTTCGCGGTGTCCCGTGATCCTGCTCCATGCATTTACTTTGGTGCTCCTGCCACAGCTTTGTAACTAATTTGAATGGCAAGGATTTTGCCACGTTCAACACTTTCTTTTTCTCACCCGACACTTCTAGCTTTCATCTTGAGCAGTCACGTCAACTCATTTTGCATGCTTTTCTTTCTTTGTCCATGCAATGTTTCGAGCAATTACTTCGATAGCTGGTCCGTGAAATGTTTCAAGCAATCCATATCTAAATTTGACTTTTCATGCCTGTCTTGTTGATTTACCCACCTTGCTGCTCTTTTGCCATTCCGTTGCTGTATCATTTCCTTTTGCCATGCAATTGCATATTGACAAATATGCTTTTTCGCTCCTGATATTAAATATAATGAATATATTTGTATTAAAAATAATAAATAAATTGAATTTTGTATTAATTATCAATACTTAAAAATGAAATAAATTACATGAAATCAAATCACTTTTATAAAACATGATTGCATAACAATACTTGAAAGCTAGACTAGACTATAATAACCCATAACTGAATTCGACATCGTAACGAAGATAGAGTGACTAGGGTTTTATAAGTGAGTCTAAGTTGAAAACATGGTATAATGTATTTTTAAATCGTACGATCGAGCTATTATATTTAAATTATATTTGTCATATTGAAAATTAGATTGTTTCATTTATATTTATGTTTTTATTATATTATTTATCTTTATTTTTTACTTTTCTTTCTTTATCTTATTTTTAAAAACTAGTTTTTAGAAATATACTATACATGATTAAGATTTTCCAAATTTTAATTATATATTATAAGTTATTATATTTTTCTTAAATTTAAGTAGACTACGTACATGTATTATTTTTTCTTATGTGATTTACTAATGATTATATGTTCATATAAAATTTTAGGATTTTCACTTCAACGTGAACGAAAAATTGCCAACCCAAATTTTTTATATAGATACAGTTAAAAGTCTAAGTTTTATAAATAAAATTATGATTAGATTAAGAGTTTTAGATATTACAAATAGAGCTGAGGTTAATGCATACTTAAATTTTACAATTAATATTAGAACTAGGGTTGAATCGTAGCAAAGTTCCATGAACTAGATGCAAACCTCGTGTATATATCCATGGTCCGCCAAACCCGCTTCCGATTACACGAGGCACCCTAAAAATAATACATGCACCACGCTTATCACGTTGAATTCGTTCGTATTCCAGACATGCCAATTCAAAACTGCTAGCTGAGTCGTTGCTGACTTTTTCTTTTTTTACTTTTGGACGTTTCCTGGTTCGAGGTTTCACGAGTTGAATACGCTTTTTCATTAGATAATTTGTAGATATATTGACTTAATTTGACGCTAATTGTAAATAAATTTATCTAGTTTCATAGATTGCATATTATCCTTGTATAGTTTTATCAAAATTGCATACATACTATATTAACGGCTAACATTTAACGGAAAGAAAAAGACCGGTGAGTAAAATACTTCATTCCAAAATTGCTTCTCCAACTATAGATGACGGATTCCACGGTTGGGAGGGAATCAATGGAAGCTCAATTTGGGGACAATGGATTCGACTTGAATGAGTTTCAATTTTTTAGCTCGGATTTGGGTTTTTTCTTGAACGGCGTCTAATTTGGATTTCATCAAATTTTCATCCGATTTCTTGAAAAAATTAAAGAATTTTTTGGCTCAAAATTTTTAATTTGGATTAAGTTTTTTCGGGAGCAACATTTAGATTTTGGGCTCAAGATAATTCATTTTATACTTATGACAATTGCGCCTAATTCTTAATATACTCACAACATTTCATAGATTTTTCTTATACCCATACCATTTCACTACAAATTCTTATTATACTCATGTCGTTAAAACTACTGTTATCTATCATATTAAAAAGACGATTTTACACTTTAATTTTTTTTTAAATTAAAATAATTCAATCTTAATATGACTTTTAAATTATTTAATATCTTGTATTAATGATTTACTATCATCAATTGAATCATGTTAAGGTTAAATTATCTCAATTAGAAAAGTTTAAATGAACGAAATTATTTTTCAGTGGGGCAGATAATAGTTGTATTGACGACATAGGTATAAGAGGAATTTATGATTAAATGTTATGGGTACAAGAAAATTTATGAAACCTTATGGTATAATAGAAATCAGATGCATTTGTTGCGGGTACGAGAGCAATTACGCTTTTGGGCTTCGAATTTGGATTTTGAAATCTATTACGTGTTTCGAAATTTAAATGAGACTTGCGAGCTATTTTTTTGGACTATTTAATTTGTGCACTTGCGAGCTATTTTTTTTTGGATGGGGTCGTGTAGGCAGAGTTTTAAAATAAGGTTATTTTTATTATTATCTAATTTTTCAACCCACATATTAACAAGTGCTAACAACAAATACGTCTTATCGGTATGCTTGTAATTTAAGTAAAATATGCAGGAAGTAATATACAATTTGTAAAACTATACGAGTATATCTGTAATTAGCATCAAACTAAGTGAGTATACTTATAAATTACCCTTTTCTATTTCTTATAAAATTCATCCTCCAAATGTATATCTCTACATTTGTAAACCGAGTTACAATTCAATGGAATCTAATTCTGTTATCAATATTAGATGGTTGTCGACAACTAACCATTTATATACATTACCAAGGGTACTATGTACATTAGCTTGTGCGTCAGATCTCATGTTAGAGTCCCGAAGAGACTAAAGTTTTGAATCAAGACAGTTCGCTAACTATCATCATGTGATAATTCTCGGTATAAAGTAGCATGCTAACTTGTTTAACATGTTATCTTGGTTAACATGTTACCTTTCAGTTCGTGAACTATGTTGATTCTCATATGGGACTAAATGGCTCGGAGAAACCGTACTATGTCCATGATAATTACGACCCGGATGTTTTTGCTTTTGTAATTAAGGCTAATTCAAGACCATAGGTGAGCTGTGGTCTCTCGTCCGGTTGTTTGTGGGAACAGTGGTCTCCCGTTTGGTTGTCGGAAGCTGTGTCTTCTTAATTATTTGGTGGAGCAGTGTCTCCAGATTTGTAAGAATGTCTCATGCCTTCAATGTAATGTGTGTTGAGATGTATGTAAATATATTCCAATAAAAAAAAAGACCATAGGTGAGCGAGAAAATCCAAGAAAAATGCAATATAAACCCCTTGAGAAATCTCAAGGAATTTATATTAATTTCTAAAATTTCAATGGCTCCATAGATCCGCCCATGTTTGTAATGAGCATGTGAAATAACCCCCTGTTGACTTGCTACCCATCGGTTCTATGGCAAACAACGCAGCTCCCCATGTTACGAAATTAATCCCAATATGCTTCCACCTAGTCAGATTTATTGTCCCTTCAACTCCATATAGAAGGTAGGAAAGCACTGCTGGAGTTAATTTTAGGATAAAAAAAGAATTCCAATCAAATTATTCCTACAGTACAAAAATATTATTCATTTGCAAAGAAATATTTTATTGCCAAAAATTATATTTACACTATAACGAATTTCATTAGCAATTAATATTTGCCCATGGCATTGTTCGTTCACCACAATATAAACAACTAAACACATTGTCAAAATCACAGTGATCATTGCAAGAAATCGTTGCAATAAAAAGTATAGTTGCAAGTTTGCTACCATAAGAATGTTGTAAAAATTGATTAGCAAGATATTAAAAACTTTATTGCTAAAAGTGACTCTATTGCAATGAATATTCTCAACTTTTTGCAGCAAGCTTAAAAGTAGTGACCACTTTTACCAATAGTATATCATTTCATTGCTAAGCTTATTATTAAGAATAAACTTCCTAGTTTATTAAGAGCGGCTTGTCACAACTAGAGACTTCACAACTCAAAACTTGTGCGACACTTGGTTTACTTACACTGTTATGAAGATTAAGACAATCATCTCAAACAAAACACTTAAAGAAAGTGATGGTAATTGACAAGAGAAGAAAACATTGTATGAAAGGGAAAATGGAACTTGTATTATTTGAAAACTACCAAAGAACTCACCCCTTGGAGGTTAATTGGAGCAAATAGCCTTCTCCCTTATTTATAAGCCCCATCCACTCTTATGGGCATATAGGATTCTAACAAATGTCTTTGAATGGATGATTAGGATTGCTCTCTAAACAATTTTTACTTCATTTTTGGATTTCTCTAGAGTCCTCCCAAATATCTTTAAAGAATTAAGAGTGTTAATGGATCGGGCTGGAGTTTAATTTTAATCCTAATCCATTTAAAATATCTTAACTCTAATGCGTTTATTAACCTATTTAAAAAATCTCAACTCTAACTCATTTAATAAACGGGTTGACAATTTGTTAATGGATTGTATAGCAAATGATCTAAAGGTCTAAACTCCAGTAGACGATGATTTCGTAGGAAGAGGCAAGATGATGTTTTCTATGAAGGAGAAATTGAAGTAGGACACTAACAAAAAAACTGAAATTAGCAATGAGAAAATGAAAATTAGGTGGCGAAAGTAAGACTTAGTGGAAAAAATAACCAATGAGTTTATATATATATATATATATTAGACTTTAATTTGTTAAATGAGTTGAATGAGTTAAATGGATTAAACAGGTTACTAAATGGGTTGATAGTTTATAAAATCTTAAGCCTAATCCGTTTATTTAAATAAATTGTTAAACGGGTTGGCGGATTATAACCCATTTATTCAAAAATTTCAACCAAAATCTATTTATAAACGGATTAGATGAGCGGGTTGATGGGTTAACCATAACTATTAACACTCCTATAAATAATTCAAGAGAAGGCTAAGGACTAATGAGTTCTATATACTCTACCATTCAAAAAAAAAATTCTAAAATCTGCTAGTATAGAAGATTATTTTATATGTGTGTAAAGGTTTACCATGTAACAAAATAAGTAAGGCATGATAGGCTGCTCCATAACTTTTTTTTAAAAAAAATTAAGGGTAGGTTAGCCTTTTCAAAATCACTTTTTGATAGAAATAACAATCGTTATTATCAGATAAAAAAGAATTTTCTTTCAACTATCAACTGGATTGCCCTCTAGATTTGATGTTTCTTCAAAATAATCATATCATCGCTCCTCCCCCATCATTTCTTAAAATAAGAATAAGCAAAGATGAAAAAAATTCTCAATTTCAATGTCAACGGATTGATCTCTCTTCTCCCTGAATTGCACACCTTCATCAAATAAATAGATTAAATAGATTAAGCCTTCTCTTCTCTCCTCCCCCATCATTTCTTAAAATAAGAATAAGTAAAGATGAAAAAAATTCTTAATTTCAGTGTCAACGGATTGATCTCTCTTCTCCCTGAATTGCACACCTTCATCAAATAAATAGATTATATAGATTAAGCCTTCTCTTCTATTTTATTGTCAAAAGGAGTAATTTAAAGACGTTATTTGAAAGACGTTCAGAAGACTAGAAGCCCCAAAAGACGTTTAGAAGTCGTTATTTGAAAGAGTCCGGTTTCAGTGAAAACGTTTGCAATTAAAATGAACGTGAAAATGCCTAATCCACCGTCCATGTAAAACTTGCGGCTGAGATTTGCAATGGCAAAAATGGAATGGACAAACATCTACACGCGTGTAGATGTTGGCTTCAATTCCTGTTTCTCCCTTTCCTCTCCGTCTCTCTTCTCTCCCTCCTTCCTGCCTCATCCCTCCCGCTCTCTGCTGCCACTGCTCCCTCCCTTTCCTCTCCGTCTCTCTTCTCTCCCTCCTCCCTGCCTCGTCCCTCATGTTCCCTGCTGCTGCTGCTCCCTCAGCGTCTCGTTGCCTGCGATCGTCTGCCATGCCTCAGATCCGGCCACACGCGAGGTAGCAGCCATCGCCTTCTCCCCTGTTGCTGCTGCTCCCTCCCGCGTCCCATTGCCCGCGAGCTCTTCACCCTGCTGCTGCTGCTGCTGCTCCCTCCCACGTTCCATTGCCCGTGAGCTCTTCACCCTGCTGCTGCTGCTGCTCCCTCCCGCGTCCCATTGCCCGTGAACTTAGGTCCCTGCTGTTGCTGCTGCTCCCTCCCGCATTTCATCGCACGCGATCGTCCACCGTGCCTGAGATCCGGCAGCAGTCCAGGTAGGAGCCATCTCCTTCTCCCCTTTATATTTCTGAAGGAATGAAAAATTTAGTAGATCTACTATTAATCTTCATTTATGTTGCTGTTTTGTGCAATAACATTAGTTCTACGCCCATGCTAAATTTATCATCTTTTCTTTGGATGCAAAAGAAATTAACTGCTGACAAATCATCTTGAAACTGATTGCAAGAAAGAAATCTTGTACGCAAACAACTATAAAAGAAATCCTGGGCTCTTCTTAATGTCAAAATCATAACATACAGAGGAGTCTTCTGAGTTTTCTAAAAGCTTGTCCAGCTAGATCCATGATATTTTGCATTGAAAACACACTACGAATGACATGTAGATTCCAGCTAGAAACTATGAGGAACAAATTGTAATTATGTTGAATTTGTCCAAAATTGAACTGTTATTTACAGAGAAAATGAAAGAAACAAAGAGTAAAAGAGAGAAACGACACAAGTAATGCAAAAAGCCAGATTTACCCGTGCCAACAACTTCTTATATAGGCGGTTTCTATCATAAAAGCACACGACGAATAACTTATCTAGTGGCCCCTGATTGAACACCATGAAAGCGTGGTTGTGGAAACTTATTTCAGAAATTGGTCGTTATAAAATTGCATTTGCAACCCTTGTGCAAGGCAATAAGATGCCCTTTATAGTGTTGAATGGTAGATTGATCAGAAGGTGATGCTATCTAGTTAAATTTCTTTGGTTAAGATTTTAATTGAGCCGCTTATAAGTCACTAAAATTCTTGAAGTCAGTTAATTATCATCCAAGCGCACTATCATTCATTAAGTTTATATGCATCTCAATGAATTTTTTCAATAGATTTATATGCTCTTCGATTCAGGGTGCAGCGTTGCTTCACTTACTTTCCTAGTTGCAGCAATGGTTGGAATGAAGATATACCACTCCTGGAGATTGGAAAGGAGAAAGGACATAGAGAACCAACTCAAGGTAGAAAAGTTTTTGAAAGAGTACAAGTCCCTTAAACCCACAAGATACTCTTATTCTGATCTCAAAAAGATGACTGATCAGTTCAAGGAGAAGCTGGGCCAAGGAGGTTATGGGAGTGTTTATAAAGGAAGCTTGACAATGGATTCCTGTAGCAGTAAGGATCCTACACAAGTCAAATGACGATGCATGAGACTTTGTTAATGAAGTGGAAACTATTGGTAGGATTCACCATGTTAATGTGGTTCGTCTCCTGGGCTTCTGCACTAAAAACTTCAAGCGAGCACTCATCTATGAATTCATGCCCAATGAATCATTAGAGAAATTCATTTTCTCTGCTCAATCCAAGAGCACTTCATTGAGTTGGGAGAAGCTTCAAGATATTGCCATTGGCATTGCTAGAGGATTGAGTACCTTCATCTAGGATGTGACCAAAGAATCCTTCACTTCGATATCAAACCTCACAATATCTTGCTGGATCATAACTTCTTTTCCAAGATATCCGACTTTGGTCTTGCAAAGTTATGCTCCAAGGGACAAAGCATTGTGTCGATGACTGCAGCCAGAGGAACCATGGGCTACATTGCACCTGAAGTGTTATCTAGGAACTTTGGAAATGTTTCCTACAAATCAGATATTTACAGTTTTGGAATGTTGTTGTTGGAAATGGTTGGAGGGAGGAAAAATATTGATGTCACAGTGGAAAACACTAGCCAAGATTACTTTTCGGAATGGATATACGGTCGTTTACATCGAGGTGAAGATTTGGGACTCTATGCTGCTTCAAATGAAGACTCAAATATTGCGAAGAAGTTAACTACTATTGCACTTTGGTGCATCCAGTGGTACCCTGTTGATCGGCCTTCCATGAAGAGCGTGGTTCAAATGCTAGAAGGAAGCATTGACAGCTTGACAATGCCTCCAAATCCTTTTGTATCGTCTGCTCCATCGAATGTTGAGATGACTACTATTGAAGAAACCCAGGCCACAAAATTGGAAGTCATAGAAGAACAAGAAGAAGGGAAAGAAGATTATGCTGATTGACATCTACTTAAAAATATATGCTGTTAACACTATTTTGTACCAATCCTCGTGTGGTCTTGAAGTTGGGATCACTCATTTCTGATATTTTGCTTTTGGTTATTCACTGTATGAAGTAATTCAGCTTTCTTGGCTTGCTTCTTTTTCGTTTTTGTTGTGTATCTTCAAGATGTATGTTGGGGCAAAATATAAAAATGAGAGAATTAAGGAAAGTGAGAAAAGTGAAATTAAAATTAAATTCCACTTGTTGTCAATGGTTGCATGATATCATCTCGCAAACAAAAATTTCCAAATGCAAGCGGCAATAATCGATACCAAGATTGGTTGGATTGGTGTTAACGTCTTTAACCATCTTACCTATATTAGTTTTGCTATTTATCTATGAAATTATATTATACTTATTATAAGTTTTAAAAATCCCAACAATACACATTTCACCTCTTCAAACAAAGATGGTTAAATCTTTCTTGCCTTTCCGATGTTCATTTTCCACCACATAGAGTGCAGCCTCCATTTTAAACCACATCCTTAACTCATGAGCCGGCTAATTTCCGAGATCAAAAGTAAAACCCCATCATACTCAATTACCATACTAAGATATCCACCACTTTGATTTTGGCTGCAAAAGATTCTTCCTTCAAAATTTTTATTGTGTTTTGAATAATTTTCAAGAAGAAACGTTTAATTCTAAAAAAAAATCAGCTGTATTGGCTCCACCACTGGTTAGATGTCAAACACCAATTTGACTTATTATACAAATTTGATTATATTTATTTTTGGAAAAATGATATAGATGTTGAATAAAATATGTGCAATTAATTTATTTGATACTTTATAATTTCGATAACACTAGTATCGAAAATAAAATTATTTCTATGACAAATAATTAAAGTCACTTGTTAAATAATGTTCTCACGTGAACACTACACTATTTTTTTTAGATAATTTTTTTGACATCAAAACATAGAGTTAAATTTATTACCTTGAATTTTTTTAAATAAATTTAAATATAGAATTCTTAAAATACAAATTGAAGGACAACTATAAAAGAAATTTAAAAACTTAACATTTTAAATAAGTATATAGAAAAGTTCACATCATTCATTTGAAGATATGATTTTTAAAATCATTATATGGAGAACGCTTGTATAATATATTTAGAATTTAAATTTTAAAATTTTTAGATGAAAATTATTCTACAAAATTTCTAAATCTAAATATTAAATTAATTTGAAAAAGAACATTTCTATAGCAAAATTAAAACCGTAAATTTTACATTAAATACACGAAGAACATTTATATAATGTATTTAAATATATAAATCTCAAACTAATTATGTGGAGAATGATGCTATAAAAATTTTCTCAATTATTACAATAAATTTATCATCACAAATTATAACTATTTTTGTGATAAATAATTTAAATTTAACTTTACATAAAATCCTCACCTAACTTTTATACAAATTCTTTACTTTTTGAGGTAATGGTACGAGGTGACAAATAAAATTTATGCCGTTAATTTATTTTTTGATTTATTTTATTTATTTACTTTTATTCCGTTGTAAATTTGTGCCGTTAATTTATTTTTTGATTTATGTTCATTTATTTACTTTTATGTTGTTGTAAATTTTATATGATTTATACAAAAAAGTAAATAAATCAAAGTAAATCGTTTTTAATAAAAGTAAATCGTAAATGAATGAAAAAGTAAATAACGGGTGGTCTCAAAATTTATAATTTTTCTAGTAAACCAAAGTAAATCGTTTAAAATTTGTGCCGTTTTATTCTAAGTTTAATGGTACGAGACGACAAATTATCGTAAATGATAGGAGACACAAAAAAGGTGACAGCGGTCATTTATTTACTTTTTGAGACCACCTATTACAAATTAAATTCCTCCTATGAGAAATAATAAAAATCAATGATGCTTACAAATAATCACACAAGTATTATAGTATTTGTTCATTTTTTAGGCACAATATGGGGTTCAAAAAAATAGGTGCATAATGAGTATGGGGACGGGTTTTATTCTGACTATGATTAATATAATTGCTTATTATAAAAATTTATAACATATACAAATTTCTACCTTTCCAGTAAATAAAAGTGTAAATAATTATTATTGATTTATTAAATATATTAATTAGGTAAAGGATCCAATTATTGGATTTATTTAAAATTTAATAAGAATCTATATTTTATTATTTAATATTATTAGTATATTTTGTATTGCATTTACGGATAACATATTTGATATAGATTTTATGAACAATCTATAAAATTCATCAAACCAGTTCATTACAAATTGATAACTCTATAAAAATCATAAATCATGTATATATTAGTTCATGATTTTGCATTATTCTTGTAAAATTTGTATTGCCCATCTAATTTGTGAAAATGAAATGTCATCAATCCTATTTCAAGTGTTAAAACTGTAAAACTCGTTTATGTTATCAAACAAGTACGTAGCAAAATCATATATTCTATACAACTCGTAAAATATATAAAATTTATCAATTGCATATGCGCTATTTCTGTAATACTCGAATAACTTGTAAAATTTATTTCATGGAAAAAATGAATAAAGATTACCAGTATAACACATCATCCCCATGAATTTCATAAAAACTGTAAAATCCGTAAAATCTGTAAAATCTATAAAATCGGTCAAACATGCTAAATTATATCATTCGTTCAAATTTATTTTTTAAAATAAATCTATTCTGAATTTTCAAATTTTAGGCGCACATTACCAATTATAATTTAAAATAAATATCATTCAATTTAACGTCATGGATCAGTCATCATCTATAGTATTTTATTAAAATCATATGATTAACCATAGAAATACATGCACCCCAAAGTACTATAATTAATCTCACCTATCCATACTCACACTTTATCCACAATGCTACTCTCATGGTATGAAATTACCATATTACCCCCATTTGCATTTTATGCAAAAGTGCAAATGTTTGCACTCACACCTGCCTCTATTTGAAAGATGTTCAAAAGACGTTCAGAAGACTAGAAGCCCAAAGAGTCCGGTTTCACTACAAATGTTTTCACGTTTGCTTAATGTGCAAATGCCGCATCTGCCGTCGATTTAAGATGGACGGTTGAGATTCGCTAGGGTAAAATTGGAAGACGAAAATTACTTTTACATGTATACTTGCGTGTAGGAAATGTGGAATTGAATAGCTTCCCTATAAGGGACTTTCGTCGACAGGAGGGAGAGGACTTGCGTCGACAGGAAAGAGAGGACGGAGAGATCGCAGGAGAAGTTGTGCGTCGACAGGAGAGAAAGCTTTCCCAGTCGCCGTCGTCGTCGCCGGAGAGAAGGAGAGGTCGCAAGGGGGGACCGCAGAAGAGGATTTGCTGAAATTGACGACAGAAGAGGATTTGCTGAAATCGCAAGGGGAGATCGGAAGGGGAGATTGTAGAAGAGGATTTGCTGAAAGGAAGAAGCGCCGACTATCCCCTGTTGTAAATATGTGGAAAACAAGCTAAATCTATGTTTTGATGATTAACAAATCAATTTGAGTAAGTCTTGGCTACTAACATGTTTGTGGAAATATTTAAGGCATATACATTTGAAGAAAACAGAGCATGAAAGGCCAAGTCGTTCCCCAAG
This sequence comes from Annona cherimola, assembly GCA_030490835.1. NCBI lineage: Eukaryota > Viridiplantae > Streptophyta > Magnoliopsida > Magnoliales > Annonaceae > Annona > Annona cherimola. The sequence goes on along the minus strand of CM059973.1, from coordinate 72,381,493 downwards.
TCGACTCCAAGGTCGACTTCAAGAAGCCAAACCGTCCAGAGTTGAAAATGGGAGAAGAGCAAGTGAAGTCGCAGGCCAAGTCGACTCCAGCATCGACTTCAGTTGGGAAAATCACTCCAGAGCTGAACTCGGAACGGAAGAATGCCGAAGTCGACTCCAGTTGCGACTTGGGCGAAGTCTCGGACGAAGTCGACCCCAAGTTCGACTTGAGGTATTCAAATATCAAAGATGCAGTTTCAAGCTTATCTTCAAGATCAAATCAAGGATACAAGCTCTTTATCAAAATCAAGATTATCAAGTCCAAGACACAAAAGCTTCAAGCATGTTCAAGATCAAATCAAGTCTATCAAGTCGAAGGCAAAGATTCAAATATGCTTCAAAATAAAGAGATAATCAAATCATAAAGACCAAATGAGTCCAATGCAAAGCAAGGTGCATGAATCAATCATGCAAGGATCAAACTTTCTTCAAAGACTCACAAGGTTCAAGCTATCCAAGATAAACCAAAGACAAAGACTTCAAGATCAACAAGATCTACAAGTATAAGGGATTATTTCAGAATGAGAATGATTAAAGGAAACAAGCCAAGCAAGATAGAGGAAGATCAAATGAAGATCAAAGCATTTTTAGCAAAGATCGAGTCAAGTCGCAACCTAAGTCGACTCCATGATCGACTTGAGTTGAAGTCTAAAGCCAAGTCGACCCAAGACTCAAGACTCGGAACTTGAAGAGGTGAAGTCGCACCCGAAGTTGACTCCACCTGCGACTTGGGTCAAGTCGATACCCAAGTCGACCCGACCTGGAACTTGAAGTCGCTACGGAGAAGCGAAGTCGCACCCGAAGTCGACTCCATCTGCGACTTGGGCGAAGTCGCATCCGAAGTCGACTCCACATGCGACTTGGGTCACAACGTTCGGAATTTATTCGAACGTTGGGGCATTTAATGCGCGTCAACCACCTTCTAACGTTCGGATTCCCTCCACAATTATAAAAGGGAGTTATTGTGGACGAGGGAAGCAGCTGAGAATCATTAAGTGAGCATAACTCCTATATTCAAGAGCTTCAAAGAGATCAATCCATTCAAAGAAGAAGAACTCTGCTTCAAACTGCAAAGAGCTCCAATTCAGATTCTTCAAAGCCTACACAACAAGTTCTTCTCTGCGCCAAATTGTTTCTACACAACTGTAAAGTGTAGTTTCTTTTAATTGTTTCTTTTGTTGTATTGAACTTGATTTAGCTTAGGTAGCTAAGATCAAGTGAAAGCAAAGTAGTGTGTGATTGGAGTGGAACTCATCACCTACTTGTGCTATGTTTGTTGATGCCCCCTAGAGCTGGAATCTAGAAGAGAGCAAGATGCTCTAGTTGTTGATGCCCCCTAGAGCTGGAATCTAGAAGAGAGCAAGAGGCTCTAGTTGTTGATGCCTCCTAGAGCTAGAATCTAGAAGAGAGCAAGAGGTTCTGGTTGTATATGCCCCCTAGAGCTAGAATCTAAAAGAAAGTGGAGACTCTAGTTGTATTCACGGAATACAATAGTGGAACCCAAGTCACAAGGAGTGTGAGCTTGGAAGAGTGGAGTAGGGAGGTTGCCCGAACCACTATAAAATCTTGTGTGTGAATTTTTATTTCTGCTCTCTACATTATATTGCTTTCCATTTGGTTTCTTCATTAAGGGGACTAGATTAATCCGGGGTAAAGTTTCTGTTTAAGTTGTAAATTTTTAATAACCCAATTCACCCCTCCCCTCTTGGGTTTTGCCATCTACTCGGGACCAACATCCCCTTCTTCTCTGTCGCTTCCGGCATCGCCGTCATTGCCAGTTGCCATCGCACTGTCGCCGGAGAAGAGGAGAACCTAGGAAGGGCGCCGAATCTTGCTGTCGACGAAGGTGAGGTCGAAAATGTTAGTTTTTTTATTCCAATTTCAATGGAATGGACTTTGTGCATTTTCCTTCCATCTGTGTGTTTAGACGGAAGAATTCAGTGTAACACAACGGTCTTCTCATCTTCCGTTTTCGTATAGCGAAGAGGATGGGAAGAAGAAATTCTTCCATCAACACTCGATTCTTCCTGTTCTGGTTCACGCTGCGATGGCTCTTGTGCTTCCTACGTTTGGCCATCGCCGCAGACACTCTCTTGTCTAATCAATCAATTAAAGATGGAGAGTTTCTTATTTCAGCCAACAAGCGTTTTCAGCTGCGATTTTTTAGTCCATTCGGGGATACAGCTAAATATAATCGGTACGTTGGGATTTGGTTGGATACTGGTGAATTCAGTTTTGACGAGCTGAATAAGACTGTATGGGTGGCAAACAAAGAAAAAGCACTTGAAAATACCACTGGAATTCTGAGCTTAACAGATGACGGAAGCCTTGTGGTCTCCTATGGAACAGGTGGAAACGTCGTTTGGTCCACGAATCTGACTGCTGCTCGACCAACCACTAATGGCAGCATAGCGAAGCTTGAAGACAATGGAAATCTGGTGGTGAGGGAAGTAGATTCTGGAGCGGTGCTATGGGAGAGCTTCGACCATTCGTGTGACACTCTGCTCCCAGGAATGAAGATTGGCATCAACCTGAGGACAGGATGGAGCCGAGTGCTCACCGCATGGAGAAGCGAATATGATCCTGCCCTTGGAATATATTCATTTGTCATTGATCCGCAAGATCTTAATCAATTCTTTGTTTGGCGAAGAACGATTCCTTACTCGGGGATAATCTTCGGGAATGGCTCTAATTTCAATATCTTTAAGTATTCTGTTCCAGTAGATGTATGGATTCAGAATGCTTCAATAGTACTGTGTGACCACGATGAAGTTTATCTCACAATCTTCCCCTTTCTCGGCCAGCTAAGTTGGCTGGTAATTGGACCATCAGCTAGTTTTATAGCATACTCAGCACGCTCTTCTTACGCTGAGAATGGTGATATCTCATCAAGGATTCCATGCAACGGTGATGGTGTTTGTGGGCGTGATAGCAGCTGCAACGAGAATGAGGAGCCCATGTGCAAGTGCTTGCCAGGGTACAAGCCCACCTCGCTTGCAGAATGGAACTTGGAGAACTAGCGCTGCGGATGCACGCCAAAATTAGAGTTACAATGCGGAGGCAAAGATGGGTACTTGACCTTGAAGTCTGCCCCTAGTTATTACAAGGATGCGATCAATGCATCCACGTGCAGACAAGAGTGCGATGATAAAGAATGCAACTATAGAGCATGGGCAAATGATGACTTATGCCAGATTTATACAGACGAAATCAATAACCTTGAAGAGGATGCGGACGATGATTACAAAACCGGATCAGTGCTTTCGGAAGTAAACATTAGAGTTGTTTCTTCACTATTGAGTAAGTTACTCACGATCTCTCCCTCTCTCTCATAATTTCAAACTCCAGTTTGTAACCAATTCAGGTTTGCATAAACAATTAATTAGAAAAAAACACATCGACATGATCCAGATCCTTACACGAATATATAATTCACAATTATTCAACAGCAGGAAAATCATAGCACAAATTAACACATTTTTCTTTGAACATCTACCTAATTGTAGTTTAGTAGTTCAATTTTGACTTCTCCAATTCAAGACAATTATTTGCACGTTTGAAAAAGTATAGCGATCACAAGTGTTATAGTAGCTAAACAAATAAATTGAAAGCTGAATTTTCTTTAGGTGTATAAAAGAAGCTACAAGTTCTCCTGTATTCTTGTATGATTTTCTCATGGCTGCAATTACTAGAGCAAGTTTAAAAGCTAAGAAATGAAAGTGTCCCTTTTTCCCTCTCTAGGTCAAGAAGGCAGACGATGCGGAACCTGCGGTGCCAACATCATTTCTTATCCTTTAAGCACAGAACCCACTTGTGGTGACCCAGCGTATGGCAGTTTTTTTTTGTAATAGCTCCTCTGGACTGTTTCACTTCCTTTTGTCTAATGTCACAATGTGTGATTCGGATAAGAATTGTAATGGCTGGCCGAATTCATCCTATAGGGCACAAAAATCAACCATTCTAGGGAGAAGGTGATTGTGCAATGAAAATTTTCTTTGGGATCCATTAAGCATGAATTGCATGCCTGGTAAGCAATAATATTTCTTTCATAACTTTTTGGATCAATCAAGTTCACAACTTTTAACAAATATTCTGTAATTCTAATTGATAAATCTCTCTTAATAAGTTTTTGAACTAATGAATGTGGTTTTTCCTGTTGTTGTAGATGGCCATAGCAACAATAAATCACTAGTCGTTCCTACAGGAGTCAAGAAAAATAAACATTTGGTCCTGATCCTAATTGTCACACCAACTGCTGCAGCCGGAATCTTTTTATTCATAGTATTTCTCTACTGTGTGCAGGGAAGCAAAACCAGAAGAAAAGGTCAAGAATAAATTAAGTTCAAGCACAATCATTCGTTTGAATTATATAACATGCAACTCATATTACTCTAATTTAATTAATGAAACATAAGAAATTGATTAACTTCTCGCTGCAAAATTTTTGTAGGACTTCCTGCTCATGAGTTTCTACAATTGGCATATGGAAATGACATTGTAGAAGTGCCAATGGTTGATTTCAAGTGTATAACTAAAGCTACAGATAATTTTTCAGATTCTAATAAGCTTAGAAGAGGTGGTTTTGGCCCTGTGTACAAGGTAAGTATCAATGGGTAAGGCTGCAAATGAATAAGAACTTTTACACTTTTCCTCACTTGGTCAATGGAGACTTCAATTCAGTTAGCTATGATTTCATTCTATTGATATTATTTTCAATAATCTTTTCAAGAAGATATTTTAATTGAATCTTTTTGTGTATATATTTTTTGGATATTTTTAAACATCTGTGTATATTTGTATTTAAAATACCCTAATGTTTAAAATGTTAAAAATATATATGCTCTGGGTTTATAAATCTCAAAAAAATATATACAAATATCCAAAAATAGTAAAACTTGGTTTATATGCTAAATATACTTAGATAAACAAGTATATGAAAGAAAAAATAAAAAAGTATTTTATGGGTTAAGCTAGTCATTTGCTTAACTTGGGCCTGAGTTAATAGGATTGCTTCTCTTTAAATATCTCCTAAAAAAACATTGAAAGTAACATTGATGGAATGAGGCCACAACTAACTGAATTAGAGTTGCAGGCAGTTGATCAGTAAGAAAAAGTGAAAAGATAGTATATAATATCTTGTTCAAACAGCTTACATAATTTCAATTACTGATATAACAACAGCCAACCTGCCCAGCAAATAGTTCTGAAGAACCATGTAGTTGCCTGACTTAGACGTTCAATTAAAACAATGAATCATCTAAGTGGCATGTATGATAAGGATGATTTCTTATTTTGTGTTATGCACTAAGATTTGCTTTCCTGCTAATGAATGGTTTCCTTTTCTTTTTAACAACATAGGGCGTGCTTCTGGGAGGACAAGAAGTAGCAATAAAGAAGTTGTCTAGGTACTTCGTAGAAGGCCTAGAAGAATTCAAGAATGAAGTTTTGTTGATTGCTAAGCTTCAACATGGAAATCTGGTTAGGATATTAGGTTATTGCATTGAGGAAGATGAAAAGATGTTGATCTATGAATACATGCCAAATAGAAGTTTAGATTTCTTCCTATTTGGTAAAACTACATTACTCTTCAAATCCTCTGCTGTTGATTCTGATCTTAGGCTGGATTGTGCATTTGCAATGCAACACATGAGATCATGTGCAAACTTAGATCGACGCACATTGCTAGATTGGGAAAAGCACTTCAACATCATTTTGGGAGTCACATGAGGGTTACTTTATCTTCACTAAGTTCTAGGCTAAGAATCATTCATAGAGATCTAAAAACCAACAACATTCTTTTGGACAAAGATATGAGTCCTAAAATTTCAGACTTTGGCTTGGCAAGGATATTTGGAGGAGATCAAAAGCAAGAAATAACTAACCGAGTAGTTGGAACATAGTAAGTACACATGCTCAATACAAGTTGAATATCTATGCCTTCCATAAATATAGCTTTGCAATACTATAAACATAGTAATGTCATATATGGAAACCGATGATCATTTCTATCTTATTATTTGATAATGAAATGTAGTGGCTACATGGCTCCTGAGTATGCTGCAGATGGACTTTTCTCTGTCAAATTTGACATCTTCGGCTTCAGAATCATAATGTTAGAAATTGCCAATGGGAGAAAGAATGTTGTTTTCTATAATCATGAGAATGCTCCAAACCTTACAGGATATGTCAGTATCAGTTCTCTTAATCCTCTGTTGGATTTTTTGTTTTCTCTTGCAATTATGAGTCGAGGCTTTACTTTCAAGAAATTTGCTAAATATGATTTCTACAGGCATGACACTTGTGGAAGGAGGAAAGAGGATTCAATTTGTTGGATCCATCTTTATGCGATTCAAGCAATCTCGACCAAGTTCTAAGGTGCGTCCACTTGGCACTTTTATGTGTCCAAGAAAATGCAGAGGATCGACCAACCATGGCTTTTGTGATTATTGCACTTGAAACCGAAGAAGTCAGTCTTCCAGCACTGAGAGAGCCAGCTTTCTTTCGAAGTGGTTTCCGCGTTAGACGTCCTCCTCTTAATCAGAAACCAACATATTCCAACGACAACATCACCCTTTCCACTCTTGAGGGCAGATAGATATGAAAATTAAGGCATAAACTAAGTTGCTAATCACTCTTCAGTACCCTTTGTAATAACTTCTCTACTTGGAAATATTGTTTGGCTATAAGATTGATCTGTTTAGTAATTGAAATATTTCTTGTTATGTATTATTAATTGTGCATTGTATAAACTTTAATTGAAATGTAAATTTTCTAGCATTAAAAAGATAAAGAGGTCAATATTATCTAGTTTCCTAGCTAGATAGGCTTAAAACTTATCAATTTGAATTTTAGAATAACGGACATATACATTTCTATTTGAACACATTCAAAATAAATTAGATGGAACTTGATTTAACCATGTCAAATTATTGCGCAATAAATTAAATTAGATCAACCACGTCGAATACATTTCACTGCACTATCATATTTGTTGGCTGCCTGAATGATATTATAGTTAATAGTATTGATTTCATAAATACTAGGTGAAAACTGCCTTGCTTATTATCGGAGATGGTGAATTTCTACACTAACAATATGGTTACTAGATTATGTACGATATCACGATTTGCTCCCTTTTCGACTAAAGCAACATAATTCATATTTTCCATTATAGAACAATATAACCAAGGTCATGTTTGATTCTTTTGCACTATACAGATCATTTTTCGGAATCGTGGGGTGACATGCATATGCAACCTATGACAAGTTCATCAAGGCTCATGGAGTTTAGAATTCTGAAATTTTAATAAGACAATTTCTTGTTTTGCAATTCTTCACATTGTTCAATCATTGTAGTACAACACTATCAATTCTGAGTTATTCAGAAATTGCATATTTTTGGGGAACAGAATCTTAACCATGTTGCTTTCTTTTGTCATTTTGGATGCTACAGAGAAGTTCTAATGATTCTTTTTCGAATATTGAATAAATGCACTAAGCTAAATGACATGCATGTTACATGTATGTTTTCTTCTTTCTTTTCCAGGAGCAATTTATAGTCAAATATGAAATGAAGAGTAACAGTTGCTCTTGCCTGACTGGTTTGAAGTTTAGGATAGTCTATGTTTTTCCTATTTGGATGTGCCTGTATTTCATGTACCTTTGTGCACCTTACTTTTCCTATTTGGGTAAATTATAGAAGGAATGAATTACAGATGGGGCTCTTGCTAGGTTGTCTTTGATGGAAACCTTGCTCTGATGGAAATACTGCTGGAAAGTTTTTAAAGAAGTCATCACAATAGTTTATTTGGTGTTCTGCATTTTATATGAACTCGTACTAAGGGATAATTTCCTATTAGCAACTACAACTATTACAATAACTGACACATATTATGACAATCACCTATACTATTCCATGCAAATGACCTTATTGACATGCACACCCATGATTATTAATCTAAGTTAGCCTTATTTTCTTTTACGAAATTATATGATGCATACATGACACAATGAAATAACAACTATATTAGAGATAAAAAAAATTCTAAGTAAATTTCATAAATAGAAATTTGAAGTAAACATTTCTCATTATTTTTATGATATTATAATATAATGAGTAGAATTTATACGATTCCTATTCTTTGCAGGAAATCCTAAATATAACCATGCATTCACAAAAATATCAAATATGACCATGCAGCTAACATTTCATTACCGTGTACTGAAAATGCATATTTGAAATAGGGGAAATGTGGTGATATTTGATATTATTGAAAATGGAATGCTTGTTGTATTTTTTAAGGACAATATAATTGCATTTGCAGCTGCGTTGCCCTTTTTGTTGTTTGAAATCTGTTGTTGAGGCATTGATTTAATTGAGGTTTTTCGGCAACTATGAGCGATGGTGTGGGGCCGCTACTGATGACTCGCATTGAAAGCTCATGCTCTGTGCTTGCTTTGCCTCTGAACAATAGAACCAAAGGCTTCATTTGGATGTGTATTTTGCATTTGATGGTTTTTCTCATATTTTCATAATTTTTTCTTTTTTGTGAAAGACCGCTGCTAACTAGAATGTTGCTTCCTAGTTCTTAATAAACCTGCCTTCCCATTTCAGCTTCTGTTTGCCATTTATATGTCTGAGTTTGCATTTGCGTATATTTTCGCGTGAGAAATGAAAATTATGTTGGGAGAAAATTATACACTTGAGCATGGCATGTCCTATACAACGTATATCCTGTTTATGTTTTCGTAGAAAAGTTTGCAAAGATCGCATATTGACTGTTGAAATAAAGCTTTGTTGAGAATAATCTGTGCATATATACAGAAAAATACAATTTTTGCACTATTGTTCATTTCTATGTCTTTCTCTTAACACTCATACACATTTAATTTAATGTCATGCTTTATCTTTGAATGAATAAAATGTGTTTTGGTCTCACCTGAATTTGCGATATTTTGAATAGAGCTGTATTTGAAAAGCTTTTTTCTTCCTTGATGAGACTATTTTTGAATGAATAAAATGCAAGTTTTGTTTTTTTGTATAAAATTTCATGGTTGTATGAATAGGAAGAGATAAATTCTATCATTTTCCTATTTGCAATGTGCACCAAACCCGATGGCTAAACCAAGTACGGATCCTTTTGAATGCTTGGAATTAGATCTGTTGGTCGAAACAAGACTACAACTCATCTTTCTGATTAAAATGTATAGATCATATTTATTAATCTGTAAAGTCTCATCTGATTTTGATATTTCAATGTGATCATTCTATAGAAAAGTTCAATTTATGTTTCAAGAGAAACTGACATTCTTTTCTCTTCAATATCTCAAAATTCTTCAGGCAATTAGTCAAAATCTTATAGTAAATCCAACACATTTTAATTTTCATTAATCTTTTTCAACAAACTTACAGATTTATTCTAAAATATTTTTATTTTTGATGCAGGTTAAACATGGATGCTGGTCAAACAAATTTAAAGTTGGATTACATCACAACTCCTACAATAATGTTTTGAAGAGAAATGATTAGAATTATTTTGTGTATATTAAATTGACATCCGAATGATATTATATCATTTTTTTAGCTTTTGAAGGAAGTGTGTTTTTTAGAAAATTATTGCACTTTAGTTAACTTTTTAAGTGGTGCAATTAAAATATAAAATATATCACTTTCTGTCTTTTGATATGATGATATCTTTTTAAGGTGCATGCAAAATTATGTTATTTTAATCACTTTGACTTCATTTATATCCTTGTTTTAGTGTAGCTCTTTTTAAATTATTTACGCTTACATTTTTTGTCAATTATATTACAGTTCTTAGCTGTGTACATGTGATATTTATTACATCTTCTTCTTTAATTTTTATAGATCAAGTGATGATAATCTTGGTTGCATTTTTTTGTAATTTTAGAAAAATTTATTCTAACACATTCAACTTTGGCTCATGTATGAGTATCGAAAATTTTAAAAATATATATTATAAGTCCTCGATGATTATTTTAAAAAAAGTGATTTGGTGCATTAAACTGGATGTGACAATCATGTCGTTTCCATATAGGTCAATGGGAGGCTAAATAAAATTTTTGCAATTATGATATTCAGTGACTAGTAATTTTGGTACCACTCATGTCAAATAACATTATTTTTTTACTAGCAAGTCGAGTAAGTAAAACTATCTACTAATTGACTTTCGTTAATGGAATTATAATTATTTTTTTGTCTATGATATAGGGTGCAATAAAAATTGATCAAAATGAATTCACTAATTTATTCAATGCTTAAAATTTTCACTACCAACCATGTTAAAAATAAGAATAATAGATTCATATTGATGTATTCTTTTTTATTGATTAGTTTATTATAACAAATTATAACATTTAGTGCTTGTTTTGTACCTATTCAATAAAATTATTTCGGCAACAAATCATTACAATTATCTATTAAATAATGTTCTCAAAAGAACATTACAATATTTTCTTCTGTTTAAATTTTTTGGGTCAACAACATGATTTACGAAATAAAAGTACAAGTAATTTTTTTGATACTAAATAATTTTGATATTACCCTTATTAAGAAATAAAATTACTTTAGCAACATAATCCAAATTACTCGTAAAATAATATTCTCGCGTGTACATTATACTATTTTTCCTCAAATGTAATTATTTTTTAGGTCAACTGTACAAACTACCAAATAAACTTTGGTAATTAATTTATTTAGTACTTAACAATTTTGATACTACTATAAAATATAATTGCATCTAATACAAATAATTCAAATTACTATCAAATAATATTGTCATGTCAATATTTTTCTATTTTTTCTCAATTATAATTATTTTCAACTCAACAATTCAGGATGACAAAAAAAATTGTGCAATAATTTATTGAGTACATAATAATTTCGATACCATTTTTATTAAAAGTAGCATTACTTACCTGACAAGTAAAATTGAGAAGTAATCTTGTTAGTCCGGGATAAGCAAATACCTAGCTTAGCCCACCTCAAAAATTCATGTGTAATATTTTTTATTTGTTTTTTTTATACACTTGTTTATTTAAGTGTATTTAACATATAAAATTAAAATTATTTCTTGGTCTATAATGAATTAAAATTATTTTTTGGCCTATAACGCGGGCTAGGAAAAATAAGTACAAAATACACCTCGTTAACGATGTTCAGTATTTAAAATTTAGGTCGCTGACTATATTTATAAAAAAGGTGCATATAAACTCATTTTTCCAAATTGATAAGTGTATTATATATATTTATTATAAAAAATTATAAAGCATAATATTTATTTTGTGCTTATTTAATAAATCAACATGTAAATAAACAATATGAATCCAAATTAAACCCATTTTTAAATCTTTTCCTATTTATTTATATATGGGTTAGAGTAGACTTGGATCAAGTTGAAAATAAATTTATTTTCATCCAATTTATTTTTCGAGTGATAGATTTTGTATGGTACTACAATATGGATGCTGTCTTTTCCATGTTATTTCCATACAAAATATTCTTTCAAGCAAAAAATAATAATTTTAGTTCTAATAATTCATTGGGCCAATGGTATAGCAAGCCAAATGAAATTGGCGTGGATAATTTTGTTGGCACAAAAACGTAGAGTTATTTTAACATATTATTTAATAAAATCTGTATACAAATTTATTACATAGAATTTTTTTAAAAAAATTTTAAGTCTACAGCATGGGCTGAGAAAAATAATTGTAAATGCACCGCATTAATGGTTTTCAAACTTAAAATTTAGGACATCGACTATATTTCTAGAAAAAAATGCACATTAACCTATTCTTCTAAATTGATAGATTTATTATATGTATTTATTGCAAAAAATTACAGCATAGAATGTTTATTTTGTATCTATTTAATAAATAAAAATGTAAATTAAGATAATACGATAACAAAATAATTAAATTAAAACTTAATAAAATTCTAAAATGTGTTACTTAATTTTTTTAAAAAAACATCGGTATTACTTGATAGCTAATACATTTAATACAGATTATATGAATAATCTGTAAAATCCATTAGATCGGTTCATCAAAATTTGAATAATTGGTAAAAATCATAAAATATGTAAACATGAGTTCATGATTTTCTAGTATTCCTGTAAAATCTGTATTTTTCATATAATTTTTAAAAATAAAATATCATCAATCTTAGTTAAGATGTCAAAAACTATATAACTTGTATATATCATGAAACGACTAAACAGGAAAACAATATATTCTGTAAAATTTGTCAAATATCTAAAAACTGTCAATTATGTATGCACATTTTCTGCTATATTTGAATAACCTGTAAAATACATTTAACAGAAAAAAACGAAGATAGATAACCTATATAACTCATCATCCTCATGAATTGCATATAAAGTGTAAAATCCATAAAATCTATAAAATCCATAAAATCTGTAAAATCAATCAAACAAGCGAAAATTACTTCGTTCATTCAGTTATATATTTTGATAAATCTAATTTATTGTTCCAAAATTTGGGCATAAATTGTCTATTATCATTTATGATGATTATGTTACATATTAGACGTCTCGGATCATTCATGATCACGACCATTTTATTAAAAGCATATAATTTACTATAAGAAAACATGTACCACGATTTATTATAAGTTGTTTCACCTGCCCATACTCACGTTCCACCTTCAATTATTCTCACATGTGTGAAATGACTATATTGCCTCCATTTGTATTTTACCCAAAAATAAAAACGTTTTCACTTGAGTCTGTCCCCAAAAAAACGTGTTCTAGTACGCTTGTCGCCCGTTTCACCTACCAACCCGTGCACAAATATAATTGCAAGCATCTTCCATCACATATACGCATTACTCTATATAAATGAAGCCGATCCACGTCCATTGAACTTCCACACAAGCCTGGCCTGCAGGAACTACAAATCAAGAGCGCGTCTCATTCACAGCAGCCTCAACGACGTCATCATGGTGAGTGCAGCGACTAATGGATTGAATTTGAGTTTGCAGGCACAGCGGGCAGAGGGTCCAGCTGCAGTGCTAGCCATCGCCACTGCCAATCCGCCCTACGCAATCAGCCAGGCAGATTTCCCAGACTATTATTTCAGAGTCACTAACAGCGACCACATGACCAAGGTCAAGCAGGACTTCAAGAAACTATGTGAGTGCTACACACATAGCTAGCTAGCTCAAGATATATCTCTCTCGTGATCAGCACCAAGAGACTCTGAATTTGAATACTGATCGAACTCATGATTATTTCTTTGGGGGTTCTTAAAATGAACGCAGGCGATTCATCGAAGATTAGAAAGCGTCACATGTACTTGACTGAGGAGATTATCAACAAGAACCCCAGCATTGGTGCGTACGACGCGCCCTCCCTCAATGTCCGACAACACATTCTCATCAACGAAGTCCCAAAGTTGGGCGAGGAAGCCGCTTCCAAAGCCATCGAACAATGGGGTGGCCCGAAATCAGAGATCACCCACCTCATCTTCTGCACCTCCAGCGGAGTGGACTCGCCAGGGCCCGACTATCAGCTCATGAAGCTCCTCGGCATCCCCTTCACGGTCAACCGCTACATGATGTACAGACAGGGCCATTTCGCTGGTGGGACGGCGCTCCGCCTCGCCAAGGATCTTGCAGAAAACAACGCGGGTGCGCGCGTTCTCGTCGTGTGCTCGGAGATTAACGTGGACAACTTCCGCGGCCCTGACGACGCCCACTTCGACAACCTCATTGCTCAGGCTGTGTTTGGGGATGGAGCGGCTGCATTGGTGATTGGGGCAAACCCAAAAGCATCAGAAAGCCCTCTCTTCCACCTCGTCGCCGCTGAACAGACAACGATTCCGGACACCCAAGACATGCTGGCTGTGAACTTGGGCGAGATTGGCGCCACTATTCGATTTGATGCGCAGTCTGTGCCGGTGGCCATAGCACAGAACGTGGCCAAGTGTGTGGAAAGGGCTCTCAAGCCGCTAGGAATCAGTACTGATTGGAATTCCCTGTTTTGGATTTGCCATCCTGGGACTCCATCCGTCCTGAATGCAGTGGAAGGGGCACTGAATCTGAGCAAGGAGAAGCTGCAAGCGTCTTGGGATGTGTTTGGGGAATATGGGAACATGTGGAGCTCCACCGTTCTGTTTGTGATGGAACGTATGAGAGAAAAATCAGTAGCAGATGGGAAGTCTAGAACTGGAGATGGGCTCGAGTGGGGAGTGCTGCTGTCATTTGGGCCGGGGCTAACCGTCGAGACCGTAGTCTTGCGCAGCGTCCCCACTAATGCTAATTAGAATTGCAACTAGTTTTCTCAATTTCTCAGTAATATATATTTATATATATATATGTGCAAGTAAGCAGTCCCATTTCTGGTATTGTCCGTTTTAATGTAATCCATTCCACCCAAGTGAATTTTGGGAAGTACTTGGTTTTAGTCCTCTTGATGATTAAATTAAAATCCAACTTTTTTTTGCATTTCATATCATTTGTTTACTCATGTTATCAGCAATAATGGAAACCGATTTCATGCACCCGGGTGCACTAAGCTTCAGTGCACTTGGATGGATTTAACCTATTTTTTAATATTTTTTGAAAAAGTTTTCACAAGATTGTTAATCTAAATATATTTAATATGTGTATCAATTTTTACCATTTTTTGAGATTTTTAAATATTTATTTTTTATTTTTAAAATCAGTGGCATTTTAGTAGAACTGGTTAGACAACTCATTTCGCTAATAGGTTGGTTAAGATCACGCACTTTAACCAATCTAGTAGTAAATTCTTTTATTATTTACGTTATATTTGCTAGTAGTAATTATAATTTAGGACAAATTTTATGTATATCTACGAATTTTACCCTTAATTTTTTTTATACTCATGAACTTTCAGAAATATCTTTTATAACCATAAATTTTTATTTGTATTCTACACATACTTATTTCATTAGGGATCTATCAAATGGATTGTTAGCCCTTCTGCGAAATCACAAATGTACCTAAGTCCTAATATAATTTTACGTAGCTTTGCTCAAAATTAAAGTTTCATATTCAAATAATATATTGTTTTATAGTTCTAGAATTACTAAAAATTCATTATAATATAAATTTGTAACTATAAAGTCATAATTAGATAGAGGCATATTCGTCATTTCACAAGGGGTTAATGACTCCTTCAAATGATCTCTAATAATATAGATATATGTGGAATTAAGATAAAAATTCATAAGTATAAAAATATTTTTTAAAGTTCATGGGTATAAGCAGAATTAAAGGTAAAATTCTTGACTATATAAAAAAATTTCCAATTTATTTTGAAATGAATTATTAATTTCTACCACTCGGGATGGCAAGAAAGTGTTTAGCTTTCTATCGAAATTGTGCCTCAATTTGGAAGCTATTACGGTTTTATCACCACTTTCTCCTTAGTCGTTGATATATAGCCAAATTTGATTTATCAATCTACTTACTTTGGATGATTTGGTACCTGACATAAACATACTTTAGGAGAGGGATAATAAGGTCACCACCTCTGCCTAACTTCAAATTTTGTACATCCTTATCCTAACACTCTATACATACATATGTTAGTCACTTAGTCATACAAATAGTGACCACCATTTGTTGTTTAGGCATGAGACATATGCCTAGACATACCTTCCACTCAAATAATAGATCCTACTTGCACAAAAATTTTCAACCTACAAGTTTTACCGCCTAACCTTTTCATGATTAAGATGCAATATGGAATGAGATGAAGAGATTGATGAAAAAGTTTTGTTATATATTAGAATTCGAAACAGTATATTGAAAATGAGAAAATTTATAAAGGAGATGACAAAAGTAGGCTGTTGTATACTTAAAGTAGAGCTTTTTTAAATATACTCACTATATTTGACCTTAATTTCAAATATCTTCACTAAGTTTTGAAAAAAGCCAAATAGACACATTACATTTGCATTTAATCTTAAAAATATTGATTCTGTCAAAGTTCATTCGACAAGTTAACCAATATCTATTTAAATGTTAGTTATATCTTTATAAATATATCCAAAAATCCCTCTAGTATAAAATAATAAAAGATGAAATTAAATGGAAGGAAAAGAAAATTAAGGTACTACAGGTTTAGAGCTCTTGTGCAATTAGGATAATGGTGAATTATATATGACATTCCAATATTTCAATTTGACCCTAAATTTGATAGGCATATTGGTAATTTTACATATACGCTAGCAGCAATTATTACCATTTGTAATGGCATGAGCATTTTTGAAATTAGATGCAAAAATAATAGGTATATGTATTTGAAAATTTTGAAATGTAGTAGATATATTTGGAATTAGATTCAAACATAATGGGTATACTTGAAAAAGAACTTTTAAATGAGAAAAGCATTTTTGTGAATAGAAAATTTTTTCCTGATCTGTGTCCGATTCCCATGCTGATTATGGCCTTTAGGGCCATCAACCATGCATTTAAGAAGAATAAGAATGGTGATAAAAATCCTTTCCAAGCCAATATGGGGATAAACAGGGTTCGACGTCATTAAGCGCTTTCTAAGCCCATTAACTTAAAGTCATTGAAAGTTATTTAAGACCATTTAAAAAATGGTCTAAGGGATCAATGTGATTCGTTTTTAATGAATTTTGATGATCTAATACACTAATTTATCAAATCCAAGCCCTTTGTTATGTTTAAAAGTATTTGTTTCATAAGAAATACCCGAGTGTTTATTAACTTCTAAAATTTTTCAAACTAAAACTTTTCACTTACCATAATTACTCCCTTTTTTAATTATTTCTTTACTTCTTCCTATATAACTGCTCTACTTTTCAATCATTTCCACACAACTATTCACATATTTAACCTATCTATTTTAATTTTATTCTCTTTACTCTTCATCATTACTCTTATCATATTATATCATTTTCTTGTACTTTAAAATTTTTTACACCAAAAATCTTTTATCAAAAATTTTATCACTTCCCAAACACACTCATACAAAGACAAAACTCTTGAAGAAGAAAAAAATCAAATCACTTAATAGTAAACACTTTAAAGTGTCAACTGTGTGGTAGCCCAGTTGGTCTAGGCATGCGACAAGCAGAGGAGAAGCGTCTAGTTCAAGACCATATGAGAGTAACTTATTAAGTGATGCTCTAGTAATAGGGAATTTACAGTAGCGCCCCAAGTGTAGGAGTATTTATGAGATATTTCTCCACGATGAGATTTATAAATGAGCTTGATTTGTAATATCAGATATCACCGTGTATATAATAATAATAAAAAATAGTGTTAAAAGGTTAAAATGTTCACTTTGTTAGTGAATAACTTTGACGCCCATCAAAATTTTATTAATATGGTGATAATCTTTTACCTAAAATTATGTTTTAAAACACGATACATAGACTAGACTTAATAAAAAAAATTTCTTATTTACTCACAATTTTACCACGATGAGATTTATAAATAAGTTTGATTTGTAATATCAGATATCACCGTGTATATAATAATAATAATAAATAGTGTTAAAAGGTTAAAATGTTCACTTTGTTAGTGAATAACTTTGATGCCCATCAAAATTTCATTAATATGGTGATTATCTTTTACCTAAAATTATGTTTTAAAACACAATAGATAGTCTAGACCTAATAAAGAAATTTTTTTTCTTATTTACTCACAATTTTACCTTTAATTTCTAATATACCTTCCAGTTTTACTAATTTCTTCCAGTACCCAAGCGAAATTTCTCACATGCCCAAGCTATTACCAATATATCTGCATAGTTTTACTCACTCTTCCAGTACTCACGCTAAATTCCTGGCACCATAAATTGTCGTTGTGTATACGTGGAAAAGATAATTTCGCCCTTTAAAGATTTTCTATTCCGACGACAGTTCTTGGAACATAAAAGCAAGAATTTCAGGCAACTAGCCGTCAACAATGAGAATGGTCGGAGTAGAGGCGACCATAGTCCTTCTCGGTGAAAATCGGGATGGTTATGAATATCATGTGGTTGCATTCAGATTCGCACACTACCGTGCAATCAGATCTGATGGGTTCAGTAAACCTACGGATCTAATGGGATTCGGATTTGCGATCGATTCATGCTGGCTAATTCACGGACGTGGGCCTTTAAATTATGTGGATTGCGGTTGGGATAAAATATAACAAATTGGAGAATTAAGGAAAGTGGAAAAGATGAAATTAAAATGAAGTTTCATTTTAGGCGTGTTATGACGTCATTTTTTTAAAGACAATTTTACTACCGTATTTGTTCCGTTGCATCTCTTGTCGTTTCAGACATGCTTGAATTCGAACCCAAGGTCCTTTGAACAATTGCCAAAGCTTTTAGGCTTAAGCTATTGTCATTTGTTATTTATCGATGATATAATACAATATTTATTAATCATTTTTCAAAATCCCAACACTTGCTGCTTGAAGAAGGAGATGGAAAATATTGGCTGCAATGGGGCAGTTGCCTACAGTGAGGAAGAAACAACAGCTATGGCAGGATGGGTTTTCGTATTCGCTAGAATCTTCATATTCGATGTGCTCCTGGTGTGTTCAAGATGATGGATAAATCTAAATTGTCAATTACTGGTCATGATCATCAGATCTGAAAGTGGATTTCTCAAGTTTTGATGGAGAGATGCCAGACCAAGATTGCTGCCGTTGCCAATGGTACATGAGAAGGACAATGCTAGTGGAGATGGAGGGGGAGTGCCGATGATGATGAACATCCATGGTGAATAGGGCTTGGCCAAAAGGAGTCTGCCGCTCAAATCTACTGCGCGTTGTGATGCTAACTATCGTCGGAACCACAAGAAGATGCTACCACCGCAGGATGCGTAGAAGAGATATCTGCCGGTTTTCTGGTTGTAGTTGCCCAATTTGGAACCCATCAAACCACTTGTCCAATCCATTTATAAATAAGTTATGATCTGCTAATCCATTTTAATTATTTAATTAAATAAACGGATTATGATTAAAAGTTTATAATTCGTTAACCCATTTAGCAACTAGCCAAACCATTTAATCTGTTCAATCCGTATAACATATTAAGGTCATATATATATATAAATCTCTTAGTTATTTTTTTCCTTTAAGTTTTTTTTTTTTCTGTCACTTAATTCCATTTTTTTGTTACTGCCCTAATTCCATTTTCCCGATTGACCTATTTCTATTTCCCCTACCTAGAAACACCTTCTCGCCTCTCCTTATGAGATTACTATCTGTAAAAGTCGAGGCCTTTAGGTTGTCGTCCAAACTACTTGTTAACAACTCCTTAACCCATTTATTAAATAGGTTAGGCCCAAGGTTTTTTAAATGAGTTATCAAATGGATTAGGGTTGAGATATTTTAAAAGTTAGAATTAACATTAATCTCTAACTTGTCTAACCCAATCCGTTAACATTCCTAGTAACAATTGGATGAATTTTAGAAAGATGGAGCATGTTTTCGGTACTATGCTAATGCACATCCTATTTTTGGCATCATCTTTCTAGTGTTTGACTTCCTCATCCCCATGCTCAAAATATTGGGAATTCATGATAATGTGATATGAGTAGATAAGAAATTAATGAAAATACATGGTCGTATTAGGTTAATTTCAAATATACCTATTCCATTTATCCTTAATTACAAATATACTCATTAAATTTGAAAACTTTTACATATACCCATTTAAGTATTTCATTAATTTTGAATATACCTAATATAACAATTATGAACGTTTAATAATTTTAAAATACTAAAACATCCTTGATTGATCTAGCACCATTGTCATTGGTACCATTCTAGATCGTCAAAACTCATTCCGCCTTGCTTCTTTCTCAAGTTGGATAAGCTTTCATCATACTATTCAACTTCTATTATAGCTAAACAACTATTATTATTAAATAATAAGTGACATTTTGGACATTTTCTATGATAAATAACAGTAATTTTTAATTATATTTGACAGAATGAATATGAATGAAATTTTACTCATACTTAGTAGGTATATATGAAAGTTTTAATATTTACTGAGTATATTTATAATTAAGGGCAAATGTAGTCGGTATACTTGAAATTAACCTTATTAGAAATTATGAATAAAAGTCACAGGTATAAGGAAAAATTTTCTTTTAATAAACTAAAGCAATGGGCTTGTAAATAAATTAATTGTATAAAATTTTAAAGGAATCGATCCACAATGATCAATTTATTAGTATAAATATAACGAAAGCCAATTTACGTGGATTAAATGGGGTGTTAATAGATTTTTTTCCAAATATGTCTTTCAAAATATTTTTACGAAACTTCTCTTCTATATAGTCCTCTTCATTTTTAAAATCTCAATGATTGATGAAAAATTCATTTCCTCTATTATATTTAACATTATATATATTATTACAAAAATATATAAAATTAATATAATAAAATGATCTAATATTAAATATTATTTTTAAGTAGTATTTTCAATATCTAAATCATCTAAAATATTACTACTATGTTGATCAATAATTATATAAAATATTATTACATTATATGTAAATAAATCTTTGCATTATCTAATTTACACATGAAAATATCTATTTTTGAGCAAATGTAGCTTATGAACATATTTGATTTAAATGAAATTTGATCTCTTAACTAAACAAATAATGTCAAATATAATAAATGGATTAGATTTTGCATCAATGACCAACATCTTAAAAAAGGATTGAGTTATACAAAATGGCTTCCTATTTTCAATATGTTTAAACCCCAATGAAGACCTGCACATCTAACGAACTGTTGATATTTATATAAAATTAAAAAAATAATTCTTTTAATATTTTTAGAAATTGACCCTTGGTTCTATTCTACTTGTGCCTATTTGGCTGCATAGCATTCCTATGTTGCAGTACTTTAATTCGTGGCATACGTTGCAGTAATTTTGAGTTGGAAAATGAATTTTGAGCTGGAAAAGGCACTTCATAAAAACACAGTTCGGGCCAGCCTATTAGGTTTTGATAGAAACAACGAACGCAAATGATTACTTCAAACCGGTCCGAAATGTGGTCGATATATTTTTTATTTTTTATAAAATTATTAATCTATGTATATTTAATTTATAGACCAAGTTTTATTATTTTTAATACGTGTAAATATTTATTTTAAATTTTTAAATGGAAAAGCATTTAATTCATTTTTCAATAATTCAAAATGACTAAATTATCCTTCTATTTAAAAATCTAAAGTAAATACGTATACATCTCTAAAATGTTAAATTTTTTAGTTTATAAATTAAACATGTTTAAATTAACAGATTTATAAACACTTTATATATATATATATATATATATATATATATTTTGGACCAAACAATCATGCCCCCACCAAGAAAGAAAGCCATCTTGCAAGATACATCGTCACAAAGTTCGTCACCGACCAAGACAGGGCCAAGAAGACTCATTCAGATCAAACAAGCCTTAGGAGTCAGGGCTCGGCTTTCTTGGTGAGTGACGTACTCTGCTTACCCAACCCAAGTTGCATGCATCACCCACGCGATGTCGAAACAAATACGGACTATAAGAAGTGTTCCTGCAGGTCTAACAAATTCTCTGTTTTTTTTTAATGGGAAAAGAGGGTTATAACCCACCCTCAGCCAGCCCCCGGGCACAGGAGGTTGGGTTAGAAACCTCACAAAAAATAGATTCCACAAAAATCATTATACATGGCATATGATGTGTAGACGGGAGACATGTCTAACTACGCACATTTGGTTAAATCCAGCTCCATAGCATACTCTGCCAAGGAATAAGCTATAGTGTTACCTATTCTAGATATATAAAAAAATTTACAGCTTAAAAACTTTCTACTATAATCCAAGGTATCATCAACTAAGTATTGAACGTGTGATCTAATGACACATTGGTTAGTCAAAAAATGATGCAATATAAGAGAGTCGGCTTCAAAAATGACATTACAGAATTTAAGCTCCAAAGTCCATTTCATTCACAAAAGGACACCTTTGGCCTCCATCTACAATGGTTCTTGAAACGCTTTCCAAGATCAACAGGCAGCCGCTAGAAACAATCCATCTTCATCTCTACTAATAGCCCCCGCACCAATAAGTGACTTCTGTCTTCTATAGCCCGCATCAATATTAATCTTAACGTGACCAGACAATGGTGGCATCCATTTGATGATAGGCACTTCCATCATCGATCGGTTTCCAGCATGACAAAACTTGGGGATTTCTGACTGTTTCAGGAACGCCATATATTTATCCGGGATTTCCTTAAATTTTGACTGTTCTCCTTTTTCCTGATATAAATTTCTGTCGTACCAAATAAACCACCATGACAGAAACAACTTGGCAAGTAAATCCCTTCTGCCATGATTTATCATAACTCTCACCACCTCAGACCGTTGTTTTAATGGCATGTTGGGTTTGAGAGCAACTCCAAAACAGACGAGTTCTCTTGTACCATCAACCGACGACCAGTCGACCATGCATGTCAGGCACGTGCCAAGCAAATTTTAAAATGTGCGGGGCCTTTTTTTTAACTTCACCCTCAAAAAATTAATGCAACATGCAAGTCCACTTGATTTTATTTGAACTAGTCAATTTTTCCATCCTCCTCTAAATCTACTTGTCCATGTATCATGTTCAATTCGTTCATCTTTCATATTCTAGTATTCTACTTGTCCATATGCAAATTAATTAATGCTACTAGCCGACCCAATTTTACTATCTTTTTGCTGGTTTCCTTATTAAATTACAGCTGCATGCCTTCCGCGAATATGCGGTGTCATTGAATTACATCATTTTTTATTTCTTATATAAATCCTCTTTTAAACAAGAGTTCTTTTAAACAAGAGTTCCAATTCAATGGAATCTGATTCTGTCCCTTCTCATACAGTGGTGATCTGGTGGAGTGGCTGGAGCCGCCTCTTCAAATTTTAAAAAATATTTAAAGATATAAATCATTTCTATATGATTCTCTTTTACTTATCGAATTATTTGTACAGTGGTTCACATATGAGAGTGCGTACTGATTTTGCATAGTACTCAAGAGAGTTATATTTACAAGAATATTACTTCGAGATTCGGTAAAACACTATAAGTATCCCGATGAGATGTGATTGAGGGTTTGGCAAAATATTTTCTTTGGGAATGTGTGTGAAACATCTAAAGAATGAGTGTAAGTTATTTTAATTTGTATCTCTATATCTTGTTTATCATAATAGATTGTTCTCTCTTTCATAAATTTTCTTTTAAGTTAAGGATTTCAATGTAAACCTTTGTTTATGTATCTGAGCTTATGTTGTTAATTTAATCCTATTCACTATATATGCTTTTGCATAAATCCATATTAATCTTAGTCATGTTTCTCAACACCTTTCTACTCAACCTTTCATGTCGACTTGCACTCTATTGATACAGGAACTTGCCATATTAAAAAATTTTGCTTCATTGCCAACAATTCCCCTTAATTTGGTAGATAAATAATAATGGAACACATTTTTCTTTAATATTTGCTCTAAGTTTATCTTGTATAAAGCCTTCGTAAAAATATCCATAAGCTGATCATGAATTCTAACATATGGAGTTTCAATTATCCTTTCTTGAACCTTTTCTTGCACAACATGACAATCAACTTCTATTTACTAAAATCCAATTTTTGTATTCTAATTTTAGCAAATTAATTTTCTTGTGGTAGAAGTCATATCTTTGTATTTTGATTCAACACTTAATCTAGTTATAATATTCTGCTTTTTTTGCTTTTTCAAATTACAAGGTGAGTCTCACCAACAAAAGTACAATGACCTATAGAAGACAACCTATAGTAGATTTTGTCTTCTTTAGTTTTTGTCTAATATGCAATATTGCATCTAAGAATTTTCACATGAAAAGAAGTATCAATGTGGTCATTAGGTTTGATCAATATTCCTCTTACAGAAGAATATTTCAAATATCAAAGAATTCGATCAGCAATTTTCATATCCTCTATAGTAAGAGAAATCATAAATTAGTTGACAAAACTAACTACAAAGCAATGTCTGGTCATGTGATAGTAAGAATCTCAACCATTCACAAGCCTTTGAAATCTTCTAGAATCCTTCAAAGGTTTACTTATTTTGACAAATTTGGCAGCATAATTTATTAGAGTATCAATTATTTTGGCACTCAATTTTTGTTTCCTTTAGAAGGCCTAATTAGATGTATTTTCTTTGACACAAAATAGAATTTTATAAGAATGAACAACTTAAATTCCCATTAAGTATTTCAATTTACAAAGATCTTTCATATTAAATTTTTTTGTTGAAATATTTTTAAATTATATGAGATGCCAACAATATTGTTATTTTCAGTGATAATCATCAATTTAAATTTAGATAATTAAAAATTAGATCCATGAACTGATGTGGTTGAGCACGACAATGGCACCAATTTGGCAAAGACGAGCAATATCGCCTCAACCACAATGGCACCAATTTGGCAAAGACGAGCAATATCGCGAAGCAATGCTATGAGAACGATGTTGAGGCGGAGATTGATTCTGGATCTGCTTCAACGGATACAACAACAGACAGCACCCAAATGATCAACGAAGGTGGTGATTGATCGACGATGAGAAACACGATTCTGATATTACGAGTCTATCACCCTGATACCATGTTGAAGGAATAATATGCACAAAATCATAAGAGACAGGAATTTAAGTGGTTCAAATAATCTACTCCACGTGATAAACCTTATTCAATATTTTCAATTATACTCCTAGATTACCTTGCTCTTCTATTTATAAAAATGTATAAAATATTTGAGGGAAGAAATACAATTATTGCATTGATACACAATAAGCGTCAACTTATCATATTAACAAAATTTGATTAGTTGCTTAGTTGTCAACATTCTATCTCGAATGATGAGTTTTATTTTTCGCACTTACCCTTGTAATATATATCCCGTGTAAGTTCGAGTCTACCGCTGCAAATTAATGGCACTGAAGTTTTTTCCTATGTTGTAATGCAAATGATCCCCTTATAATCCAAATGTTCCCAAATTCAGCCCAAGTTGGTTCTAGAGTCCTATCGATGTCCAGATTCAAAGCCCCGTCAACTCGTACAGCAGTGTTGGAGTTCTAAAGAAGGAATTTTAATCGATATAACTGATCATAAGTCTTAGCGGCTTGAGAGCCTTGCTGACTTCTTTTATATAGATTGCTGTTAACGATTATCATTTGTTTCAAATTAGTGATTACACATACACATATTGTAGTCACATTTGCCCTTCCATTATCACTTTTCAATGGAAATGATACAATCATCATAAAGATTTTAAAATTTTTTCTTTCAACTATCCACCAATATTTCTTCTACCTTATCTCCATTCTCAAGCAAACATATTGAGCAATACTTTACTATCAAGAACTAATCATGGAAACCCTCAAAATCAATAAAAATGTTTTACAATATAATTTTAGTAATCTTTCCTTGCAAAAAACACTAATCAGAACTTAAACAATCGTTGTCATCCAAAGTTAAGTTTGCAACGGTAATTGCAACGATATACTAGTAACAACTTTAAAAAATATTGTAAATTCTTTTCCAACTGATTTAATGAGACTAAAATTACCATGACAACTGAATTATATATAGTGACATCATGTGTAAAGTTTTGCATATGTCGACCAATTTGTGGTAGTTGAGGTCCATTTTCATGTGCCTAGCTAGTGATCAAGAAAGGATGTAAGCTAGGGTTAGGGTACGTAATAGAGAAAAGAAGTTCATAATTGGGTGTTATTTCCAAAAATCAATAGTTAGTTGTAAATTGGAAATTTTCGAGGGTCATCTGCAAAAAGCGCCCCTATTAAAAAGTAAAAACTAGCTAGTTGCAACACGCATAATGTGTTCTAGTACACTAGTTCCTCGTCTGGTCAACCAACTGACGCATATATCTTGCATCACATGATGACATGGTCTATAAAGGAAACCGGGCCCGCTGACATTCAAAACAAGCATATATAGCAGACCTCCAGGCTCCGGGAACTACAAATCAATAGCGCTTCTCAATTCCCATTCACTGCAGCTAGCAAATCATCATGGGGAGAGCAGAGACCAACGAGCTGAGGCTGCCGGCACAGCGGCAAGAAGGTCTTGCTGCGGTGCTAGCCATCGCCACAGCCACTCCATCCAACACAATCTGCCAGGCGGATTTCCCAGACTATTATGTCAGAGTCACTAACAGCGACCACATAACCAAGGTCAAGGACGACTTGAAGGAACTATGTAAGTGCTAGCTAGCTCTCGTGAACAAGCAGCCGTAATAATTTTTATTTAACCAGCTCTGAATATTGATTGAAATCATTGAATTGTGCGTGCAGGTGATGCATTGAAGATTAGAAAGCGCCACATGTACCTTACCGAAGAGATCATCAAGAGCAATCCCACCCTTGCTTCCTACGATGAGCCCTCCCTCAATGTCCGACAACACATTCTCATCAACGAAGTCCCAAAGTTGGGCGAGGAAGCCGCGTCCAAAGCCATCGAAGAATGGGGAGGCCCGAAATCAGAGATCACCCACCTCATCTTCTGCACCTCCAGCGGAGTGGACTCGCCAGGGGCAGACTATCAGCTCATGAAGCTCCTCGGTCTCCCCTTCACGGTCAACCGCTACATGATGTATAGGCAGGGCCATTCCGCTGGTGGAATGGCGCTCCGCCTCGCTAAGGACCTTGCAGAAAACACCGCCGGTGCGCGCGTTCTCGTCGTGTGCTCTGAGATGAACGTGGACAACTTCCGCGGACCTGACGAAGATGGTGAAATCGGCAACCTTATTGCTCAGGCCTTGTTTGGGGATGGGGCGGCTGCATTGGTGATTGGAGCGAACCCAAAAGCATCAGAAAGCCCTGTCTTCCACCTTATCGCCGCGGAACAGACAACGATCCCGGACACCCAAGATTTGCTGACCTTACCCTTGGGCGAGATGGGCGGCACTTTCCGATTTGATCAGGTGGCGGTGCCTGCGGAATTAGCCAAGAACGTGGGAAAGTGCGTGGAAAGGGCCGCCAAGCCGCTAGGAATAACGGATGATTGGAATTCCCTGTTTTGGATCTGCCATCCTGGGACTCCAGCAGTCATGAATGCAGTGGAAGGAGCGCTGAATCTGAACAAGGAGAAGCTGCAAGCATCTCGGCATGTGCTTGGTGAATTTGGGAACATGTGGAGCTCTACGGTGTTGTTTGTGATGGAACGCATGAGAAACAAGTCAGCAGAGGAAGGGAAGTGCACCACCGGAGATGGGCTGAACTGGGGAGTGCTGGTTTCATTTGGGCCAGGGCTAACCGTTGAGACCATAGTCTTGCGCAGCGTGCCTACGAATTAATAGTAATTAAAAGCCACTAGTTTTCGTAATTATCACTATTATATATGGGCATTGAATCAATACATAGGGTGCATAAATGGGCTAATCAGCCAATCTGTTTGTCAACCCGTTTAAAGATGTATTAGTATTGGCTATTGTCAACCTGCCAACTCATATAGTGTTTTGTTAACGGTTTGAGGTTGAGTGTCTCCGACCCATCAACCTGTATAATGCGCATTGTTTGTCAATTTGTTACTAAATTATGCAGATAAAAAAATTATGTCGAAAAATATGTGTGGGCTTTTATGCATTGTTTGAGTTAAATGTAGGAACTTGTGTCATAAACTCTTTAGCTTTGCGTATTAGCATGTTGGACTCTGAAATTTGCGTATTAGCATATTAGACCTTGTAAATCTTTAATCTTTACATTTTAAACCCTCATCCCTGACAGCATTAAAAAATACCATAACCCATGTGGAATGTTGAAAATACTCTTACATATATACGAAAAGCAAAATAGTCATGACTAAAAACCAACATCATTTGCACAATAAAGCTTCATGATTCTAAAGAGGTGATGACATTCAAGAATATGATGTTGGTTTTCGGTCATAATTGTCTCGCTTTTTATATAAATATAAAAGTATTTTTGACATTATGCATAACGTTAATGGTATTTTCTAAGCCTTTAAGGGTAAGGGTTTAAAATGCAAAAACCAAAACTTTGCAAAATCTAATATGCTAATACACAAAGTTAGAAGGTTTATAACACAAATTATCAGTAAAATGCATTGTACATATTATATACATGTGAACGTGTCGGAGCTATATATACACACACATGTTGGCCCATAATGTTTGATATATATATATATATATATATATATAATGATCAAATGTAGACGATATGGTGCAATTTGTTGCAAATGAAACCCAAGTAATCATGAAGTTAGCATTTATCTTATTTTTATTGTATTTAGAATTATTTATTTTAATAATATATTAAGTTTCATCTGCATCAAACATGTGTAAGGACTCTATCTTAAAATAACACAAATCAATCTAATAAAATAGTTTTATGTAAATCTCAATATTAAAGTTATATTTTCAACCATAAAAAAGTTGTATTATCATATTTTAATACATGTAGAGCCTACCGTCTACATCAGATAATAAGTTCTCTCTCCTTATAGGTAAACTTCATATATGTATTTTATATACCTACAATAACAGTTTTATGCAAAAAACAAAACAATTTTAAAAAAACTGTTTTTGATAGGATCATCCCTAGGCTTAAATCACTCCAAGCTAGATACCTTTTTTTCCCTTTATTTTTTATTTCTTTAGTATTTGTAAGCCCAATCAAGATTAATCACAGGATCAATTTTTACAAAATTTAGATAATGTTTAGTATATATTTTCAAATTTTGAAATTAAAAAAAAAAAGTCCACTATTCATCCGCAAATGCACGAAAAGTCATTTTTTAATTTAAAATTAAAAATAGTAAAGAGTATCTAAATATAGGTCTTAAAATTAAAAATAGTAAAGAGTATCTAAATATAGGTCTCCTAGGCTGTATAAAGGCAAATACTAGATTACATTTGAAATTAGGGTGCAATATGGTACAAAACAGGTCTTGATGGTGAAATTAACGTCTACTTTATTCATTCATAATTATTTAGTTTAGTAGCCTGCTAATTTTCATCTAAATCAAACATATGTATGACCTCACTTTAAAATGGTACAAAAGCAACATAATAAATATTTTAATATAAATATCAATTTTAAAAGTGAATCTTCAATTTAAATTATCTAAAATATGATTTTTTTATAAATAAATGATTGTTTAAAGTATTACAACATTCCAACATGCGTAGCTGGAAGATCAAGAAACTGAAAGATTTCGGCAATTCACTGTAAACAGTTGCTGTGATTCAAAAAGATTTGTGTTGTTCAGCAATTTTTTGGAGTTTTCGTTTGGATCATGTCAGACCCACTTCCATTAAACTTCACACACTAGCGTCCAGGAACTACAAGTCAAGAGTGCTTCTCGTTCATAGCAGAAGCAGCGGCAGCCCGCGTCAAAGTAATCATTGTGAGAGCAGCGACTAATCATCACAACAAGAAAATTTTGTTTACGCACACTACGACAAAAATGCCATATAGTGATAGTGAAAAATATATTGATAAAGTGTGAAAACTGTTAGTATAAACATGTAAAATCTATATACATGATTTTTTAAAGTGTCAATAATAGTCCCATAGTTATAGGGTTGTACGGATGGTTTTGAAAACCATGTATATAGATATATTTATAGTAACGATTATATAGTGATAGTTTTGTATCATCACAATATATGTATAGCAATGATTTTAATCTGTTAGTATAACTTTCAAAAACCAATATTATACTATGTTTAGTGATATTTTTCATATATATACTTACATTTTGTTTTCATCATTAGATCTTAGTGCCTTATAATGATACTTATTTAGTGACAGTTTTTAATGTCGCAATAGTTATAATGTTAATTAAGCAACAATGAAAATATCATTATGATTTAACAATAATTAGATGGTGACACTTTTCATTTGTCACTATAAATATAACAAAAAAATTTAAATAAGTAAATCAAATAATTTATAAATATTTAATATGAAATTTTTTTGAGCTATAGTGATAGTAATTTCGATGTATACTAATAATTTCTATTTTAGTAAATTATTAATATATAGCAAAAAATACACTAAAATTTATTTATACTATTTATATTTAGCAATGATTTTTCTTTGCATTTTAATTGCTTATAAAATCAGTAGAATTTTTAGTAACACAATAATTTCCAATGTTCATACGATTAATTTCACATCAAATTAATAAAAAGATGACATTCATTAATAATCAAAATTTAATATAAAGATACCAATTCTTCAATCCTCAAATTATCAATTTCTCAATAGTAAAATTCACAATATTTAAAAAAAAAATACATAAAACCAACTTTGCATCTAATGATCAAATAAATCTATTATCTTTCAAAATTTTGCAATCTTCAACAACGATCCATCATCCTGCAAACATTAAAAATTAAATAACATAAATACCTTGTGCTTGAAGTATAAAAATATTTGTTAAATAAAATTTTAATTCAATGTTACCTTCTTGGTTAGAGCAAAATTCACCACCCAAATTGGAGCTACAAGATTGCCTATTTGGAGAACTTGAGATATCAGGAACCTAAAACATAAAAGATAAGTATCTCAATAAAACTCTAAAATAATACTATTTTCAATAGCTTATTGAATGGTTCTGATAAAAAAACAATAATAATCAAAAATCAAGATACCTGGTTATTATTATCAAATAGTGGATATACATCTAATACTCTCATGATAGGATCATCCGGAATTTGATTTTTAATATGCGATACAATAACACTAAGTACTCCTTGCAAAGTTGTCACTTGTTTTTTTAATTGATGAGTCTCTTGGCTATTTGATTGAAATTTTTCTATTTGAGGAGATTTTTCTGAATTTCTACAAGGAGTAGGGCCCTTTCCAAAACACCGAATACATCCTGCTTTTTCTAACCCTTTTACTTTAGAATAAGCATTCACTTTCCAATTAGAACATTCTTGTATATTTTCTAATGATTCCTCTTCTTTTTTCAACAATTCTTGCAATTATATACAAGCATAAAATTTAATTACACAATATATGATTTAGAAGATGAAATTTTAGAATGTAAATTACAATAATTACAAAATAATGCATAAAATAAAATATTGAACAAAGAAAAACTCACAATAACTTTTGCAAATTCATCATTTACAACTCTCCCATCCTTACGTATATGTGTATGCATGTAAATTTGAGCACGAGATGGTTGCATACCATTGTTTTCTTTTATCTAAGAGGAAAACGTAACATTTTCATGATATTAGATCATTCAAATTAATATTATTATAAATGAATAAATATTAAAAATACCTTTTCATGAATCATTCTTGCAAGCATCTTTGTTCCTATGGTGAGAGGCTCATTGTGTTTTGCTCGATTTTTTTATTAATCTCACTAATAATCTATACGAAATGAAAATTAAAATAATAAATATTTTGAAGTTAATCTTTGTAAAAATAATCATGAAATAGAGAGAATAAATTTATACCTTAGCTTTTGTTGAGTACCAATGATGCACTAAATCAACTCACTGATTTTTTTCCACTCGTTCAGGTACATTTGCTACATTCATGCATTCTGATTTAGTAATATCAAAATATTCAGCCTTCAAAGAACTCTTCCAATTTCTCCATTTGTCATTAATATCCTTATCACCCATGCTTTGATATGATCATTCCATGGTTTGAATTTAAATTTTTCTTGCATCCAAGAAATATAAGCTTTACGAAAATAAAATGCATGATACATATATAAGAAACATATAAATATATATGGATCAAAAGCGATAATTATTGTGTAACTTAAAGTAAATAATTTATCATTGATTTTTACTTGCACAATATCCCATTTCATATCTTTATTCTCTTTTGGCAACTTCTTCCATGAAACAAAATTAATTGGTGCAAATTCTGGATTTCTTGCTAAATCACCAAGAAATCGAGTGAAAGTGCATGCTTCATCTTCCAAGAGTTGGTAAAATGCATTAAGTTCAACCTCAATTTTTTTTTATCTTTCGGTAAATTCCAAACACTTGACATGCGTGTTGGACCTCTAATTTTTTGCTTGTTTTAGTATGAGCTGAAAAAGTCCAATCAAATTCATAATCTTACTTTAGCTATAATAATATTTTCAAAATAGAAAATTGTAAATATTATTAGTGAAAAACTTACACGTTGGTTGAGTGTTTGATTGAGATAAAATCTACTGGTGATCTTCTAATGATTTGTCAATTTCTGTATTTGAGGTTGCCACTTGTTGTTGATATTCTGGTTCTTCAAAAATATTCATACGCTTACACTTTGCCATTGTAAACCTAAAATTAAAAAATATGCACATTTATCCTAATAGGAATGTAACTCTTAAAAAGTAATAAAACAACATACAAGTTTTCTGAGTGAACAAAAAATTTTAAAATAGATTTAATCTACTAATTAAGTTTATTTTAAAAATTATCCTACAAGTAGTTGACTAGAAATGCACAATAAATTTAATTTTATAAGTAATTTTTTTTTTATTTTCATACATAAATATAAAATTTTTTACTTCTTGATTGGTGTAGTATAAGTAATCTAACTTTAAAATATTTTCTTAAAAAAAAAAGAAAAAATTCATTATATAAATGTTGACAAAAAAGATATATTACATTTAGTTAAGATTATTATTATTATTATTATTATTATTATTTAGTTAAATCATTCCTACATTTATAAAAAAATTCTCTTATGTTAATATGATTCAAAAACAAGAAAGAGATTTGTGACATTGCATTTAAACATGTGATATTGACATTGTCGTAATCTTAAACTATTCCAATATATCTTTTTTAAATAAAATTTTTCTATTTCACCATAATCTCAATCTGATTGAATCATTCAAATTTGGTCGTCATCTCAATCTAACTCAATCATTCAAATTTTGCCGTAATAGATAGAACAATTCAAATTTGGTTATAATCTTATTTGATGAATTTTGTCATAAAATATCATGCACATCTAAATGTTTAAAAAGATGAGAAGTACGTTACCTCAAAAACCAAGAATTAAAAATTCTGATTTGAAGCTCCTATCCTCCTAATTCTCTTCTATTCTGATTTGGAATCAAATTTGAAAAGATACTCCAAATCTATCAAAACGTGTTGCGACCCAAATATTAAATAAAACTTGTGGAGGTTTTTCATGGTCTTAGTATGTTGTCCACTTTTTCTTGATCAAATATATATATTGAACAAAACTTATCTAAATGTTATGACAAAGTTTTTAATAATTAATTAAGATTTTCTTTAATTAGCTAAATAAATTATTTTTAGATGAAATAGTTGATTGAACTATGACTTAATTATTAATATGAGTCTTAAATACAAGTCAAAGAAAAGAAAAAGGAAAAATAAATTCCCATTAAAGAAAGGCTTAGAGGATGGATCGAAAAAATCCACTGAGAAGTGTCATTTCTGTAAAAAAAATGACATTTTAAGAAAGATTGTCTCAAGCGGAAGAGTTGGTTCGAAAAGAAAGGTAACAATTACGTACATGTTTGCCTTGAAACCAATTTCATTAATGTATCTTCTAATTTATGGTGTATTGACTCTGGTGCTGCTATCCATGTTTCAAACTCTTTATAGGCATTTCATTCAACCCGTAACCCAAAACCGCATGAGTCATCAATCTTAATGGACAATCTGACAAAGTCTAAAGTCAAAGCAGTAGGAAATTGCAGGCTTCGCCTTGACACAAGGCATTTTTTAGAACTGCATAATATTTTCTATGTTCCGTCCATTTCTAGAAATCTAATTTCTTTGCCAAAACTTGATGTAATGGGTTATTCTTTCAGTTTTGTAAACTCAAAGTTTTCTTTATTTAAAGATTCTATTGTAGTTGGAACTGGAACATTACTTAATGACTTATATCAAATAAATGCAGATTGCTCATTTATTAATTGTTCATCTACCTTAAATGTATGTGTTGGTACTAAACGTGGTATAATTGATGAAAATTCCTCCATGTTGTGGCATAAAAGATTGGGTCACATATCGAAAGAAAGGATGTTAAGATTAGTAAAAGATGAGGTATTACCTACTCTAGATTTTACTGATTTTAGCATATGTATCGATTGTATTAAAGGAAAATAAACCAAAATTTAGAAAAAGGGTGGCACAAGAAGCAATGGGCTTTTAGAATTGATTCACACCGATATTTGTGGTCCATTCTTATCATGTATTAGAGGTGAAAAGTACTTTATCACGTTTATTGATGATTTCTCACGTTATGGTTATATTTTTCTATTAAATGAAAAGTTTGATTCTTTGAACGTTTTTAAAATATTCAAAGAGTTAGTAAAAAAGAAATTAGATAGGAAAATTAAAATTGTGAGATCTGATAGGGGCGGTGAATATTATGGTAAACACGGTCGATTAGGTCGAATCTCTGGTCCCTAAATTTCTAGAAGAGAATGATATTGAACCTCAATATACGATGCCTGGAACTCCCCAACAAAATGGTATTGCTGAAAGGAGAAATCGTACGCTCATAGATATTGTGAGAAGTATGATTATCAACTCATCCTTATCCTTATTCTTATGGAGTGAAGCCTTGAAAACTGCTATGTATATCCTCAATAGAGTTCCCAGTAAAGCTGTTTCTAAAACTCCATTTGAGTTATGGTCAAGCAAGAAACCCAGTTTGAGGCATATGCATATTTGGAGTTGTTAAGCAGAAGCAAGGATACTCAACCCATAACAAAAAAAATTAGACTCAAGGACTATTAGTTGTTTCTTTATTGGGTAGCCAGAATGGTATGAAGGGTATAAATTTTACAGTCCGTCTCATAATACTAGGATAATTGAGACAGGAACAACTCGGTTCATTGAGAATGACGAAAATAGTGGGAGCACAACTCCACGAAATGTGAAATTTGAAGAGATCATAGATCCTTCCTCCGGTTCATCACTAATAGATGCAATAACTGAAATTGTTGATCATAACATGACAGATCAACAACCAGAAATTGCTGTATAACCCACAGAAGAGACTAATAATGAATCGATCTCAATTCCAAATGACATTCATCAATATGATAATGTAGAACATATTGATGAGCCAAGAAGGTCTAATATAATTAGGAGACCTGCTATTTCAAATGACTACATTATATATTTGGAAGAATGTATTGACGATCCTTGTATTGAAAATGATCCATTGACATTCAAAAAAGCTATTAATGGTGAAAAGTCTGAATTATGAATCAATGCTATGAAAGATGAATTGGAATCCATGTTTCAAAACAAAGTTTAGGATCTTGTTACGTTGCCTAAAGGGAGCAAACCTGTTGGTTGTAAATGGATATTCAAAACCAAACAGGACCCTAAGGGTAATGTAGAAAGGTATAAGGCCAGACTTGTTACCAAAGGATTCACACAAATAGAAGGCATTGATTATAAGGAAATATTTTCACCAGTCTCCAGAAAAGACTCATTCAGAATTATTATGGCATTAGTGGCTTACTTTGACTTAGAGTTGCACCAAATGGATGTAAAGACGACATTCCTGAATGAGGATTTAGAAGAAGAGGTGTACATAATGCAGCCTGAAGGATTTGAAATAGAAGGAAAAGACACATTAATATGCAAATTAAAGAAATCTATATATGGACTTAAATAAGCTTCCCGACAGTGGTATTTAAAGTTCAACAAAGTTATCACTTCCTTTGGATTTACAGAAAATATTGGTGACCAATGTATATATCTGAAGTTGAGTGGGAGCAAATTTATATTTTTGATTATATATGTAGATGATATTTTGCTTGCTACTAATGATTTAGGTCTTTTGCATAACACTAAAAGTTTTCTTTCTGAACATTTTGATATGAAAGATATGGGTGAGACATCATGTGTCATAGGAATTAAGGTCCATCGAAATAGGCCTAAAAGACTTTTAGGGTTATCACAAAGGGCGTATATTAATAAAATTTTAGAAAGATTCCAAATATCCAATTGCTCATCATATGAAGTGTCAATCTTTAAGGGTCAAAAATATGGTCTGCATCAGTGTCCACAGAATGAGATTGAGAAACAGGAAATGAGGTTCATCCCATATGCTTCTGCTTTGGGGAGCATGATGTATGCGTAAGTTTGCACACGTCCTGACATCAGTTATGTAATGAGATTACTTGAAAGATATCAAAGCAATCCAGGAATGGAACATTGGAAAGCAGTAAAGAAAGTGATGAGATATCTCAAAGGAACTAAAGATTACGAGCTCACGCATGCAAAAACTGATCAATTAGAAGTGATCGGTTACACAGATTCAGATTATGCTGGTTGTACAGACAGCAGAAGATCTACGTCAGGCTATGTTTTCTTATTAGCCGGTGGAGCAGTTTCATGGAAGAGTGGGAGACAAAATTATGTAGTTGACTCTACCATGGAAGCTGAATTTGTCGGCTGTCATGAAACATCCTCACATGCACTTTGGTTGAGAAAATTTATCTCAGAGCTTAAAATTATGGATTCTATCTCTAGACCTCTGAGAATCAGTTGTAACAATTCATTAGCGATTAGCTTCTCCAATTATAGAAGAATTACTGGCGCTAACAAGCATATTGATGCTAAGTTTATGTCAGTACAAGAAAGGATTAATGATCATCTGATATCAATTAGTTTTGTTGGTACTGCTGACATGATTGCTGATCTCATGAGTAAGGCTCTGACGCCTAAGGTTTTCTCTGAACATATAAGAAATATAGGTCTTGTTAATCGATACATTTTGAGATCTCATGTTGGATGATTATTTCTCTTTTGTTTCATTATGGTATTTTGTTGATAATTTTATGTGATTTGGAAACAAAAGATTTTATCTATTTGATATTAATGTGGGACATTAAAATCACATAATTGTAAATCTGTCATTAAGAACTTAGTTAAGTAAGTTTGTTAATATCGTGATGCATAGAAGGAAGTATGTTACATATTGCATACAACCGCCATGATCCATATTGACAAATTTCTCTTAACCTAAGTATTAAAGTTGGATTGCGTATGTAATGACTGGGCATATTTTTGAAATGAGTGCACTTGTCCGGTAATTTTTCAAATGTTAAATCCAAGGATTGTATTTTAAGTATAATTTTTTCTTTTCTTTCTTAATTTTATTTTAATTAGGCCAAGTGGGAGAATGTTAGAATTAAACTTCTATAAAGGTGTCCTAATTAAATAAGAAGTCTTTAGATTTAAAGATAGCCCAGCGTATCTGATATACGTATGCAATCCGAGTCCAGGTAGAACTATACTTCTACTAAGAGTCATGATGGGAATGACTCTATATATAGAGGAGTCTGGGTCCCTCTTTCACATGTGTTCATCACAAGTGGTTCCCATCTACCACTAGTATCATAGGGAGAAGTGTTGAGGGAGAAGACCTCGTACTCTACTCGGTCTACAGGTAGAATCTACACACACGTGGATTCAGGTACGCTTCCACATCACATGATTTTCAATAGAAACATCCTATCAATTAGCTAGATTCCTCACGTAATTCACATTCTAGCCATAGGCCGGAGCACATGCAGGCCTCTTCGAATGCACCCGGATCAAGCCTGTGACACCATAGACAAGAAGCAGAGCATAACTAGCTAGAAATTCAGATGGCCACTATAGCGACCCGCGTAGCTAGTTGCTCTTGCTCGTCCTCATTGCCGCCTTAGTATACTGTAGTTGATCTCTTGCAGCTGCGGTGCCTTGCCCAATAACTGCTTGGCGGACATTGCGGCGCTGGTGGTGAGCTGCGCACAGTACGTTCAAATCGCAGGCCGGATCATTTACCCCATCACGC
Organism: Annona cherimola; assembly: GCA_030490835.1. Lineage (NCBI taxonomy): Eukaryota > Viridiplantae > Streptophyta > Magnoliopsida > Magnoliales > Annonaceae > Annona > Annona cherimola. The sequence continues at coordinate 72,343,601 of CM059973.1, read as the reverse complement.
CGCTGCTGTGTTGCTCGGTGGGCCAAACTGCCATGCGTGTGTCGGCACACACCTAAAGACGCTGAGAAAGTGATTAGCGTGGCCAAAGTTATTTACGCAGCTAAGCATCGTAATCGCCCATTTGTCCCTGCCACCAAATGCAGAGGTACGTAAATAATTCATTAATTAATATTAATTAGGAATTAAGCTCCCTACCTAGCTAGCTCTGTCACCAAATTGTTGCTGTATGCACGGTCTATACAAGTCTAGATAGCAATATTTCAACGATTTCACTAATTAAATAAATCATATGTTCTAACAGTTTCCTGATTTTTGTTTTTTTATTTTTGTTTTCCTGCCGATTTTACCGTTCCATTGGCATGATGTTGGCTGGTGAATGTGGCCACGATGTCCATCAATGAAATTCGGGGGTATCTGAATGCATGAACTGTGGAATGTTTGTGGAAATATTTATGCGTGTGGCATGCATTCCAATGGCGTTTAATCAAATAGCATATGCCAATGAATGGAAATTGTCGTGAAAAATTTCTAAGTACCAGCCTGGGAAACGAATTTTACTCGTGATGTATTCATGATCAAATCATCGACAAATGGCAAAAAGTCCAGTTGTTGGTGCAAGGAACACAAGCTTTAAGTCTCGGCATATAAGTCTATTTTTCATTTTTTAAGAGTAATCTCTTCGTATCTGCTTTGTTATAAATATTTAGATTTATACCTCTAGAATTAAAGATTGAAAATATGTACTTAATTTGAATTGTAAATACAAGAAAAAATCAAAGGCAAATAGGTCCTATGACCCTAGAATGACAATTTTTTGCGGTGGCCCGCACAAAATGAAGGATAATTATGACCATCCATGCTCAATCCTTATGCTCACGTAATAAATAATAATAATAAATCTTCTAATTAACCATGTCTTCAACGAATGTGGTAGTAGTTCTACATATAAATGTATCTAATTAACCATGTCTTCAACGAATGTGGTAGTAGTTCTACATACTGTCAACACATGAACATAGTAGATCACTTTATGTAACACATGTTATGATTTAGCATGTATTTAATACATAAATTTTTTATGATAATATATAATACATCAGTTAAATATATATAGATTATAGGTTTTATAAAAATAGAAAGAAAAATTTTTAAATGAGTTTTGTACTGGCGTGTACTAAAGTTTTGATGCACTCATATGCATTGAACATGACTCTAAAAAATTATATCATTTTGAAGACTTGAATAAATCAAATACTTATAGATCAAAAAAAAAAAAAAAATCAAATACTTAAAAGAATATATTTGAAAAACTCCTGTGTAAAAAAAAAAAAAAAAAAAAGAGTTCTGTGTACACTCATCTATGTGGAGTTAGCAAGTATACTTAAAAAGTATTTTTAAAAAATACGTGTGAAGCTTTACGCAGGGACCGCACAGAATCAGAGCGCAAATTAATAATATACAGAATTTCTAAGGTACGAATTTGGAAAAACCATATCTGAAACCGTTCATTCATCTTCATTTGCAACTTGCATTGCTATTTTAGCTGCTCAAACCAGTCATCACTCGGCAGTATATGATCAGTTCATCCTTCGGGAAATAAACGGATAAGGAGCTCTCAAGCAACTCTCTCTCTCTCTCTCTCTCTCTCTCTCATGGCTGCCTTTACAGCCACCGCTCCGTTCTGCAGCTCTCTCACTCAATCTACAGTCTTTCCTTCTTCAAGAGCGCAACACACTCTTCCGTCCTTCATCCCGCGATCCCGATCCCGCCATCGCCTCCGACTGCGACTGCTTCGTCCGCTTGTTGCAGCATCCACCGTGGAATCCCCAAACGGCGCCGTTGGCATTGCCAAACCTAAGAGAACCGAGAGCACTTCATCCGGTCGGCAGTACTTCCCGCTGGCGGCTGTTGTCGGGCAGGTTGGGATTTTGACCTCTTTCTTCTTTTTTAAGACCATTGGCCATGGTTTTAAGCAACTTCTTTCTTTTATATTTAGCATTCTTATTTGTTTTCTTTTTTGGCAAGTATACGTATTTGTATTCTAGTCATGTACGCCTTTTTATTATCAATTCTGGCTTTTCCGTTTGATAATCTGAACACCTGAATTGGGCCGGCTACGATCTTCTTAAGCTGCAATCAGACTGGGTTTTGGAGTTGGAATTTGCTAGGAGTATTGGGCTGACTGATATTGTCTTATGTGATCATCAGCCGCTTTCATGTGTGGAAATTTGTAATTAAGGTTTACATCAGTCTTTAGTCTTAAGCAGTGAAAGTCATGATTACATTCCAACTGTTGGTTGTTTTAAATTATCGAGATATTGAACAGGTCATGTTATGCTGACTGTGGCACAGGATGCAATAAAAACAGCTTTGTTGCTTGGGGCCATCGATCGTGAAATTGGTGGCATTGCCATTTCTGGCAAGCGGGGGACAGCCAAGACTGTCATGGCACGTGGTTTACATGCTATTCTTCCTCCAATTGAAGTAGTTGTTGGCTCAATTGCCAATGCTGATCCAATGTGTCCTGATGAGTAAGGTTACTGAATTCTTACTAGTAACTTTCAGATAAAAAAGTAGTGGTTTCTGTTTCTGGTTCTATATTGCCAGATCCTGTTCACATTGATTGTAGCGGTCGTGTATTTTGATTTCCCTTATGCACCCACTCACTGCAATTCACAAGTACTTCAACTGAATGCCTGTTCAGTCCCAGCTGTATCAGATGTTTTGTCCAAACAAGTTATATCCTTGAAATTTTTGGAAGCAGACTTAGAAGGTTTTCTAGAAGTGTTTGCATTTGCATCCAAGGCCAGATAAAAGATGCCTATTTCATTCAAAGTTCAGAACACTATTATTCCTTATTATTCCTTGAAGGAATTAGACAAAGTAATGATTGGAGTTCCTCCTTGCTGATTCATACAACTGTTATCTTGTATGTTTACAGTATTATTTTCTATTTGTTGAAGGTGGGAGGAAAGACTAGCAGATGAAGTCCAGTACGACTCTGCCGGAAACCTCAAGACTGAGATTGTCAGGACTCCTTTTGTGCAGGTTATTTTCGGCGAAGTGATAAAGTACTAGCCTTCTAATTTTACTGTCTTCTTTTAAATATGAATCTGGTGGAGCAATTTTCCCAACCCATCATCTGTTCATATTAGTGCACCTTTGTGTGATGAAAGCACTCGTGTTTGGGTGCTATCATCAGTGTTAGATGGCAAAACTGTTGTCTGCTATTGCTAAGTGCTTGGTTTCATCTTTTGATGCTAGTTGTTGGCTTCTTTCCTTTGTGACTAATGAAGTAGATGGATGATATAATGCAATAGGTAAATGATTGGGCCATGCCAATGATGGGTGCCCCTACCACCTGAGTAATGTGATTATCCCGAGGACAGATATAGCTTTAAAGTTGCTTTGAGAAAAATGTTGTTTTCTTCAATCAAGTGCCACATAATATCCCTTTGCCTTGTCATCCCCTGCCACTGTTAGGTGGGTTTGTTTTCACAAATGGGGTGGGCTATGCTCTTAATCTTTTAATTGCAAAACTTTTTCCAGATTCCACTTGGTGTCACAGAAGATAGGCTTATTGGATCTGTTGATGTTGAGGAGTCTGTGAAGACAGGAACAACTGTATTCCAGCCAGGTCTTCTTGCGGAAGCTCACCGAGGTGTACTATATGTTGACGAGATCAACCTCTTAGACGAGGGTATTAGCAATTTGCTGTTGAATGTCCTGACAGAAGGAGTTAATGTTGTTGAAAGAGAGGGTATTAGCTTTCGTCATCCATGCAAGCCACTTCTCATTGCTACCTACAACCCAGAGGAGGGTTCTGTTCGTGAACATTTACTCGATCGCATCGCTATCAATTTAAGGTATGTATATATCAGAACCTTTTGCATCTTTTCTATCTATTCTGAATTTGGTCTCAAGAACTTATAGCCTTAAGCCAAAGCCAACTATTTAGGATTAGCTTTAGATGATCATGGCAAAGCTCATGGCCAAGTGGCTTTGTGATGAAGAGTGGATTCAATAAAGAATATAGACAGTTCAGGGCATGTTCACTCTGTACTGGATAATCAGGAATGTATGTCACCACATTTTATATTTGAAAGTGTGACAAGAAGAAATGCATTTCATCACACGTATCATTGATAACATTTTAGTAGCATCATCTCTAAAGGAAATTGCAAATTTAGGCTCCATTTGGTAATAAGAAAAGCAAAAAAAAAAAAAAAATGCGCCAACTTTGTACACCCTTTTTGATGTGATGTGGCATTTTAACTACCTAACTACTCTACTTTCGTCTATTATTAACTCTATATTCCAATCATTTTTTTCTCATTTTTCTATATAACTGTCTATCTACTTGATTTTTATTCTTTTTATTTCTAGCCATTACTCCTATTGCATCACATCGCTCTCCTATGTCTTCAAAATTTTCCTCCACAATTCCCTCCACCCCATTCTTTTCCCAATACCAAATGGACACTGAGTATCAAATGTAGGAGTGCAACTCGGGTCGGTTCATTTCGGGTAGTGATCCACCGTACCCGTACCCTATTTGCAAAAGACTTATCCTACCTACCCATATGTCGGTTCAATTCCTAGTGTACCATATCCTACCCATTACTCATAAGGTCGGTTCCGGTTTTGGTTCTAAATCGGTTCCTTTAATACTAAAATACAATATTTTTTGAAAATATTTCTATGTTATTTTTAAAAATATAAAGCAATACTTATTTACATTTTAATCACAGGTACATATGTTATCATTTACATTCTTCTATAAAAATATATAAAGTATAGATTGTCACAACCCAATCATTAAAATTATTAATATATTAATCATAATTCACAAGGTTATTTGTAAAAAGCTTTCGTAAGTCAATGATATATATAGAAAACCAAATTGATTTTTTTACTTCACAGTCCACAAATCCACAGCGCATAAGATTCATTTGAATTCAATTTTTTTAAAATGAGTGTGCACATAGGACGTCACAGAAAACATAAAACATGCTATATAATATATCATATATCATATACATATAATTATATCCATGCGGGTCAGTTCTGAGTATCCAATGTATCTACCATACTCGTACTCTACTTGAGAGAATGGGTAATAGTTTATACCCTACCCATACCGTGACTAATATTTTGTACCCTACCCTACTCAAATTAGGGTTAGGTTAGTGGATACCCTACTGAAGTTGCACCCTTAATCAAATGTTCAATTATATTTACAGAAGTATGCCATGAATATTTCCCTTTTACTTGCCCTTACAGCTAAGGACACTGCCTGTGCAGCGCAGATCTTCCAATGAGTTTTGATGATCGCGTTGCAGCAGTTAGCATTGCAACACAATTTCAGGAATCAAGCAAGGATGTTTTTAAAATGGTTGAGGAAGAAACAGAATTTGCAAAGACTCAGGTGATTTATATAACTTCTTTTTCTTTTGCTGCACAAAATGGATTTGAGTAATCTTTGATATGTAGTACATATTTAGATAGGATATGAGTCATCCACTGCATTTCACATGGATGCAATAACTAGGCAACCAAACATTGTATATTGGTTTTTTATGAATTTTGAATTCTGGAAAAATAGCGGTTCGTGTTCCATAATGAAGACAATGCCATCCACACATTTTAATAATGTCTGAAGGAACATAGCAAGCGTTTCAAAATAAATAACATAAAAAGTCTCTATGAAGTCTGAACTGCATGTTTAGATAAGTTTGTCAGTTTGGCTAGTCACTTGGTTGAATGACTCAAGCGCTATCTCTGATTTTAGTCTCACTTTCCATAGTTTTATGTGTTAAGATCCGAGACTGACATGATTCTGACAATTCCACTATGTGCTTCATGCAACCATACGATGATGGAATTACTTCTGAGCTTACCCTTTGTGGGATCTTTTGGGCCGCAGTGGTTCCAATTTCACAGCATATTAAACTAAGTTGGATGCATTCTTCATTTGACAATGCTGTATCGATCTTGTATGAATCATGGATTCTTGCTGGAAGAAATCACGACCATACACAGGTTTGCTAGGAGAATGACAAATGCATATGCTTGTATACATTGACAAACTAGACCATTTTTCATTTTCGATGTCCTTGCTGGATTTTCCCCCTCAGTGACCACAAATGTTTTCTTCTTTTTTCATCATCACATCACGTCACTTTAGATATGTTATTAATTAATAAGATCTAAGATCAGTTTGTTAGCAGTTAGATATTTGATTCAATTCAGCAATTGACACTTATTTTGGTTTTTTTACAAAAACCACAATGCTGCAGATTATTTTAGCCAGAGAGTACTTGAAGGACATCAGTATCAGCAGGGAGCAATTGAAATATCTTGTCATGGAAGCACTTCGAGGTGGTTGCCAGGTTCATATTATTAAGCTCTTCATCCAATTTCACTGAGGATATGTAACGAAAGCATTTATTAAACAAATACATTATAAAGTTTAGTTCATCATGTGTAAATACTTCATTTTTCCAACTCACTATCAGCACTCCATGTCTCTTATAATCTTGTCTGAAATGGAGATATATGATTGGTAGGGTTGAGGTGACGCACAAGGTGTCTTGCTTATAAAATTGTATGCAGTATCTAGTGAGCCTTGGAAAGAGTGTCTGTCCTTTTGCATTAACATTTAGTTGGTTTATTAAACCAGCAAAGAGTTTTCATTGACTGTATGGGTGGTCAAGATTTGTGAATGAAGAGGGGCACAAGCAACTTGCACAAAAAGAAAAAGAAAAAAGAAAAAAAGAAAAAAATCTTTATTTTTCAGGATATAGCAAACATAGAAAGTGAATTTGAATGTGGTGATCTAGGTATATTTGCATCCATAAGTTGGTCACCAACTAAAGCCTGAAACTAGATTGTCTGCAGATTTGTTGATGATAAAAGATGAAACCTTCAATCTCTCTACTTAATCTTCAATCCATGCGAACAGTGAAGGGGAACAGAATTAATGAGTCCTCTTGGGAAATACAGCCCAATACCTTAAAAGAGAAATATTATGATAACAAAACCACAGGAAAACAATACCAGCTAACAGAAAACACAGTACATTATGTTATGCATGTAACTAATAATGCAATTATTTCCTTCAATTAAATAGAAGTCAAATATGAAACTGTTTCTCCAGGTGAGTTAACCTCATCAACCTACTTTACCAGGTTCCTTCCAAAGTGGATTGAAACCATAACTCATGTTGCATTTCAAATTGCATGCTGATTGAGAATTTTGCAAGGCTTCTTATGTTCATTTCTAGCTGCAAACGGCAGGCTGTTCCTGAATCCCAATTTCTTGTAGGCAAGCATTTGTCAGTGCATGTTCTGAAATGCAGATACACATGCATTGGGTAGATATGTTGATGGGGCCTATAGATAGTCCTCTATGTATCATACAGTGTTACCACAACTTCAGGCCACTACTCAATATAGAGTGGAATGGGAGAACAGGATTCAAGTTGTTTGTCCTTTTTAGTTGACGTGGTCTAAGATGTATATAACTGTAGATGTTACTGAACAATACTACTATAGCTGGAAAAAATCTTGGTCTTTTGTGATGCATACATGTGATAACATCTCTTTGTATTGGTTGTGGCTATTTATTTTGTAGCCTAGCACTTTGAATATATCCATCACATATTGCGAAACTGTATTACTTTTCCAATCAGTGTCCTACAAGGATGGCAGTTATTCACTTATGCAAGTCTGAAAGTTGGGACATTGGCACACAGTCTACTACTTTTGAAAGGCCAAAAAAATATTTCCTATCCATAGGCATTTTCACAGTAGGAACATTGGGGATGTAAATAAATGGAACTCTAAATTGCTATTAACATTTTCCTGGACAAAAAGTTGTATGTTTCTTCAAGTGGGTTTGAGAGACTTTGAACTTACTATTGCAATGATAATCATCTGTCTTTTGCACCAGTTAGTGTGCATCAGCTTTAAGATGCTAATGGCATGTTATAATTCATACAAATGATTGCTTTAGGGAAATCTAAATATTGAGAATTTTATCTTCATTTACAGGGTCATAGAGCTGAGCTGTATGCTGCCAGAGTTGCAAAATGTTTGGCCACTTTAGACGGGCGTGAAAAAGTTAATGTTGATGACCTCAAGAAATCTGTTAAGTATTTTCAGGCGCACAGTAATCTCTAAGTTTCTGTTCTTGTTATATTCAGTGGTGACATGGGAACATGATTATGTCCAATGTCCACTAAAAAATTGTTACCAAGTACATAATACTCAAAACTAGGTTCTCTGCCTAAGTTCGAATCATTACACTGTATAAAGATCAAGATCCCTTTGTTTTTAAAAAATGTAACTGACTTGAAGCCAATCTTATTAAAACCTTGAAGCCAATCTTATTAAAACCAGACTGGACTGGCATGTTCAACCAGTCTGACTGGGCTCATACTCTGGTTGGCTGGTTTAACTGGAAGAATCATCCGGTCAATCCTGAAAAAGTGGGAACTGGTTCCACCCCCAGTGCATTTTTAATAGCAGTATTACACTGCTTTGAGTGCTTTTTGCTCTATTTATGATGTAAACAGAGAATACCCTTCCACATTGCTGCATTTAGTTGTTATTTGGAATCTCTTTGATCTAAATGTCTACAAAGCTCAAAATCTTTTACTGAATGTCCAACTGAGGTATTTTCATATGGATTTTATGCCATATTGTCAAAAAATTTTAAATTGGTCCTCTTCACATCGTTTTCGTTATTATTGTAGCATCACTTTGTTGACATGAATTTTCTTATATACATTGGTTCTAAAAATTTTTTTTCAGACTATGTGGTATGATTATGATGAGTGGTAGTTGATGTATTTTAGGAATTAAATGCAGCATTAAATCGAGTTGATAATGTGAGTAACCTCTTTGAAGTGTGGTGAAGGGATCTTTTAATGGCACATTTTCATGCTGCTTGGAGAAAAGTTATTAGTGCATCAGGAAACCATGCCCTTACCTACCTTTTTCAGTCCATGAAACTTACTGAAAATCTAGCGGCTGCTTATTCCATACATTATTTCCACTGATTTTTTTTTTTTTTTTTTTTTTTAAATTTGAATGTCACATTTGCATATAATCTCAGAGCATTCCCATTCTGATGTTGCACTCAATATAGGTGGAGCTGGTTATTCTTCCTCGTTCAATAGTCAATGAAAATCCACAAGAACAGCAAAATCAACCACCGCCACCTCCACCGCCACAGCAAAATCAGGATTCTGCAGAAGACCAAAATGAAGAGGAAGATCAAGAGGTGTAGTGATGTTCATCAAAACTTCCATTGCCTTTAGAACTTAAAATTTTCATTTGTATGAACTGATTCCATTCATTTTTCTTGTTCTAGCCGCCAGTTTCTCTCCAATGCGAGCTCAATATAGGGTAACTGAATGTCAAAAAAATGTCATTGTAAACAGGAAGATGATGACCAAGAGAATGAACAACAGGAGGAACAAACACCTGAAGAGTTCATCTTTGATGCAGAAGGTGGTATTGTAGATGAAAAGCTACTCTTCTTTGCCCAACAAGCACAAAGACGACGGGGAAAAGCTGGGAGAGCTAAGAATGTTATATTTTCAGAAGACAGGGGTCGCTATATAAAACCCATGCTTCCTAAGGTTTGTTTTTTTTTTGCAATGCAAAAATTCTTTTAAGGCATGCACGTTAAACATTTTATCATCATCAAAAAAATAACAATCATCTTCATTATCATTGTAAGTTGTTTCCCACTTATTGTGTGGTCAGCTATGTGGATCCTTTTGTGTTATTCCTTATGGTCATGAACTATGTTTTCAGTAATTTCTAATGTCTTTTTATCTTGTTTAATTGCTTTATCCAATTTTTTTTTAGGTCTTCTTCTTATTTTGTTACTATCTTCTATTTGAATAAATTGAACTCTCTTAACTGGTGCCATTTTAGGCTCTATACACTTTAGTATACTTTTCCTCATTTTATTATCTATTGACTTCATCTTTAAATTATCTTGGATTACCTCATTTCTAATTTTACTTTTTCTTATTTAACCACTTATCTACCATAACATTCTCATTTCTACTGCACATTATATGTATATGTTATTTTCTATTTGTCCAACATTTTACTGCATATAACATAGTTGGTTTAATTGATGTCTTATAAAATTTTTCTTTTAATTTACTTGGAACTTCACAATCACATAAAATTCCTTAAGTACTCCATCATTTCTTCCATCATGCTTGGATTCTAGTTATTGTGTCTTTCTTAAATTTTCCGTTTTATTGAACTATTTATCCTAAATACTGAAAGCAATTAGTTTTTGGATGATATTAAACATCTAGTTTTCATAAAAATATAACATAATTAAGGGTTTTTGCATCAATAAGTATAAGGTTTGCTTGAAATTGCAGGCATACCTACAAATCCTAGACCATTTTCGAGAATGAGAAAAATACTTTTATGAACAAAAGAATGAAAAAATACAAGAAAATGTCTTGAAATTTTTAAAAATTTTAAAATATTCATCATATCCAATGGATACATTAATGTGAGGAACATTGGTAAATTTTTTTTTTTTTTATATTTTAAAGATATTTTCGTATTTTTTTATATATGGAAAAATGCAAGACAATGCCTTCAACATGCCATCAAATTTTATCTTAACAAATTTCCTCGCATTAAATAGATTTATTTAATGTGAGAAATACTTTTTTAAATATTTTCAAGGCATTTTCTTGTATTTTTTCATTTTTCGTTCACAAGAGTATTTTCATCATTTTTGAAAAAGGGTCTAGGGTTTGTATGTATGTTTGCAATTTCAAGCAAACGTAGCAGATATGGATGCAAAATTTGCAAACATTGGGACATGCTTGCAATTTTGCTAAACCTTGTAAGTATGGATGCAAGAACCCCATAAATATGAAATTTATGCTATTTAATATGTACATTAGGCATTTGTTTCTTGTTAATTACAATCATCTATCTAGTGCATGCTAATTCAGATAGTGATGTCACAAGGATTTATTCCTTTCATTGGTGAATGAGATTTGAGGTTAGATGATATTCTTCTGATTTATTCGCATCTTTCTAAATATATTCCAACAAGACCAGATGTCATTTTTTTAATATTGTGATCCAAGAAAAAAAAAACGTGGTACCAATTACTGTGCCCAAAAAGACAAAAATGTCCACACCAATTTTTTTTTTTATTGTTCCAGCCTTGATCATGTCTGTACTAGTGTTGTCATACATTGGTCGTCTAATACTCTAGTAACGACTAGTAATGTCCAGGTGAATATAAGTGTCATGCACAGTGCGCTAGTTTTTATATTTTGGGTGTGTTTGACAATGAGAAAAAAATGTCAAGCTAAAACTTTTTAATCTAAAACCTTTCACTCTCTATAACTACCCTATTTTAAAATTATTTATTCACGTCTTCTTATACAATTACCCTATTTTGTAATCATTTCTATATAACTACCCATACAATTAACCTATTTATTTTAAGGGTGTGTTTGGCAATTTGAAAAAGTTGTCAAATTAAAACTTTTCAACCTAAAACTTTTCACTCTCCATAACTACTCTTTTTTTTAATTATTTTTTACACATATTTCTATACAACAACCCTACTTTTCAATCATTTCTACACAATTACCAATACAACTAACCTATTTATTTTAAATTTATTCTCTTTATTCCTCATCATTACCCCTACAATATCATATCATTTTCTACTGATTTGACAACTTTTACATACAAAACTTTTCATCAAAAGTTTTACAACTTCCCAAACATACCCTAAGCTTATTCTCTTTACACCTCATCATTAGCCCCATTATACCACATTATTATTTTTTTTTTTTATCAATTTAACAATTTTTACAATAAAAATTTTCATCCGAAAGTTTTATCGCTTCCCAAATACACCCTTCAATCAAATCTTCTCCATGATATATCTTACAATTTTTGGCAGGGTCCTGTGAAGAGATTAGCTGTTGATGCAACCCTCAGAGCTGCTGCACCATATCAAAAGTTACGCAGAGAGAAGGATATTCATAAGACAAGGAAGGTATTTGTGGAAAAGACAGACATGAGAGCCAAAAGAATGGCTCGAAAAGCTGGAGCTCTGGTAATGTTGACTTTCCACAAGCAAGGATTTTTTTTTTTTTTTTTGGGTTCCGTACTCAACAATGCTATTTTAATTTTAAGAGAAGGCAAATTGTGAACTATAATTAATGAGGTTTCATGGGTTCATTCAGCCATTAACATCAGTTTACCACCCCCAGAAGTGACACCTGGCGTGTGATTCTGCCTGCTGATTAACTGCCATCCTTGAGTGGCCCAAAAAATTAAATAGAAGGTTCCAGCCAATGACCGATATTTAGTTCGCAAATTACTTCAGTGAGATAATTGGATGGTTCAAATTTTAGTTCCTTAATTAGTTGTGTACGACAAGATTGTCGATAAGATTATCTGTACCTGTGCCTCTTGTGAATGTTCCAGATGCTCTAAACTATGCGACACCCTGAAAATGGCTTCATAATCATTTCATATCCCTTTCTCTACAAATGGCATTTGATTTCGATATCCCATGCAGCTGCTTTTGATCTATGGTTTTAATCTGTTCAATTGGTTAAAGTGAAAATGGGAATGAAGATGCTGTATCCGGAGTAGCCAACTCTACTATGGTGGAACAATTTTCAGGTAATATTTGTCGTTGATGCCAGTGGAAGCATGGCCTTGAACCGCATGCAGAATGCAAAAGGTGCTGCGCTGCAGTTACTTGCTGAGAGTTACACAAGCAGAGATCAGGTGAGAGAGAATGTGCATATCTGTGATAATTTCCTAAGATACTACAGTTTTTTAGCTTCTCTGAGGCTGTATTATCCAATCCAATTGGGTGTTTTCCATATTTTATGCCAAGAAAAGCTAATCAAATCTGGTGGTAGCCATAAAATCATGTCTATAAAAAAAAATCTAAGGATTTGAGGACCAACCTATTGATTTCTTGAACCAGTGATGAAGAGGAGAGCAATGTGAATTTTTTGATTTTTCAAAAGTTTTTTTGGCTGGCTTGGCTGTCTCAGTCTTTTGAGTTCAACATAAGGTTGATTCCAAAGATTTGAACTACATTCAGTGCCTTCAATTTGCACAAGTAGGGCTTTAATTTACTTTCCCAGATTTTCAATTATTCGTACTGTCTACTCATCAAGCACCAAAACCTGATGCCAGTTCCCTAAGCATTGAACTGGGAAAGGTGCAGCTGCCCACCTTCAACTTTGAAAACAAATTCTTCCATGATGAGGAATTTCGGTTAGTAGAGCAGTAAAAACAGCTAACATATCATCAGTTCAAATTGTATAACTAGGGCTTTTGTTTCTACATGCTGAAAGTCCAAGCAAAACTTTGTAAGATTACCAATTGCACCAGCAGGGCCCTGCAGATCATATGATAACTATGGACAGACCTTACACCTGTCAATTATCCACTGTATTATTTGAATATCAATTGGAGAATGCCGGTTTTGTATAATGTGCATTGTCTTTCTTGAAAATTTTGAAAGATAGATTTATTTTATTTTTATTTTTTCATGAGAAGAGCTTTTTTACTAGTTTGAACATTGAACTTTGAGCAGGTCTCAATCATTCCTTTCCGTGGAGATTCTGCAGAAGTGCTTCTACCTCCATCACGATCCATCGCAATGGCAAGGAAACGTCTTGAGAGACTTCCATGTGGTGGAGGTTCCCCTTTAGCTCATGGCCTTAGCACAGTAATGAAATTTCTACAATCCTTCGTAGTAATTCTCTACTATATTCACCATGGCAATTCTAACCTATTTGATTTTGCTTTGGTTCATGATGTAGGCTGTTAGAGTTGGGCTAAATGCTGAGAAGAGTGGTGATGTTGGACGTATTATGATTGTTGCAATAACTGATGGAAGGGCCAACATATCACTGAAAAGCTCTACAGATCCAGAAGCTAGTGCTGCATCTGATGCTCCTAGACCTTCTGCACAAGAACTAAAGGTAATTTTGGCATTCCACGCTGAATCTAAACATGATTATTATTTTCTAGCACATCTTCCCTGATTAAAAAGTTTTCCAATACACCTTTGTATCAGTTATTCAGCATGATGACATTAAATTAGCTAACTAAGAGATGTATGTTTAACATTATTCATTGCCACCAAGCGTGTAGTGTCTTATCACAATTTAGTGGGTTCAGCTATACCAATCCTGTTATGGGTTTCCACTCAAGGTTGGTATCTTCAAGTAAATGTATATTGCTAAAGCCACCTCTGACCACGACATAAACACACACCTTAGTCCTTAGGTGTGCCCTTTTTGTCGTCTTCAGTTAGGATACTCCCCTGAAATCTGAATAACATTTGCACTTGTTAGTCTCCTTTACAGCAAACCATGTAGAGATTTGCTTCATATATTCAGAAAACAATAGGAGATTACAAGTCTATTATTATCTTCTTAGCCGTTGGTGCCACTCGAAAGATCCTTTGGCATTGGATGCACATTCTGATTCGTTGTTATTCTACCATTATTTCCTAGCTTGTCCATCATCTGACAAGTTATACTACTATTTTTGGTTGGAAGCTAACAAAAAGTTCTTCACCCCACCAGGACGAGATCCTTGATGTTGCTGGGAAAATTTACAAAGCAGGAATGTCTCTTCTGGTAATTGACACTGAAAATAAATTTGTGTCAACTGGATTTGCAAAGGAAATTGCTAGAGTTGCCCAAGGTAAATTTATTCAGCAATGTTTCTTTTCTCTGGCTATGAGTGTTCGTAATAGAAGGTATGCATGTGTGTCCTAAGCCTTGCCCAGATGCCTCCAATTTTACCTTCGCAGTAGATGTAGAGATCTTTAAAATTTAGTGGTAAAGCTGTACGAAGGATGCATATGCATTTGGTTCTAGTCTTCTAGAGACTATTGAAGACTTTAGGATTTCAAATAATGCAGTGCCGCCATTATTTTCATCTTGCAGGGAAATACTACTACTTACCAAATGCTTCAAATGCTGTTATATCAGCCACCACAAAGGAAGCCCTTTCCGCTCTTAAAAGCTCATGATTTTTCCTTTTGTTTAGAGCACAGATCAGCTTTCTTTTGTTTCTTTATCTAACTGTGCATTGGAACTCTTGTAAAGTTGCTCTTTGTCACCCGCACTGAACCTGACTGTTTGGTTTCTAATGTTTCAAGATGGAAAAATTCCTTTCATGCGCATAACATTTGTCCCTAAATTTCTTGTATACCCATAATGTTTTATGAATTTCTTCTATATCCATGACATTTCGTCTTAAATTTTTCTCATGCTCATGCCATTAATATAACAGTTCTCTACCTTATTAAAAATACAATTTTACCCATTTCAAATTTTTTAATTGAGCCAATTTAATCTTAATATGACTCAATTGATGACAGTAAATCATTAATATATGAAATTAAATAATTTAAGAATAATATTAAGGTTAAATTTTTAACATTAGAATCATATTTTTAATGGGATAGATAATAGTTGTGTTAACAACGTAGATATAATAAGAATTTAAGGTAAAATGTTATGGGTATAAGAAGAATTTGTGAAACGATGTGGATATATTAAAAATTAAGTACAAGTGTTTGAGTTATAAAATGAATTCTCCCGTTTCAAGATTTAACCAACTTAACCCCTACTCTATGCTAAAAACTTCGACATAACCCTCACCGAACCTTACTAAAGATTTCAATTCTCCTTTTGTGTTGATGTTAAGATATTTTTAAATTGGTATTTTAATATTATTTTAATTAAACACAATTGAAATACGTTATGATACTAAAACAAATTTACTACGATCTGAAAAATCTTTAAAAAAAAAACAAATTACGATGCCAGGTTATATGCAAATAGTTAGAGGTGAATTTTTCCTATTCCTTGCCGTTTTATACATGTCATCTAAGGAGCCATTATTATTATTATTATTATTATTTTGGCATTCATATGGGCCCAACTACGAATTTTCTTATGTGCATTTTTTTCATTTTTTTGAGGGCTTTTAAACGTATCTACTTTTGAATTTTGAAAATTGAAAAAAAAAAAAAAAAAAGGTGGTCTGGCTGGTTAGCTAAAATTGCTGATCTGGCTGACTGAATTTGAAGGAGGTGATGAGGGTTTGCTGCTGATGGGTCCTGATCATCGCTTAGATGGTCGAACCGTGGAAGATGCAAGCGGTGTTGCTGTAGGGCGTTTTTCTCTCTCGCGGAGGGCATTGGAAGTTTCGGAATTTTCGCTTTTTTGAATGCAAAAATCACACCTGGGTTACAGAGAAATTCCTTTATTTTGAATCGATGGACGCCATAGAGAGAAGGAAATTGGTTATGCGTGTAGTCCATCTTCAGAGTGAAAATGCTTAAAGGTTAACCTTAGCCATCAAGATTAGATTAAGGACGATAAAGAATATCTTTAATTAATGGCCTGATTATATTAAGATGGCTGCCACGTTTAATCAAAGTTTCACTCAACATTCGACCTTTAAAGGGAACTAGTACAATTAAAATTTCAAAGCGTGAAATTCATCTCCACAGCTGGATCTATGACTAGATCTATATGATCTACCGATTTCTTTACACGAACCAGATCATGGGCCAAATAAAACACGATCTCATCAAAGCTTTACCGTTTTAAGAAGCTTTTTTCTTATATTTTCAGAAATTTTATTTTAACTTTAACTAAGAACAATTATTATCATTAGTTAAAGCAAATACACTAAATAATAGAAAATTTTATTTAAAAGGATCCATATGCAAGAAAGCCCTTTATTAGTTTAATTCCTTTACATGATTGCATCTCACGTGCACATGTAGTATTTTAAAACCTTTCTCGGATATCCTGTGTTGATTAGATCAGTCCCCTTGCCAATAATTCCCGATAAAACAGTTGAGAACTCCCCGCTATGGGTGAAAATCCAAGCGGGTAAGGGTGTGCTTAACCCTGATCCTACATTTA
Organism: Annona cherimola; assembly: GCA_030490835.1. Lineage (NCBI taxonomy): Eukaryota > Viridiplantae > Streptophyta > Magnoliopsida > Magnoliales > Annonaceae > Annona > Annona cherimola. The sequence continues at coordinate 72,326,596 of CM059973.1, read as the reverse complement.
AACCCATATTTATGATAAATTTAAATGTTAAATGATTCAATATTTTAATATCTAGTGAGTAAAACATAATTCTTATAATAAAGTATTAGTAAAAATTTTAAAATAAGTTCGTGTATAACTTAATCTTGATCAAAATTACAATTAAAACTGTTAAATTGCAAAATAGTAATATTCATTCTTGTAAGATATAAACAACATAGATAATATATTTTATTTCATTGATAAATATATGAATGAGATAACTTATAATGCAATTAAAAATAAAAATTTCTCCATATAAATAAGTTATAAAGTTAAATATACATCAACATAAATAATATTCACATTAATAAGTCATAAAGTAAAACATATTTATCTTACAAAACAACATTCACATAAGCAAGTCATGTAATTTATAAAAATAATTTATACCTTGTTGGTCAAGGCAAGACATGGTCGTCCCGCCACGCGCCTTGAAATTGAAACACAGGTCTCAAATCCTGACTTATCTCACCAGATCAAAATCTTTGTCTAGACTTCCTGTAAAATAAGAGTAGGGCCGGATGGGTTACGGGTCGAGTCGGCCCTATTTTCACCCTTTTTCCTTGCAATGCATCTGTTGCAATGCATCTGTATCAACAATTAGCATGCTCATTACAACATTTGGAATGCTAACCCTCACAAGGAATGAAGACATTTCAACTCGAAAAAGCATGTTCAATGCCAACACAACAAGCTAATCCTCACGTAAACAATGTATGGATTGACATTTTCAAAGACTTCCTAAAAACTACCTAGCTATGAAAACAAGTTCAACATAATGCAATTATAGCATGGATTTTTAACATGTACATAACATGCTTAACAATAAAAGTCATTTTTAGATACTCTGTTCAGATTTAGCATGCAGATTAGTACAATTTTCGTGCTAATTCAGTTCCAACAGCCTTTCAACATGAATTTTGACAGGGTTAAAAGTGCACCGTGATTAGAGTGCACAATGATAAAACATGCGCTGGTTTGGTGATGAAACCAAAATTAACTCCACTCAAATGATTTATTTAACCAATGGAATAAGCTCACTAAAAATCAGGCATGTGAATGATCCCTATGTTATAAAGGGGCAAATCAATGTAACCAACTTGCTTGATTCATATTTTTTTCTAATTGGATGTATACACATGTCAGATATTACAATTAAGCCCAAAGGAGACTAATAGCTCCTAATTTAACAAGTGAAGTGATAGCAAGCTTCGTCTAAATTACAATTGGGACATAGCCCCACCAACTAAAATGGGGACATAGCCCTTTCACACCGTTTCAATCCAAGGATGTCATCTAAGGAGACAACGCTCCTTGCCACCTACGCTAACCACTGGTGGTGCTTGATTTATATATTAAATTTAAAATTGTTAATTAAACATCTAAACTATCTTGAGCATCATTTGGATGTGGATAGATGATTTTGTAAAATATAATAACATTTCAAGTCATTTATAAATGGCTCTATGCTTTTTTTTATAATTTATGCATAATCGTATATAGTTTTTTAAGTAAATTTTGCCCACCAGTCAGGTGTCATCTCAGCTGGTCGCGGGCAATGATAAATATTTAGTCAGATTAAGTTCAACTCTCTTTTCCCGTGGGAATATGATTTGTGGTGGAGCTTGATCTTTTGTATAAATATATGAAATATATTATCTCCCTTATGAATAGATAGAAATTTTTTTAAATCTCCTACATGAGTTCTAGACATTCATTATGTTTCCCACCAACTATTTTGAAACTTTTCTTTTATGTAGTTTCTCTCATTTTTAGTAATTGATTTTTGATAGAAAATCTATTTTATCTATATATTTATATTGTTATGGAAATTTTTTTCTTTGTTTAGTATCACCATGCGTAGGCTACATCTATAAGTTTTAAAATTAATAGAACAGAATTATTTAATATTTTTAATACATATGTAAATGAGTCTAAAATTTTTTTTATAATTATACATGAATATATATTTTTTACAAATGTGGCTCATGTATATCTGATTTGGAAAACTTACTGCATTGACTATACAAATTATTTGGTAATAAGTAAAAGTTATCAAGTTAAAACTTTTCCAATCTAAAATTTTTCACTCTTCACAACTACCATATTTTTTAATCATTTCTTCACACTTTACTTTTCAATCATTTATATACAACTACCAACACAATTAACTTATCTATTTCAACTTTATCATATTTATTCATCATTATTACCCCTATCATATCACATCATTTGACAACTTCTACTTTCTGCTTTTCATTAAAAGTTTTATTCATTCCCAAACACACCCAAGATTAAATAAAACTGAATTTTGGATTAATATATTAAAAATGAAAGGAGTTAAATACCATTTACTTTGTATCCAACTAAACAACTTAAAGAGTAATTTTTCTATCTATAGTTTCTAATCTTTTATTTCGTACGATAAGAATAAGAAAACATGAGTGTTAATAGTGAAATAAAAATGTCATCTATCTTACATGAACTTTTTTCTGCTTTATGAATTGTAACTGACTCATTTTCATTTTCTCAAGAAATTATTTTCACTTCTTCCGGGTTGCAGCTTCACCCTTTCCCCCCGTTGCCTATAATCCGGTATCGATTCCCTTTCAAAACCAAAAAGCACGCCTTCCTCCCGCTCTTTCTTGCCCGGCCCTCCATCCGCAACAGATCTAGGTCTCATTCCTCTCTCTCCAACAAACAGGCAAAGGTCTCTCTCTCTCTCTCTCTCTCTCTCTCTCTCTCTCTCTCTCTCTCTCTCTCTCTCGTAGCTGGAACTATCTACCACACCAGGATTCCCCTTTCGAATTTTGCAGAACTGGGGCCGTCGATTCCTCTTTTTTTTCTTCTGAAAAATGTGGAACTTCAACTATTTACGAGAATAAAATTCCCTTATGAAATTTTTTTGCTTTGGTTATGTCCCTGGCGGCTGTGTTGTACTTAAGATTTTCAACCCTCTGAAATGCGGGTGGGGAGGGGGGTGTTTGGCTTGACCCATTTTAAGAATGATATATAACCTAGTTCAGTGAACATCGTTGTTACACTCCTCATTAATTTGCACCGGCTGCGCATTTTGATAAATTCTTTTGATTTTCTTCTACAGATGGAGATGCAGGTGCTTTACTCCAAGCTCCATGATAAATATACACAGCTTAAGGTTTGCCCGGATTTTGAAAGTTGTTTAATTTTAAAAGAGCTTACCCGATTCAATTTTTCCGCATTATTAGTTTTTACTGATTTTTTCTTTTTTGGCCTGGCATGTTTAGATGAGAAAGGAATCTGAGATGGAGCAGTACAATCGTGAACAGGAATCGAAGTTTATGAACTATGTGTCTGGTACTCTTCCCTCCTCTTTATATTTGCTTGGTTGATTGATGGCTGCAGCAAACTATAAAAGCCTTCTATCACTTTTCAAGTTGATTGTGTTTGTCATCAATCTACTCATTTCGTGAAAAGATTCTGCCTGCTGCAAATCAATGCCTACTGGGACTAGTTATTTTGTTTTATATTTGCACTATAAAATATTCTTGTTCTAATTTCGTTCTCTCCTGAAAATAGCCCAGTAGACCTCTTGAAGTATTTTTCAAATGATATACTGGAATATATTGGGTTTAGGGCTTAGAGGAAATATGGTGCCAAGCTAAGCATTTGTTTATCTACGAGACTGGACATGGGGGTTTACCTCCAAGATTTTGGAATGGTGGGTCATAGTGGAAGAATGAATGATGATGCATTAACTGTCTTCAAAATCGAATTCCACCAACCATCACATTGTTTTGCAGGTGACTGAATATTACAATTTAAGTTTCCTTTCTTGGTGAATTCTAGGATTGTCCGAGAGAACTGCATTTAGCATGTCCTATTTATATTGGATTTTAGTACAGTGCCAGTTTAGATTGCTGATGGATTGGATGTCTGCTACATCGCAGAAAGCATTTAAATGGGAAAATGAAAATGCTGCTAACTTTTGCTTTAACACCATATGAGTCTTTATTGCATTACCTTGCCAGAATAGTATAACAGATATTATATTCACTTCAAATTGTGACCCTCTGGATTGCCATAATGATTTATATTGTGTTTTTCAGCTTCGGAGAAGATGATAGAACACTTGAGAACTACTAATGAGAGGCTCCTAGCAAAAATAAATGAATTGGAAGAGCAGATAGCTTCAGACAGGCATGCATGTTCTGCATCATCCAATCTTTCTAGTTTAAAACTAAGAAAATTTGAAGTTTAGAAGTTAACGTTCTCTGGCTGCAGGTCTACTCAGGACTACGAGCATGCAAGATGCCAAAACCTTTTGATCAAAGAGGAGCAGAAGTGTGAGGAGTAACCATTCCATTTCATTCTGTTTGTTCCACACACTGTGCATTGCTTGCAGTATTTTCCCATTCTGACCCTGGAAGCCATTCTGCACCTTTTAAATTTCTAAATTGTTTAAAACTTCAGCTGCATGCATTTAGTTAGGCTGAAAATTTACATGCATTCTGAATACTTTTAGGCAGCATTTAGGGAGAATGAAAAATGGGAGGAAATTTTTTGATTAGATAGGTTAATGATAAGAAGTAAAAGGAACAGAGTTGAAATAGACAAGAGTTGTTGTATGGAGGGACTTTGATACTACCCTTATCACGCTACATTATTCTTCTTTTCTTTTTTCCTTAACTTCTCCATATTTCTTTTTTCTCCATTTTTTTAAACCTCAATTCCAAAACAATAGAGGATTCCTTTTGAAAAGAACTTTCCTAGGAACCTATTCATAAAATGGAACATCAAACATCAAATTAACAAGAACATTCTTTTTCCTTGTTATAATGACATGCCAAATCAATGCTCCCATCCTGCATACTGTTCTGGCATCTGCATTTAAGAATGCTCACCTGATAAATGTTTCTGTACCATCTAGGTCTCAGTGTTGAATCATCTTGGTTACAGTTTATTATTAATCTTATTAAGTTACAGTTACAGTTTCTGTATCCTCTTGTGGTTTCTCCAAATTCCTCATCCTCGTCTATTTGATTATTTTGGCAGCAAAAGCACTTTCTGAGGAACTTGAAAGGCTCCAGAGCTTGCTACAGGAGAAATCCTATTATAGCAATAAAAATGATAGCGCTGAAGAGCAGCTGAAATCCCCCCATGGGGTTCTTCAACTTATATCAAGAGACATGCATGAAGGATCAACTGGCAAGAAGACATTAAGGCCATGTTCTGCTTTTGAAATTGGAGACATGGATGTAGGATCAACAGGAGAAAAGACACAGAGGCCATGTTCTGCCGTTGAAACCACAGAAATTGTGATTCCTATGCGTGGAAATCAAAAGGAGCATATTTCAGAAAAAGAATCAGAAAGAGAACAAGATACAGCATCCACAGATGCTCTTGGAAAAACGCAGCAGGTACAACTTCTCAAAGGTCTGGATTCGTGTGTGTTCAATCAACAGAAAAGTTGAAGTTGTCTCTACTTCTGTATATATTTCATATGGTGATTGGTAACGCCCGTTCCTTTGAAGGGACACATTGTGAATGCAAAATAGGCCTGAAGTTAACTTTTACTGAACCGTCCTAACCATCTGTTTGTTGTTATATGGATATATGAGGATTGCATTGTATGCTGTTCAAATTGAAATGGGTGTGGTCAAATGGTTAGTATTTCTGTCGGTGCACCATCCAGGCTATTTCTCTGCCAACAATGAGACCAACAGTAAAGCAGTGTTGATCTCACAAAAATACTGGGTGCACCTTTGGTGGATATGTCAGTGCTGTTTGGACCTATATTTGAAATGGTTCTAGGGAGAAGACTTGCACTATACCCAGTATTTTAAATGTTTCTAGGCTGAAGGATTACATTTCACCTCCAACTTTTATGTTCCTATGGGTGGAACCTGTATTAAGATCCAAATGAGTAACATTTGAGCCTTGCAGCAAATGACTGCTTATGCTGGTATACCAAAATCCTGGATTGTACTGTGGATTGGTGGCGACATTGTGATATCTTAACTGTTTTGTTGTTGCACATAAATTGTTGCTGAATTTTACCCAACTATTTGTATGCCACATGACAAGAGATCCAGTGTTTCCAGTTTGATTTGTCCTTTGTCTAAATCATGAATGAGGAATGCAGTTGAGTGATTGGTTGAAATGCTTAGCAGATTTTACATGAATCTCCATTTAGGAGATTGCATCATGTATGTGGGGAGAGCATATACATATTTCATGTTTGGTTTATTTGTTAGCTGGAGTTCAGAATGAGAATGTGTTGCATTTGGCTGATTTGCCACATTGCTGTATGCTGCCAAGCACCTCTTAAATCTAGCTCAACATGGAGCAAATGCATGTTCTTTGCTTGTCTGTCAGCAGATATGGAACGGAGTGAACCTTTTAGTAGTAAATTTATGGTTTTTGATCTATGTACTGATGTTGCAGTTTTAATTTTTCAGCCAGAAAATTGTAGAAGCCATGCTAGTTCAGGTAGGTACCATTTTGTCTACCCTATGAACGTTGACCTTTTTACTTCCCCTCTCTAAAACATTGTTTAACTGGATGACTTAACAAATTTTGTAGGAGATGATTCGAGTGGCATATGCCAGGGCAATTGTCATTTCCAGGACCTCATGGAGCATTTGGTTGGCATGAAGTTTTCCATGGTTGATCAACCAAATGTACGCTGCCTGTCCGTGCTTCACGATGCAAGCGGTAACATGTGCTCAATTCTTTCAGTCCTTCATTTCTTTGATCTCCTTCTTTTTCCATTTATTAATCAAGGATGTGGAGCTTGGAACTTCATTGGAGGCGTAAAAGAACACACTTCTTAAAGCCATCACAGCTTTTCAAATGCCAACGATAAAGAAGATAACATCCAAACAAATGGACTGAATGCCTGAGTGGCATGGTCTCAAGAAATATCCTTAATATGAAGACCTATTCCTTCCGACAACTTTTTGTTTGACAAAACCATTTAATTCTGATGATACCAAAGTTCATCGTTGATGCATTAAACACCAAATGCCCTTGCCAAGGAAAAAGGGAAAAAAAAAAAAAACAACACAAACAAACACTGAGGTGTGGTGGGATCTAAGAATAGGGCCCATGAAAGAAGCAGTGGAACACGATTCTTTCACCACAATTGATATAATTTTTAGAAAAGTTCATGATGGCCTTGATGATGACAAGTATGACAATGATGAAAGATATTGTAGGCATATCATGTGCCTGACTGGAATTTTCAATATAGAAGCCATGTTAGACATCTGTGATTCCTTTTTGAATCTAACAAGATAATAGAAATGCAAGCCAAAGCTGCCATGAGGAAAAAAAGGAAGAAGACTGCACCCTGCATGCATTCTTCTATTTCACCAAAGCTACTGCTATATATATATATATATATATATATATATATATATATATATAGAGAGAGAGAGAGAGAGAGAGAGAGAGAGAGATTCCTGTGCAGCATCGCTGAAATGGGCCCCACATGATCATGAAATCATGATCTACTCCACCCATTGTATTTAGAATAATGTATTCTATTACCATACCAATTTTCATCCCAATCAGATACTTTAAAGTTGTTATTTATATCAAACTATTTTATTACGTTGGATTTATACCATTTTCAGATGGGGGCCATATACATATCTGATTGGGATGAAAATTGGTATGGTAATAGAATACATTATTCTAAATACAATAGGTGGAGTAGATCATGATTTCATGATTATGCGGGGCCCATTTCAGCGATGCTGCACCAGAATCTGTCTCATATATATATATATATATATATATATATATATAGAGAGAGAGAGAGAGAGAGAGAGAGATTCAAGTACAGTTTCACTGCACCACAATTACGGTGCAGTTATCTCAAAATGAGCCTCACTTGATTAAAAATTATAATCTACTCCGCCCATTGTATTTAGAATTATGTATTATATTACCATACCAATTTTCATCTCAATTAGATATGTGTATGAAATTCATCTCAAAATGGTATAAATTCAATGTAATAAAATAGTTTAATATAAATAACTACTTTAAAGTTATTTTTTCAACATGTAAATCATTTGCTATAAAATTTATATATGGATAAATAATTGTATAAAGTATTAATACATTTAAGTACATGTAGGGCCTATTTTGGGCCAAATACATCGTTAATTATGGTGCAACTTTACTGCACAGGAAATATTCTCATGTATATATATATATATATATATATATATATATATATATATATATATATATATATATATATATAGCATGTACATGTTATTTACGGTGCATTTACATGCATGGAATATTTTTCATATACATATATATTGTTTTTTTTTTTATTCAAACAACTGCTATTTTAGCATTGCAGGTTATGTGGCCTTTGACCATTGGTCCACAACCATGATAAGATTATGCTTTACATTATATTCAGAACCTTCTTGTCTGGGAAGTTCTTGGAGATATGCTAAGTTCCTTGTAGTTCTTCCAGTGCTGACGATTTGAATCACGCTGAAATATGCTACTAAAGTCCCTTGACCTTCATTCTGTTATTTTTTTAGTGTTATTTGTGTGGTATATGTATATGAGCAATGACTGTGACTAAATCTACAGATACAATATTCATATCTTTGGACGGCTTGCAGGCTATTCTTTCACATTAACATGGGTCGAAAATGAAGTCGGGGAGGAGCCTGAGTTGCTGTATCATGTTATCTCATTGGGAACATTTGAAAGCGTGGCATCTGAATGGATGAGAGAGGATCTAATGTTCAGTATCAGAATGTGTGCTGTGTTCTTCAAGAGGTTATCACAAATCGGCAGTCTGGGCTGCTGACCTACCCCACAGACCTTGTGTTTCCGACAGCGTAGTCTTTTGTTGTCGGGCTTGTAATCTAGGCTAATTAGCTTTGTAATCAGTTTGATATCTTCTCAAATATTTTAAGCTCTCCGACTTGGTTGAAATGCGTGCTAGCATACTATGCTGTAAATTTGTTAGTGCTGGCCCTGGCTAACAACTGGATTTGATGGTTCACATGGAGACATGTTCATTTTACGTCTTGTTACAAAATAGACCTGTAAGTATGCATAATTGCGTTTTAGCGTCTGTTTTTGGCATTTTGATAAATAGATCCTATGAGTTTCAGACTTTGGAAGGCACTTATAGTATTTTAAAAGAAAATCCAACATTTTCTGTCTGCGTTAATCTCAAGGTTTGTTTTGCAAAAGCTTGGAACTTACAGGGTCTATTTTGCGTACTTACGGGGCCTAATTTGCAAAATTCTCATTTTCAGTGACCAAAAGATGGTTTTCTGCAATGGTTGCAAATTGTTCGGTTGGGATCGGATTGAATCCATTCCTGATTCAAATTGAAAAAAACTATACCCAAATCAAATTATAATCCATTTTTTGAAAATCAAATTTATAAAATTCTAATTAGACGGGTAATGTTTGAAAATTTGGGTTAATGCTTCGAATTTTTACTTTTTTATAAATGTTTTACACTATTTTTACTAAAATTTGTTAAACATATTTCTTATACTGATAAATAATTGTGAAGTTTCAACAGATGTTACAATTGTTATTCGATGTTATTAATCATTGAAATTATTATTTAACATCATTAGTGATGATTTTAAGGTGTGTTTGGGAAATGATAAAACTTTTGCACGAAAAGTTTTTGAATGTTGAGAAAATGATGTGGTAAGATAGGGGTAAATATGAGAAATAAAAAATAATAAAGTTAAAATAGATATGTTGGTTATATAATTTGTTATGTATAAATGATTGAAATGTAGGGCAATTATATAAGAAAATATGAAAAATGATTTGAAAAATAGGATAGTTGTGGAAAATGAAAAAATTTTGTATTAAATAAATATACCCTTAATATATAGAATTGATATTTAACTAAAAGCATTATGGAAAAAGACTGCAATTGAAAATATATTAAATAAGATCCAAGTTTATTGTCTATTGAAAAATATAGGGTGTATTTGGTTATGGGTAAAACTTTTGATGAAAAGTTTTTGAAGTAGAAATTGTTAAATTGATAGAAAATGATGTGATATAATAGGAGTAATGATGAAGAGTAAAGAGAATAAAGTTAAAATAAATAGGTTAGTTGTATGGGTAGTTGTGTATAAATGATTGAAAAGTAGGGTAGTTTATATAGGAAAATGTGAAAAAATAATTAAAAAATAGAGTAGTTATGAAAAATGAAAAGTTTTGGATTGAAAAGTTTTTGTTGACATTTTTTTGCCCAAAACAAACGCACCCAAAAATATAATCAATTTAGTTGGATATTTCGAAGCTACTGTAAGATTGTACCTAAATATATTGAAATTATTTGTGTTATGCAATCTAAATCATTTAAACTGAAATATTAGATCACGAATCTCATTTTGATTATGCAATTCGTTCAGGTTTCAGGTTATTCTGTTTCGAAGATTCGAATTACACTGAACACAGCAAATAATTTAGTTCATGCTAAACCTGAATTCATTATCCCAAATCCAAATAATATCAACTGAAAATATTTAAAATTAGGGTAAGGTTATCAATCGGATTGCTGGAATCCAGTTGCACTCCTATATGGTGTGTTTAGTAATAAGTAAAAATTGTCAAGTTAAAACTTTTCAATCTAAAACTTTTCACTCTCCACAACTATTTTATTTTTTAATCATTTTTTCACATTTTTCTATATAACTACCCTACTTTTTCAATTATTTCTACATAACTACCAACGCAATTAACTTATCTATTTTAACTTTATTCTATTTATTTCTCATCATTATCCTTATCATATCACATAACTTTTCATCAAACGTTTTATTTATTCCCAAACACACCCATAATCTGCCTGTCATGAGGTGAGATGACAACTTTTAATCTCTATAACTTTTTATTAAAAATTTTATCTATTATCAAACACACCCATAATTTGACTGTCGTCGTGAGGTGAGATATATAAAGAACCTGGTGCTGCAAGAGGTGGATAGCCTTCTCGGATTTTCATGCTGATAAGGGGCATCCACAGCTGAATCATTGAAGTTGGGTAAGGGTCCCACTTGGGATTATTTTATTCATTGCATGACAACGATCCACTAGTTTCGAGCCAATGGTTGGCTCAAAAGTTACAAAACGTCAATCGCTCATTTGGAAAATTCGTCTTGGCCCATTGATTGGATTGGATGGTTTGAAAAGGAAACTTTTTGACGTGTTTTGGCTGAAAAACACGTCACTCACTGCAGCCATTTCGACACAGTAATGAATGGTTATGTCCGAACGCATTAGCGCAGTCAAAGGTCGTTGGAGAATTAACGTGAAAACAGGCGTGTAACAGCAGCATCACCGTCGCGCGTGATCGTCCTCTTCCGCGTCGGCTTCTCCGCCGCGGCTTCAGACCGTTTTCTTTTCTCTTCGTCTGATGAAGGTCCAGCACCAGCTGTCCGCCCCTTCTATTCGCACAGTGGAGGAGGAAACTTCTGCCGTGGGAAAAGATGAGATGCACTTGCCCCTCTCTGTCTTCCGTTATTGACAAGGAGATGTCCTCGCTCATTTTGGATTTTACAAATACTCTCCACTCTTTTTTCTCATTAGAACCAATAATAGGAAAACGTATCTCGTAGCGTTTTTACTTGGGTATTGGTTACAGAAAAGAAAGAAATCTGTTTCATGAACTGAAGAGCAAGCAATCCTGCGTCAGTTCTGTGCTGTTGCCGAGATAGAGAGCTGTACAAGTGCGCACTTCCCTTGTCTTTGGGGTCAGCGCGAAGGAAAAGTAGTCGGGAATGTTTGTTGTTTTCCTTGGCTTTGTATTCGAGGTCGGCCAGTGCTAGAAGACGAAGAAAGGGAGTTAGACAGACGAGGCCGGCATGGGTTCTTTCGGGGGAGAGGCGATTGCCGTCGGAAATGAGAGAAAACCACTGCTTTGAGTCTGGGCCTGAGATTTCTCGGGCAACCAACAGAGGATATCTTCTCCAACCGGCGGAATCCGGGTCCAATAGTATTTCTTGCCTCTCTCTCTTGTCCAACCCAAACTCAAGGGGAATAAAAAAATCCAAGGATTTCTGAAAATCGCTTCTTCCCAACTACATAAAATCTTCCCTTTGATTTTGCTTCCTTACATTCATCAGAAGAAGTCAAGATTGGAATTGGGTATTGGGTTTTGTCTGAGATCAAATCAGGCAGGGGAGTTGGCAAATGGAAGAGCTCGAGAGGTGAATTGGGTCCTCTCCTGATCTCTTTTTGGTGGCAGAAACAGAGCGAGTTTTCTATTTCCATTTCCAGCTGAGAGATTTTGGGTGGAGTCGAAAGATGGCGGCTGCAATTCACAGCTTGAGCTACTGGCTCTCCGAGCACCCATCAATCGTCAAACTCAGATGGAACCACAACCTGTCCTGGGGATCCACCTGGTCTTTTCTCTTCACCTCGCTCGCTGCTTACATCGCCTTTTCTCTAGTCCTCCACATCACCTTGTCCCTGTTCCGGCGGAGCAGACCGGTTCCTCTTGGCCTAATCCCAGCATTTCACAGCCTAGCTATGGCTCTCGTCTCCGTTGCGATCTTCGCCGGCATCCTCGTCTCCTCAGCTGCTGAGATTCGCGACACTCGCTGGTTCTGGAGGAGGTCCAAGACCCCATTTCAATGGTTCCTCTGCTTCCCGCTCGGCACCCGCCCCACCGGCCGTGTCTTCTTCTAGTCCTATGTCTTCTACCTATCCCGCTTCCTTCAGCTCTTCAAAACCATCTCCTCCATCCTCCGCCGCCGCCGCCTCACCTTCTCCCTCCTCTTCCACCACTCCATTGTCATGGATGAAAGACGTTTCAATAGCTGTGAAAAGACTACTTCACCCTCCTCTGAAAAGTTTTCAACGGAAACAATACTTTACCTGCGAACCAAACAGACCCTGGATTGGATGGTTTGAAAAGGACAGCGACAAAGCCATGTCATGGCTTGGCCAATCCCTAGTTGCCATTGGAATGCAGAGCCCGCCATTTCGATCAACCTCCATCTCACCATTATCACATACGAGTGAGATATCTGACCGTTCATCAGCTGAGGAGCACGGCGACTTTCCTCGAAAAGACCATTCAACCCATCAGATTCGGAATTTTCTTCTTTGGCTAATAGAATTAAAATTTGAAATTATAACCAATCGTTCCTATGAATTTTTCTAAGATTTAAAGCATAAACAGTGCAGATGACTGCAAAATGCCACCATTTCTGGTATGAGATCACTTTCTCTTAGCGCTTGTAACTACGCATTGTCACCACGATAATCAACTTTGTAAAGTCGGTGTGCCGCTCCGCAGGATCAGCCAATGATGTAGACCGCGTTCATCTCCGTCCCAAAGCAAAGAAAATAAAAATTGCCCAGATACGAAAATTCAGACGGTCCACCCACTAGATTTCTAATGGGCACCAAACGCAACCTCATTTGATTTCTTCTTTCTTTATTTTTATTTTTATTTTTACTTCTTACTGGTAAGTGGTGATTTCCGGTGAAAGTATTTTGGCTTGCCCTTTCGTACCCTTCAAATTAAATTGTGAGCCCTTCGTTTGATTTGACAATTCTTTCACATTTTAATCATGTCTGAGGAGCCAAACGAGGCTGGTCACCGGCTGCGAAACGGGATTTCTGTTCCCAGCCGTTGCGTGGTTTGAATCCCTCATGGGATTTTGAACTATATTTGTGGTGGGGACATGTCGTCCCCTTTTATACTTAGATGAGAGCTAGTGGTCTCCCGACTTGTTATGCGGAAGTTTGTTGTCGTCTTCCATTGTAAGCTTGTTAGAATTGTCTCAGGGTCTGAATGTAATATGAATTGAGATATGATATAAAATATCCTCCAATAAAAAAAAAAATATCTCTGAGGATGTTTATATGAAAAAAAAATGAATGTTTCAATACTCCAGGTGCAAAACCTCATTTTTTTAATATATTATTTTGAAATTTTTTTATAAAATTGTTAAGCTAGTTGTATTTAATCTATAAGCTAAATTTCACTATTTTTGGATATATATTTTTTTATAAATTTTGAAAATAAGAGTACTTTAGCCCATTTTTAAGTGACTGAAATAGCTTTATTTTTAAAAAATCAAAAAAAAATATTTATATATCTCCAAAAATGTAAAACTTAATACATTGGTTAAATACACTTAAGCTGACAATCTTATAAAAAATTTCAAAAAAATATATTAAAAAATAGAGTTTTGCACCTGGTGCAATTTCAACGTTCCTTAGAAAAATACTGATCTTTTTCCTAGAAATTGATTTGTGTCATGAAATTTATAAATGTGAATCCCTCGTTTTATTTGAAAATTCTTTTACATTTTACATATCTCCTAGGATGTTTGTATGAAAAAATATTAATCTTTGCAGTAGAAAATTTCATTTGTATCATGAAATTTATAAATAAATTGTGAGTCGTTCGTTTGTTTGGTAAAGTGTTTCAAATAATAAGAATTCTTGAATGAAAGTCACATCATGATTGTATCAGAAATATCAAAAAATATTTTGAAAATTATAAATAAATATATAAATTCTGCTAAAATATTGTATACTTGGAAACTAGTTTAATTTTTAGGCGTTTCCGAAGCGGACTTATGTAACACCTTCAAAATCGAAGATTTTTATCTTTAACGGAAATTCAATTCATTCATTGTATTTAACATCATTTGTTAATTTAAGAGATCAAATTTCATCCCAATTAAGTATGATTATGGGCCACATTTGTTCAAAAATATATATTCATGTATAAATTATGAAAAACTCTTAGATCTATTTACACGTGTATTAGAATATAATAATACTTTATAAAATCATTTATTCATATATAAATGATATTTTGGATGGTTTAGTAGTCAAAAACACTACTTTAAATAGCATTTTTTTTATAATTTAAATATGAATATAAACATTTTCTAACAAATGTGGCCCATAAACATACCTGATTGAGATGAAATTTGATTCCCTAGATAAATAAATAATATTAAATATAATTAATAGATTAAATTTTCTATTAAATATAAAAAAATCTTAGGGGTAACATGGGTCTACTTCAAGTGGAGCCCTTTTTTAGGGCTTAAATATCTCCTGCAACGTTTGTACAAGAAACATTAATTGCTAGAAAATAGGATTTTCTATGACCGCATGTTCCTGGAATGAGATACTTGTATGGTCTGATAAATATCTTCAATCTAATATGGGTGCATTTGGTTGGATATAAAAAATATCAACCAAAATTTTTCCGTCTAAAATTTTTCATATTTTGTAATTATTTTATTTTTAATTATTTTTTAATATTATTCTATATAAATAATCTTATTTTTCAATTATTTTTCCATAACTACGCGTACAATTAATCTATCTATTTTAATTTTATTATTTTTATAACTCATTATTATCTTTATTATATTATATAATTTGTTATCAACTCGAAAACTTGTACGCAGACAACCAAAACACACCAAACGAAACACACCATGTGTAAATCTACTATGCGATAATAAATGTGTTGTACGATAAATATATTTATGGAATCCGAACTGTGCCTCCGTGACATGAGTTGGCATACAACCCCAGTCAGAAGATGCAGTTTTTGTCAGTAGCAACTGTGGGCCCCAATATGTTTGGCGATCCAATTTACGGATCTTTAGTGGGTCCGCAATCTTCCCTCATTCATCAACGCTGACAGTCAGAAATTGCAATAGATCTCCGTACTTATGGTTGAGCTAATCAGTTTTAATATATATCGAATAAGAGTATGTTCCAAATAATACAAAATTCTTACGTCACTGAATCTGTATCTAAGTTAAGAATATAATGATGTATATTAAGAATGAATAAAATTATATTGAGAATAGATAAAATTGTATTAGAAATTTAAAAAGTTGCATTGGAAATTAAAAAATTATCTCAAGAATTGTGATACAAATTCAGAAATTTCGTATTATTTGAAACCCGTCCTAAGTTGTGGGCGTGTTTAATTGTTTATAATTCACAGAAAAACGACAGAAGGAACGTGATTTTACTCCCAAGTCAGAGAAACGATACACCCACCGAGTCGCGAGTCAACGTGGTTGCAAAAGAGCGAGTTGTTTGCTCCACGCGGCGGATAGCATGTCGACTTCAATAGTCCGCCGGAGTAGGAGAGTGAGACAGAGATCTGTCTTGCCATCGATGGACATCCCAAACTAGCCGTTGGAATTTCGCAGTTCATCTCAACCGTCCAAGTGCCCGACGTTCGAAAAACAACTGCCCTCTGTTGCTTTCCTTGCTGGAATTGCCGTTTAAAACCACTCCTCTCTCTCTCTCTCTCTCTCTCTCTCTCTCTCTCTCTCTCTGTTTTGATTGCCTTCTCTTGCGATCGTCGCACTCTCTCTTTTTCGATTTGGGAAGATGACTTTGAATTCGGAGACCCAAGAAGACCAAGGCAACAACACGCCGATGCGGGTGACGACTCCTGCTGCTTCTGCAAAACAGCATCTTCCCATGGCCAAGACCGTCGACAGCCAATCTGTTCCGAAAAGGTATGCTCGATCCTTTCTTCCGCTTTCGCTCGTTTGATTTCAGCGTTGAGTTCGAGAATTAGGCTTTCTTTCTTTCTTTTCTTGTTTTCTTTTTTCGCTTTTTTTGTTTTTCTTGACTCCCGGCTTGGATTATGCCTATTTCGTCGAACCGATTGTTTAGTTTTTCGCAGCTTCGGGCTATGTTTTTGATGTTCTCGTCTTGTTTTCCTCCCTCGTTTTTTTCGATTGCGTGATATTTAGGGTTTATATTTGGTTCATGATACTCTACGGAATACGCTGGGATCTTTCATTCTTTAATTGAATTTATTGCTCATTTTCGTCTATTGTGCTTTTTGGAGCTTTTTGTACGATCTCTTGGTTTCTGCTGCTGCTGCTGCTGATAATATGAGATGGACTTCGGCGTCTTGGTTCTTCCTGTTTTGGATCTTTGATCCTTTTGTCTTTGTCTGAAATTCTGTTGTTGTCTGAGCTGAATCTGGCAGGGGGTCTCAGTTTCATTCGGTTGTGTGTATGCATCCTTTGGCGAAGGCTTTTTTGGAATAAAGAGATTTTTCCGTTTGAATTTTTGGTATAGATTTTTGAGACGACCTGTCTTTTGAGTTAGTACTGTCGCGAAGTTGACAATTTCATATACTTGGATGCTTTGCTCTTTCATCCGTCAACGTCTCCGGGTCATTGTATTTCTTAGTTTAATAATTGTCATGGGTGCAGCTGAGATTGAATTGCTGATTCTGCAAGGTCTTGACTTGTAGCACCACGTTTTCTATCTTTGCTGGATTTCTCTGATGTATTTCTTCCATATTCCCCTTTTTATTCTCTCCTTTCCTTTTCATTTATCTATCGCCATGCAATTGGATTCTTTATCTGGGATTCTTAAACTGCTGTTACATTCTTTCAGTTCATCTACTTTTGAGATTCTTAGAAGCTTTTTTCAGCGGTCGGATTTATTTTTTTTTTGGGTGGGTGGGGGGTCTGCAGTCCTTCGCTTTTTTACTCAGCGATAGGTATTTTTAAACCTTCTTGCTTCTTGGACCACCTTCCCTGTTTTTCCTTCACCTACTTGGCATATTCGTTTATTTCCAATTTTCCATATCAGTAGCAATTTTATATCAAATCCCATTCCGTCGTTTTCTTTTTTTCTGATCAAATTTCTTCTTCCGACACATGCAAACAGGCTTCACTCCGAGCTAATGGCCTTAATGGTAAGAACTAAACCTCCAAGCCTCCCTTCTTCATTCGATCCTTGTTTTAAAATTTCAATACCTGTAGTTTTTTCAACATAAGCACAGCGGACTGCCATCGTATGCACCCGGGTGCATTGAGCCTCAATGTCAATGCACCCGGGTGTACTACACCTATTTTTTGAAAATTTTTTTGAATTTTTTTTCCTAAAACTCTTAATCTATGTGTATTTAACATATGTATCATTTTTTACCATTTTTTAAGACTTTTAGATATTTTTTTTAGAGTGCGTTTGGGAATGGGTAAAATTTTTGATGAAAAGTTTTGAAAAGTAAAAGTTGTCAAATGATGTAATATGATAGGGTAATGATGAGTAGTAAAGATGATAAAGTTAAAATAGATAGATTAGTTGTGCGGGTAGTTATGTAAAAATGATTAAAAAATAAGGTAGTTATATAGGAAAATGTGAAAAAATAATTAAAAAATATAATAATTGTGGAGAGTGAAAAGTTTTAGATTGAAAAGTTTTAACTTGACATTTTTTCATCATTGCCAAACATACCCTTAGATTTTTAAAAATCAGTGGTAAAAATTGGTAAAAATTGGTAAAAATTGATATATATGTTAAATACACTTATATTAACCATTTTGTAAAACAATTTTAGATAAAAAAAATTAAAAAAATGGTTGTAATACACCCGGGTGCATACAACTGCAGCTCAAGCACAGCAGTGGTAATGTTTTAGCTATAAGTTGTTTTTGATGTCTCTCAGATGAGTGGAGTTCCTGGAGTTTCTGCTTTTCCTGAAGAGGATAACATCTTCTGTTGGAAAGGGACTATCAGTGGTAGCACAGATACCGTATATGAAGGGATGGCTTACAGGCTATCACTCTCATTTCCATTCGACTATCCATTCAAGCCCCCAAAGGTGAAATTTGAGACCATGTGCTTCCATCCCAATGTGGATGTTTATGGCAACATTTGTTTGGATATTCTTCAGGTAATATTTTCCTTCCATCCAGTTTTAGTTTCTGTGTTGTAGTTATTATGTGATTCTGTGGATGTTTCAATCGTTTACATGCAAACTATCGGATTCATGTTACGCTTGGCTCCAGTTGTGAACTGTGCTTGAGGCCACTGAAACAACACAACTGAATAGATGGTTTGTTAAAGCTTTTTTTTTTTTTTTTTTTTTTTCTGATTTCAGTCTCAATATAATGAAATATATTAATCGCATGTGTGCATTTTTTAATTTCAGGATAAATGGTCATCTGCTTATGATGTGAGGACTATACTTCTATCCATCCAGAGCCTCCTGGGAGGTGATACTTGCATGAGATTTTCCTCCGGCTGAGTCAAATTTGATTTTATAGCTGTCAAATGTTATGTTCATTTTTTCCTCTGGGTTTCTTTTGATTTCAGAGCCAAATAATGACTCCCCACTGAACACACAGGCAGCTGCACTCTGGAGCAATCAAGAAGGTATGCAGCTTTGGTGTGAGCAACTCTACTATTAGTCTGAAGAGAAAGTGGAAACATTGCCCATGATAGGCCAGATCAACATGTGCAACCATGGCCACCAACATTGTTTACCATTCTGAAATGGACCTGCCTCATTTTTGGGTGAGGAAGATGAGACCAGATGGGTGGATGTTTTTGGTATCATCTCTAGATTAGCATTGTAAATATGCCAAAAAAAGATATTTTTGTATTGGGTGGTTGGCTCCACTCACATGATTAAGGGGAAGCAGCTTGTGGCCCTTTTTAAAATTCCTTTAGTGAGCTTTCACCTATGTGGGCAAGGGAAGAAATTTTAAAAACTATATTGAGGAGTGATCCCTATTCCCACCTGATGTGCGTGCTGTTTTCCCTATATTGAGCTTCACC
Organism: Annona cherimola; assembly: GCA_030490835.1. Taxonomy (NCBI): domain Eukaryota; kingdom Viridiplantae; phylum Streptophyta; class Magnoliopsida; order Magnoliales; family Annonaceae; genus Annona; species Annona cherimola. The sequence continues at coordinate 72,306,979 of CM059973.1, read as the reverse complement.
TGTCTGGGCAATGGATAAAAAATTTTAAAAACCATATTGAGGAGTGATCCCACCTGATGTGCTGTGTGCTGCTATGTTCCTTTCCCTGTATCGAGCGTCACCTATCTGGGCAATGGATAAAAAATTTTGAAAACCATATCGAGGGAGTGATCCCACCTGATGTGTTGTGCTTGCTGCTATGTGATCCCAACTCTTTACTGCTATTTGAGTGATCCCCGCCTGTGTGACCCGTTTCAATATTCCTTTCCCAATATTGTGCTTTCACCTATCAGGGCAAGAAGAGAATGAACTCCACCTGATGGCTGGCATGCTGTTGTGTGCAGTTTCAGCATGTGCTATGTGGTCCCTTACGGACCCCACCTATTTTGGACTGATCCCACCTGATGGCTCATGTGCGACGTCTCCCACCTGATGGCTCATGTGTACGTGCCATTTCAGGAATGCTCTTCCATGTGGGAACACACATTTGGGAATTGGCTCATGATATGCACCATTTCAGCTGATTCTTCCATGTGAGGAACAACACGCTCTTGGAAAATGCCTCATGTGCTGTGATATGTGCCCTTTTACATTACTCTCCCATGTGGGAACACATTATAATGGGTCTCCAATTCCATTGGGGAACAGATCTCGTTGCAGTTTTGAATCCATTGCTTTCATGCCTTTTGCAGAGTTCAGGAAGATGGTTGAAAAGACTTACAAGCTTATCTGAAAGCAGTAGCCGTTCTCCCATGGATGAAAGCAGTCAGAGAAATTCAGCAATATGTACATTTCAGAGGGGGGTGGGTGGGGTGGTGGGGAAGGAAAGTACCGAACAGTTAAGAGATGGATCATGGATGTGTCCAAGTTGTGTGGGCGCTGCACAGTTGCTAATCATGTGGAATACTGTGAAATTTCAGTGGTTCAGTCTCGCTTTCATTGGCATATATATCCTGTAGCTGAGAATTGTATCCAAGTAGGTTTGTAATGAATGGCACGTTAGTGTGCACTGGATAGTTGCTAATCATTCATTCTAGTGAAATAAATAGAAAATTGTTGCTCACTTCGATGGTTGTCAATTTGTGGGCGTCTGTTGTAACTTTAGTGTGTTTTGGTCAGTTGGGTGCTGTGGGATTGGTATGAGATATGAAATCAACCAAGCAAGGCCAAAAGTTCTCGCTAGCGTATGTCCCCTGCCAATCGAGTGTTCGACTTCTAAGCTGGGCTAATAAGTTCTTTTGACGCATTCCTCATTCTTTGATGAGAGTGAAATAGATGGTCAGATTGATATCAATCCGATGTGCATTCGATGATTTGAGTAAAAAATTGAGCAATTCGTGACTCATCATGGTGTGTACTTACGTCATCTAAGCCATTTCCAGCAATCAATTCGCTCCATTTGAATTTTGGATGAGATGAGCTCCGGCAAAAATACAATAGGAAAATTTTTTAACAACGTTTTCCAGTGGTTCGTTTGGATTCATATGATAATGGAATAATGCACATGGGGCCGATAGGTGGTCAAAATGATATCAATCATGATGGGGGAGAGCCAGCAATGGGAAATTTTGATATTTCCAAGATCCGTAAAAGATTTATCCACCCATTGTTCATTCTTGGAGTAAAAGAAGGAGCAATTCGAGACCCATGATGGTGTACTTAAATCACCATTTTTATCATGCCACTCCATTTGAATTTTGGATGATGAGACGACGGTGGTGGGAAGGAATTGCCAGAGCCTTTAAGCCCTGGCGTTGGGTTTTCAGTTCTTGGTCACCTCTGGGAATATAGCTGCATGGGATGGGATGGGAAGGGAAGCCGTACAATTCACATCTTTCCCTAAATAATTTAACAACCCAACAATTTTATTTTTATAGTATATCCTTTTAACTATTTTATTTATTTCAACTTTACTTTTATCATTTCATATCAACCACACAATTCTCAAAATATTTTTTTTTCCTATTTTCATTATCAAATGTTCCCTTAAGCTAGTTAGTTAGAAGAAACCCAAAACGATAACCATTCATTTTATTTCCTTCTTGCAGCATCCGAAGAATTTTGAAGTTGCTGTTTTAGAATCAATAATGATTCTAACGAATGCAATGGGTGAGATTGATTTGACATCATCGCGAACATTGAGTAACCCCGTCATAGAGAAGCCAAGCCCTCTTGACTCAATGTACAGTCCAAGTGTCCAGGTTCATTTTCCGATTTTAGAACCCAACTCATTTTAAGATATTTGTGAACCGGGCTTAAGCCAGTTGGTTTCACGTTCGGCACACTTGCTTATGGTTCAAGATTCGATTCTTGTTGGAGCATTGTCTTCCTTGATGACAGTGCAATAAAAAAAAAAATTAAGATACTGAGTAGATTTATCTTATGTTCCCCATCCTATGGAATCAGTTCCAACAAATTGAATTCTCATGGAACCTTTTTAATTTGGGCCTACTTTGATAATGAAATCAAAATCCAACTTATCATATTGTTTGACATCATTTACTTTATCATGGTACCAAAATCAATTTAGTCCAAGTTTTGAGTTGGCCATACATTTAAAAATATACATACATGTCTGAATCATGAAAAACATCTAGATTCACTCATACATGCATTTGAATGTTACAATAATTTACAGAAAGAATCACCTGCATAGGAAGAATATTTTTATATGGTTTAGATATTGAATTTAAATCTTTCAAATTGATATACAAATTAACAATTTTATTGCATTTATTTTACAATTTTATTAGCTGAGTCCAATACTCATCTTTGACTAGGATAAAACTTGGTTTCCTAGTTTATTGAATTATTATAAATGCAGTTTGGTGGAATGGATTTTATATAAGATAGGACCCAAACGGAAAGTATCCAAAATTTGAATTCATAGGACCACTTCCAAACTATTGGAAATTATTGAATTCTTAACGTATGTGTAGACTCTACATGCTTATCCTGAATTATTTTAATTTTGCAATATTTTTAAAATTTAAATTATTTATCTTGTTTATTCATGAGTATTTATTTATAATTTTAAAAATTACATGTACTACAAACTTTTATATATTATATTTATACTATATATTTTTTGAGATGTGTTGAATATGATAAATGGTTTAAATTAAAAGATATATAGGTCAGCATGAAATCTCCGCCTTTAAGGTAAGTATTGAATAATTAACTTATTGGATCCTGCTATGATTGTAAAAAAAAAAAATTATTCTGGTTTATCTTCTTTTCGACTAAGCTGTGAAAACAATTTGAAATTTTTTTTTACCCTAGACAATTCTCTCATTTTACGTTGGACTGTCTCCCAATAAAAATGAGAGAGTTGATGTTGTTTCACGTCTATCGAGCAGGCAAGCACACAGGGTACATATTTACAATCACATCCCTTCAGTATATCGTTTTATATATTCACCTCTTGCCAAATCTCTCAATACGATGCAGGTGGTGATTGGCAAGTGTACTGGTGACATTACCGGGCAATCCAGTTCTTACTCAAGGCGGCAATCTAGTTCGGTCACACATTTGATTTGGATTAATCTTGATTCTTCTAATTAAATATAATAAATAAATTAAATTTTTCATCAACCATCGATATATAATATATTTGACCTATTTATATAAGCAAAGCCTTTTAAATAATTATCAAAATTCTAAGTAATTTTAACATGTTTTTACCTGTTTGCGAGTTGCGACTCACTCAACTTTTCGATGAGTGGAATAATATAATTATATATAAGTAGAACGGCTGATTTAGATCTTGCTAAAATATTCTAGTTTGTAAAAGAGGAAAAAAATATGGTTACCCGAAATACAGTCGTAGAAGTCTACAACAGGATTTGGTAGCGCGGCTGCGAGAGAAAAAGGCAAAAAGCGCGGGAAAATTTTTCTATTTTTTATTCTTTTCTATACAATTTGACATCTTAATTACTTGATTATTTTACGTTTTTTATTATTATATATTTTCAATCATTATTACACATTTTTCATTCAAAAAATTTATTTATTTATCTGGTAAGTCGCTTTACTATTTATTAATGATTCTCTCTACAAAATTATATCATCCTCTTCCTTTTCTCACTTTGTAGTCCAATTTCTTTCTCGTTTTTGACATATTATATTTGACATTATAGACTGATCAAGGCCTGGTCCTTGCGAAAAAAATGGATTAAAAATAAATGCGGAAATTAAAGTAGAGGAATAAAATAAAATAAGCATACCGACGTATTATAATAATAATAATAATAACAGCAGCGGCAACAATAATTGTAGCAGTAATAATTGCATGCGAATGCGTCAAGGTGGATCCCACTAACGGTTGTTTAGCCGACACGTGGCAGATGGTTGAAGGGGTTTGTAAATAGCAGTCAACTGTCAAGCGCTTATTCTACAGTCGAATCCAATTTCATCCCTACCGTCCATTTCAGTGGCCATTTCTCCTCCACAATCAAATGCATTCCTTAGGGAAAAAAAATAGAATTTTTTATAAATATACTTATTATGTTTGACTTGAATTTCAAATATACTAACTACATCTTCAAAATTCCGGATACATCTACTGCATTTCAATTAATTTTAAAATTGTGTATTCTTTTAAAAATTGTTAGTTAAAAATTTATAAATGTTCAAAATATTTCTATTATAAAACACTAAGAAATAAAATAAAATAAAACAAAAGTAAAATTATGATATTGATGAATTATGACATTCAATTTTTCAACTATGGACATATTAATAATTTCACTTATTAAGGACTAGGTGTTTCTAAAATTAACTGCAAATGTATTGACATTATCTGAAATTTTGGAAATATGGTGGATATATTTGAGATTATGGTCAAATTTAATAGGTATATTTGAGAAAAAAAAAGATCATGGATGGCAAAGTTATTAGGAGATATGGGCCGTCCATTTGATTAGTTGCAGGATGGATGGAGCACCTATATTCGTTCCTGTACATCATCGACTACCTACTGCTTAAACGTAGAGTACAATGGATGTGTCCATCATCGGAACAGAAGATGGTCCTAGAAACAAATCAAAACCATGCATTAGCTCAAACATTTGTCGTAAGGGTGGAAATTAGGACGGGTCGACCTGTGACTCGGTTTTGACCCGATCCGTTTTTGGCTAAGTAAAATCAATATTTTTTGACCCTGTATAGGGATGGGTCAGAAATTTAACCCGAATTCAAAAATATGGTCGGCGTGGGTCGACTATGTCCCGACCCGAAAAGTCTAACCTGCCCCGTGTATATTAATTTATTAAAAATTATGAGCATATGTTTAAATATTATTATTATTTTCTTTCAAAATTCTCATTTTTTTTATAATCAACTCTATCAACAATAGAAGAATCAATTATTCAAAAAATAATATAAAAATTAATAAAAGTATTTGTACATATATAACTCTTATGTGTAATTGTATATTAACCTATTTTAATAAATTTATATTATATTTTCAAATATTTTGTTTTCTTAATTATATATTTTTAATAATTAGCGAAATATTGAAGCGTATAATATTTAAATTTAGTATAGATGTATGCTGATGTTTGATAGATATATAAATTCTTAAAATTATCTTATCTGACCCAACCCGCTATCCCGAATCCGGTTGGATACCAATCTGAAGTTTATCCTAGAACCTATTTAAAAAAAATGATGGTCAAACCGACCTTATCCCAACCCAGTATAAAAAGAGGGTCAAACTCAATTTTTAAAAGGTAGGGACAGGATTAACCTGGTATGCCCGTCCCGATTATCACCCCTAACCTGTCCCCGGCTATGCTTTGCGTAGTGAAAGGGTTTCTCTCTCACCTTCCGATTCTTCTCACTTCAATCAAAGCCGTCCGCTACAACAAGAGTAGCGTTCACTACCCAAAGAGAATTATCTTTTTGAGGAATAGTGACATTGGAACATTGTCGGTAAGGATATCTTTCTGCGGTGTAAACTTTTCATGGAGGAAAGTAATCAGGCCCTGAGGGATAGTCATATCAGGGAATTAAACACTACTTCTTTAGTGTTACTCCCTAAGGTGGCCGGGGCGAATGACCTATCAAATTTTCGATCAATCAGCCTTTGTAATGTGGCGTATAAAATTCTGGCCAAAGTCTTAGCGAATAGGCTCAAGGGGGCACTCCACGAGGTCATTGGGGTGGAATAAAGTGCATTTGTTTCAGGTTGGCTCATCACTGATAATATGTTGATTGCCTATGAAACGATCTATTCTCTTCAGAAGCGTAGGGGAGGCAAAAGGGGGGAGATGGCTATAAAACTTAACATGTCTAAGGCCTATGATAGGGTCGAGTGGGCTTTTCTCAGTCAGATTATGGGGGCTATGAACTTCAGTCCTGTGTGGATCGACTGGATCAGATGCTGCATTTCTACTGTGAGGTACCGGGTTAACATGAATGGATTTAAATCTAGGCTCTTCCAACCTCAAAGGGGTTTAAGGCAGGGCGACCCGTTGTCTCCCTACCTCTTTCTACTATGTGTGGAGGGTCTCTCAGCACTCATCTCAAGTGCGGTTGCCCGGGGCGCGCTTCATGGAATCAGAATTAATCCGTAGGGGCCGCAACTTACTCACCTCCTGTTTGCCGATGATGCTCTTTTATTTATTAGGGCGGATGATCATGATATAAGGATCCTACTGGATATCCTTAACAAATACGCTGCTTCTTCTGGTCAGATGATCAATGTGGACAAAACCTCGATCTTTTTCAGCACAAATATGAATAACCACGATCGAAGGGTGATGACCAATCTGTTAGCGGCCTCGGGTCGGGAATTTCACCAATATCTGGGTCTCCCGGCATGGCTTGGTAGGTCCAAGAAAGGGATGTTCAAGGGCATTCAGGAGCGTATCTGGCAAAAAATTCAAGGGTAGAATGGGCATCTTCTATCCTGGGGTGGAAAAGAGGTCTTAATCAAGGCTGTTGCACAAGCCATTCCATCTTATACCATGAGTATCTTTCTGCTCCCTAGGTCCTTCTGTCAGACTATCAATGGAATATTGAGCAAATTTTTGTGGGGTGAGAAGGGAGATAAAAGGAAGATAAGTTGGGTGGCTTGGATGGAGATGTGTAAACCCAAGCGGGCGGGAGGGATGGGGTTCAGAGATATGACTGCATTCAACTACGCTCTTCTAGCTAAACAGGTATGGAGATTATCATCTAGCACTGCTTCTTTTTGCCATGAGGTGCTAAAAGCTAGATATTTCCCAAACTCGGATATTTGGAGCTGTAAAGAGGGACCTTCTGACTCCTACACGTGGAAGAGCATTCTCAGGGCACGGGATGCGATCCGATCCGGCTGCAAATGGAGAGTAGGCGATGGCAAGAGGATTCGATTTTTCCAGGATGTCTGGCTCAAATCTATTGTGAGCAAGGCGGGCCCTCTCCCTTTATCCATCCCGGAGGATGTCCCGGTCAGTCATTTCATCAATGAAGAGACAAAATCATGGATCAAGGATAAGGTAGTGGCTGCGGCGGGTGAGGTTGGTTGGCAGGAAATTAGGCTTCTACCACTTCCCAGGGGCGAAGAAATGGATTGTGTCTTCTGGGTACATGAACCAACTGGTCAATTCTCGGTCAAGTTGGCTCACAGGATGCTTTCTCCAACCATGATTAATCCTCGTCTGGCTTGCTGCTATTGGGCTATTTGGAGGACTAGGCTTCCTAGTAAGGTGATGATTTTTGGTTGGCGGTTACTAAAGAATGCTCTCCCGACATTATTAAACTTGTCGCATAGGGGTGTAGCTGTTGATGTTGCTTGCGTGCTTTGCAAGAGGGAGGTAGAAGACATTGACCACTTGTTTCTAGGTTGCGCTCGTATTGTGAGGATCGGTCGTATAGCTGCTTGTCGGTGCTCTCCAGTGTCGTCGGTGATGGAAACTTTGAGAACCCTTTCTAGTAGAAACAAATTGGATGAGCTGGCCTTTTTCATTGTGTACTGTTGGAGAATTTGGTTTTTGCGAAACAAGTTCAGGGATGAGGGTGTCCAACCAAATTTTGCTGATACTCTAGGGTGGTGTCATGCTTTTATCGAACAACTTAGGAGGGCGAAACTCCTTGGTCAAGCGTGCGTCCTTGATCGCCTCCTTGTGGCCAGGTGGACTAAACCCCCTGATGGTGTATTCAAGATGAACATTGACGCGCGATGCTTGGAGGAGAGGAAGGTTATGGGGCTGACGGCAGTTATAAGGGACTCCCATGGATTCTTTATAGCCGCTAAAGGGTGGAGATGGAAGAGTGTGGCGGAGCTGTTGCTAATGGAAGCGAATGCTTTTCTCATGGGTACCAAGTGGGCGCTCCATCTTAATTTAGGTACCATATTGAATCCGACTCTCTTCTGCTTTGCACTTACCTATCAAATGATTGCACGATCTCGTCACCAGTGGGACATGTTGTTTCTGAAATCAGATCCATCCTCGCTACTAACGCTCACATCTCTATACACCATGTACTAAGGCAAGGAAATGGTGTGGCCCATTCGATTGCTGATTTGGCTTCCTTTTCTGCATTGGATCATCTTACTTGGTAGGGAAACCCCCCCAAGCCATTATTGGTAAAATTTGTACAGATAATTTTTTGGCAATGAATTGCGTGGATTACTCTTCTCCGAACCTATTTCACTTGGAAAGGGGGTCGGGTTAGAGTAATTCTTTTATCAAAAATATAATAATAATAAGATCAGGTGAAGCGTAATAGATGATTATAGATCCCATCTCACGCATGCATTCGTTGTCCGCAGCAGTATTTTTTTTCGATTGAACCTATCATGCATGATGGTTCGGTGAGATCTAATTTTGATCTATAATGTTAATTATTCCATCAAAATACTAGGATTTATTTTAGTCAGAGACTCGTCAAGATTATAAGCAAACTAGAATTCATTTTATCTGTTTTTCAAACTTAGATATCATTAAACGATCAAAGCTGTTTAGTTTTGAGTTCGATCTAGCCCAAACCTTGTTCATAACTCTTACTAGTGAGTATCACGTACATCACCAGAAGAAGAAACTAACTATGAGCCTTATTTAATTTCGCTTCTACATTTCCTGTCCAAAATATTCTATCATTTATAAAAGAGAAGAAAAAAGCCGTATTTTGATCATCAATAATAATAATAATAAAATAGAAGGCAGCAGCGATGCATCTTCCCTTCTTCAAGAAATTGACTTCGAATAAGAGCATGCATTTCTTTTTCTATTTTTCTCAGTTCGTGTTTTCCAATTCAGCAGCGGGACGGCCTTTGACAGCGGGAACCAGCTCTTCCTCCCACACAGCCCCACTCAAAAAGACAGGTGGACCCCAGCTTTCGAATTAGCCGTTGCACCACCAAACTCATGTTTTAATATTACTAGGAAGACCAGGCCGTCCAAGCAATTGCTTGCTTGCTTGCTAGCTAGCTATCTACTAATCGATATGGATTTATATAAATAAAGATGGCCACTGCCCTGTTTCAGATGTTTCCACCCCTCCCACCACCCTCCTCTCCTCCGCAACGGCTTCATAAAATCCCTCCCAATGCTCACCTCATTCCACCCCAATCGCCATCTCTCGATCCCACTCCTTCCCAAAACCGCTCCTCGCAGCACCGACGACGCCGACGACGCCGAACACACCCCCACCTTCCCCCACCTCAAACCCACCCACCTCACCCCAAATGCCGCCTCTTATCGCTCCCTCGCCGTCCTTTCCGGCCACCTCGGCTCCGTCTCCTGCCTCGCCCTCTGCGGCGAGTTCCTCCTCAGCGCCTCCCAAGGCAAAGACATCATCGTCTGGCAGCAGCCGGACCTCCGCCGCTTCGCCAAGTTCGGGCAGGGAGACGGGGTGGTGAAGGCGCTGGTCACCGTCGGCAGCCGGGTCTTCACCGCCCACCAGGACAGCCGGATCCGGGTGTGGAAGGTATCCCGGCGCTCCGAGAACATCTTCCGGCTGGCGGCCACGCTGCCCACGGCCAAGGACTACCTGGGGAAGTTCATGAAGCAGAGCAACTACGTCCAGACGCGCCGAAACCACAGGAAGCTGTGGATCGAGCACGCCGACAGCATTTCCTGCCTCGCCGTCAGCAACGGCCTCATCTACTCCGGCTCCTGGGACAAGACGCTCAAGGTCTGGAGGATTTCAGACCTCAAGTGCTTGGAGTCGATACGCGCCCACGACGATGCCATCAACGGCTTGGTTGCCGATGCAGGGAAGGTATATTCAGCGTCTGCGGATGGGAAGATCAAGGTGTGGGGCCGGGGCCAGGAAGGGAAGAAGCAGCATTGCTTGAAGTGGGTGTTGGAGGGCCACAAGGAGGTGTCTCTGAATGCTGTGGTGGTTTGTGATGATGGGATGGTGGTGTATGGAGGTGGGTCAGATGGGTATGTGATGGGGTGGAGAAGGGAGGAGGATGAGCTTGAGAAATGGAGACTGGCATGTGAAACAAAAGCTCATGGGATGGCTGTTCTGTGTTTGTGCCTCATGGGGGAGTTCTTGTGCAGTGGGTCAGCGGATAAAAGCATTGGAATATGGAAGAGAGATGGTGGGGGAAAGCTGTTTTGTGTTAGGATCATAATGGGCCATGAAGGGCCAGTCAAGTGCTTGCAGGCTTCATGGAACAGTGTTGGAGGTGGGTACTTGCTGTACAGTGGGGGACTTGACAAGAGCCTGAGAGTTTGGTGGGTGCCCAAGGGTGGCTGTGATGAGAAAAAGGGAGGAGCAGCTTCTCCCCACTGCTTGGTGTAGTCACAGGACAAAGAGCACCATGTTGTGTTAACAGTTTTTGTTTGATTACACATCATGGGCAAAGAAATTGTGAATTTTGTTTCTGTTTTTTTGTTTTCTTTGTGGCATTTGTTGTAGATATAGGAAAGATACGTGTATGATTACAGATTCTTAATAACCAGGATGTGAAGGTATTTGATTATTTGAATTGCGAAGGGTGATAGAAAGCTTGTGTAATTTTTTCTGGGTTTCCATACACTTTGTGGTTTACTTTGTAATGGTCCAATTTAAAGCAATGAATATTTACAGCATCAATAATTGAATGTATACTTGTTTCTTCTTCTATTTGCATGAACTCCATGAACTCTGCCGAGTGGAGAACTTAAAATGGCTACTGATGCGTGGGCATTCACACTCACTAGTCATTTCACAGTAGCAAAATATTCACACTCACTAGTCATTACAGAGTAGCAAAATATTCAGAAAGGGTCTCTGTCTCTGCTATACAACGTTCTCGTTTTAGGAATTACAAGAGCTTTTCAGTTTTGGTGACGAGCATCGTTGCTTAGAAATTTCAGATTCTCCTTCTGTTATTTCCTACCTTCTACCCGTATTCCTAGAGGCTTGAACTGCATTTGATTACGGTATATCTACAGAGGAGATGAGAGGAACGGGGAATGATGAATAAAACATTGTATGGTTGATTTTTATAATATTTCAAGTTTTCTCAAAAATAAATTAATGTGTACATATTTACGGTGCCAACAATTTGACTGAAAACTCATATACTGTAAATAGAGCACAGATCCAATGCTCGCGTGAGGATTACTCCTTTTATTTTATTTTATTTTTAATTTTTACATGTACATGTAGGCTCAAGCATTGTGTTTCTAAATATGAAATTCGACATTTTTTAATATTTTGGTTGTAATTTTAAATATCAACAAACATATTTAGCGATCCTTAAGCCCACATATACATATAAAGAAAATTCAAAAAAAAAAAAAAAAAAGTAACTGGTAGTCCTCACCTGAGCATTGAAGAAGTTCAATGCTAACATGATCATTGAATCCAGGCCTTACAAATATTTAACATTATTTGAGGGTAGATATGAAACTGTGTAAATCCGAAACTAAATATATAATATATAAAAAATTTCCAAATATTTACAATGACTCAACCCAACTTGGGACCTTAAATGTCCAACTCACACACACATTGCATACTCAATTTAACCCGTTGGTAACGATAACATTTGGAAGCGAACATTTAGACAAATGAATTGTTTTTGTTCCCCAATCACATACCCATTGTCCATACGTGTGTCTACTAATCCAACTACACACATGGTTCAAAAATCTTAATTTTTCAGATATTTTGTTGTGTTGGATTTCTACCCGACCATCCATTTCAGTGTGGGGAAGAAGCTGCCGGTTTCATGGGTTTGCGCTCTTCCTTTTCTCGCTGCCTTGGGACAAAACAGCCCCACAAATTGGGCCACACCAAAGCTTAAAAAGACGCGACTATCTGACTTTACCAAAAGCATTATTATTATTATCATCATAAAATTCAAAAGAAATTAATAAAAGCTATGGCAATCGCCAGGCCAACCAACACAACTTTACGAACGAAAACGCGGGAATGGCAGAGGGGCTCAATGCAACCAGCTTCGGCCTCAAAAGAAGGAAATTGTAATGAAGAAGCTAAACAAGAGAATAGAATATGGAAAAGTGACAAGTCTTGGATAAAAATATGAAAATTGAACCGACCAACAAGGAAAACGTAGCACTAGCGCCAAACCCTTCGTTATAATAAAATCAACTAAATTGCAGTCAAGTCCTTAAGATGGGTGGACTGATTGTCATTGATTGGAGAAGAAGAAAGAGATGAGATGAAGTCATGTCGTTTGCCCGTTTGGCACGCACCGATCCAATAGAAAACAACCTGCGATCGCCGACCACTTTATTCGGCTGATTCTTCTTCTTCTTCTTCTTCTTCTTCCCTTCACTTGTGTTGAAATAACCACCGATGTTGACAAATTCCCGTTTTGGGGGTCCCCTGAATCGATCCTGATTGGCCAGTTGATGAATAACGGCTCACTAGCCCCCCATGTGCTTTTCTTTCTCAAATAAAATAATGGTATGTGTTGTTTTTTCATTGGACCTACAAAGCTCATAAAAGCACCCTGCCCTCCTTTAATGCGTCCCGCTTCGGTACAATCATCCACGCTTTCCGTGCAACCATCAAGCTCAAGGTTAATTCCATATATTACCACAAACTGTACCCTTTATTTACAAATATAACCACACATTTTAAAAAATGGAAAAAATGGCAAAGATATTATCACAGACAGAGATGCTATAAATTTTATTCGTAATTCTAAATATGACAACGTTGTTAGCTTCTTTTAGTTAACCGGACAATTTTTTTTTGAAATGACTAATTTATTCTTAACATTTCTTATCGAGGAGCATTTTTTGTGCATTCTGTTATGTAGAATATGGCTTTTCAGCAAGCAATGTGAGATCATTCGTGCCATGTGATATCTATGTACACACCATTCGCCTTTGTTAAAAGAAAAAAAAATGTTATGGGCAATTTGGTCGTTTCAAAAAATTCCTCATTAAATAACAGAATCTAACTTGTCATTTTTGAAATTATAAAATTGAACTTGTGGTCATCTATGACATTTTTTTAAATATGTGGCCATATGTATAAATAAGAATATAATTTATAGTCATCTATGGAATTAAACATCATTAGTTTTATCATGAGACTAAAAACCATGTTGATCAAAAAAGTTTGGGTGTCACATTTTCTTAAAAATATATATTTATATATAAATTATGAAAAAAGCTCAGTTGTACTCACAAATGCATTAGAATATAATAATACTTTATAAAATAATTTATCTATATAGAAATAATATTTTAGTTAGTTTAGAACTCGTGTTTTTTATATTACCTCGTGCACATTTTTTATGGGTATTTATATACATCATGACGACTCATATTATATTGAAGCATATTCATAGTCCTCACACAATAGAGAAAAAATTTCAATAACATCCTATACAAGAGAAAAAAGTGCAAATACCTTTACTAAAAAAAGGAAACAAAAAAACTCTTACCTCGCCTAAATGGAGGAAGAGAGAGAACTCATGACCAGGCAGCAATGGGGGTGGGGTGGCAACTCATGCACATCTTTTATTTGGACAAAATTTAGGTCTTCTAACTATATAAATAATTTTAAATACAATGGACAAAGAGAAGTGCACATCGTTATCAAAGTAGGCGAAAATGGATGAAATTACACAAAAGTCCCCAGTGTAGATAGAAGTGTCGCTCATTTTTAATTAGTCTATGACTGAAGCCGAGTTCTCTTTAAGGCCTGCCTTAATCCACTTTGCAAACTTCAATCCTAGCTCAAACCCGAGTGATTTTCTGAAATTTCGACCCCAACTGCTTCTCATCTCCAAACCTGAATTCAGATAGATAACTAGTCAATGCTCAAAATGGGCGAAATTTCAATCCCAACTTCACCCCATCTCTAAAATTCAGATTGATAACATGTAGAAATGCTCAAAATGGTTGAAACTGACCTAAAGGTGAAAACTCAATAAAATTAACTGACTCTTTTTAATGCATGGTTTTGAATATCAGCCGATGCTAATACAATATCAATATGGTCATATCTTATAGGTATCCACCATGTCCAATATATGATAGAGAGGTATGCATCCGGTCGTGCCTTGGAAATGCCCGATTGCTTTTATTTTGTGTTTATTTTAACTTCTTTAGATAGAGAATGAAATTATCAAACATTATTTGTACATGTTAAAGATAAAATTAACAATATATAATCGCATTTCATAATTTTTTGGATATTTTGTTCATATTGTTTGGCATAAAAACAATCCAATACGCGCATGCCAAACAGTTCAATACACGCTAACATAGTCCAATACCGATACGACAAACCCATACAGAATTAGTTCAAAGAGAATAGCTTTCGTGTCAAAGTAGATCCGAAATGTGAAAGCTCTCTCTTTTTTTATTCTCAACTTACGAAAAGATTAATATAAGTAAAAAAAGGAATCCCTTGTCAAGAAAGGTAGGCCTTGAAAGATGCAGCGCGGTTACATTAACAGATTTTAATTTTAAAAAAAAAAAATCTGATTCAACCTAATTTAAAGTTCAGCACATGTTTTGTGACCCAGATAAAACCGGGTGGGTCCGCGGACTTGGTTCAAAACCACCCACCCAATTTGCACGCCTGCATTCAACATTCGTTTTACATAAAGCACACACGGAAAGCACCATTTTTCGTCGCATTCCTAGTCCCAACTTTCTCAACAGCAGGTTCAACACCTTTAGCCGCTCTGGCTCTTTCCCATCTTGCACATGCCAACTTCCAAAATTCCAAACATAAGGAAATAAAGAAACTCTCTAAAGGAAATTAGATATAACTACTCATTTCTGGTTTAAGTGACAACATGTCAGGTACGAAAAAGTTTACAAAATTGAGCTATCAAGCATTAGAGGATCATTCCTCATGTTTATTTCGCTCGCTTCATGTGGTTTCTCACTCTCTCACCTTTGGCACCATTGACAACTGCCAAAGCAAATGCTTCCACAAGCATAGATTTAGAAACACAGGAATGACGGCTGAGTTTCTCTCCAGACTCCAAACTACAGCTTTGTTGATGTCAGTTGCCTGAGGTTGAACTTCGACAATTCTTTATACTTTTCAACCACCCCTACCATGCAAATTGTCTGAAACAACAAGAGAAACAGAGATACAACAGAATCAAAAAAATAGAGACAGTGGACGATCGAGAGAGAGAGTGATTCAGACAAGTTACAATCATAAATAAAAACATTAGTCCAGTGAAAGGACTTCAGGAACAGCGATAATCCAAGAACAGATAGTATTCCGCATTTGGGAATAATATTACAGGGGTTTGGCCATGCTCCAATGAAACAATCTAACCACACAATGAATGTGACAGTCAAGGACAACATACAATCTTCTCATGAATTGATAATTGATTCTTTTCATCTTGAATTCCCTTGCTGTCCACCACTGAATGCATATTTCCTTTCTTCCAAAACTTATGGCTATCTGGATGTGAATAGGACTCCACATGGGAACTCAATTTTGGAATTTGGTTGAAGTCCTTCATTCAACTTTCCTAATTTGGTTGACCAAGCTATATACCATCAGTCTGGCCTTATTGAACCACATCAGCAAACATGATCATGAAACCATTTTATACAGCCCAAAACAAGAACCAGTGGGATCAAAATAAAAAGGATCCAAAGTGGATAATCTTCCCAGTAAAAAGTTTGAATGAAGTTACAGAAAACACAGATGTTCCTCCAGCACAGAATCCCCAGGGCATACGATGTGCATAGTAGTTATCATTGTACTGCTTTCCACACTAAACAACTGCATTAACCAACCAAAGTCATGGGCATAGCATATAAGTAAAAGACCATAGGTCGTTGAAACCTTGACAAAGCATATAAGTAGAAGACCATAGGTCGTGGAACCCTTGACAAAAGGGTTTGCCAAACGCCAACAGAAAATTGACCACAAATGTCCAAGACTGCAAAATATTGTTCTCCAAGAAGAAAAAGCAAAGCAGCATTCCCCTGTTTCCTCCCAGAACGGAAACCAGTGCTAAACATTCACATACAAGCTTTTCCATGTAAATTTTATGAATTGATGCTGAAGGGGCCTGGATTAGTTTCCTTCCTTTTGAACCTGACTCTCATTTTTATTCTACACCTTTTACTACAGGAATTTAACCACTTCCAAGATAAGGTCCCATTGGTGAGTCCCTAAATCATGATAAAATATTAAAGAAAAACATCAGTATGAAGAGTTATTATTACAGCTAATTGTTACAAAAACCAGCACTCCTGAATTATTAAATCATTCAAAACAATGAAAGATTGATACATAAGCTTTCAGTGGAGTTGCTTCTGGGAAGAGGCAGAGATGAGATTGTAGGGTTTCATGTCCTCTGTGCAGATAATTGAAACAAGTGCCACCCACACAGCGGAGCTTGAGTATAAAAAATATATTACAGTAGTTTTGATGTTTGGAAAGGCTATCACCAGAATAATTAACAATAAGATCACAAAGTGTACCGTGTGTACAGCCATGCTGCTGCGCAGAGCCAATATAGGCTATCACAGGGTCGACTAAATAAGTATGTTACAGGACAGCATAGTATCTAAAAGAGAGGAATGACACGTTAAAGATTGAACTATCCAAACCAAGTGGATTAAGAATGATATGAAGAAAGACATTCCAAGATGTTGGTAAGTATATGCAATCAAAGGCTAGTAAGACGGTAATAGCAATTGAAATTTTCACAAGGCATAGTTCAGCTGCTTCATGGTTGTTTCCTGACAAAATATAAGAAAAAATATATCATACCAAAAAGACTGCCACACTTAAAAAGCCAAATAATGTGAAATTGTTCTCACCTTAGCAACTTGAACAATAATGGTCTTATCTGGGCTGCTGAGATCCACTTTATGAGGAGGAGGAACAGATTTTGCAACCACATTTATGAATTTCATCCTTTCAATACCAGTATTTGCCCGGGCATCAAATAGCACAGCAAACTGCATATGCACCAAAGACATTGAATAGTTGAGGCATTGTTCCTCTGTAGCTCACCCATCATTGAAGGGTTATGATCTTATAGGACTGGTTGTAGTTTCAAACTGGAGACTTTTTATATTTTCTAAAAATATTTTTTTAATCTAAACCATTTAGAATATAAATTAGGATGTATTTACTTATGATTTTAAAAACCATGCATTTTGAAAACTTTTATATGTAAAATGTTTATATTCAAAATTTTAACCGCTACATATTAACTCTCAAATGTATTAAATGTTCAGAATATAAAAGTTTCTAACTGAAGTAATTTTTTGCATCATAGACATGTATATATTAACTTATATAATCAATGGATTGGATTTTAATAGAATATTTTTTAAGGGGCTGACCTTATACAACCCGTTGTGGTTTCCATTGAAACTACAACCAGTTACGTTTCATATTTTAAAAATAAATTTTAAAATCCAAACCCTTGAGGATATAAATTAATATATGCATATTTATGATGACAAAAATTACTTTGGTTGGAAATTTTTATATTTTAAACATTTAATACATTTGAGAGTTAATATGTAACCACAAAAATTTGAAAATAAAATAATTTTTTCTCAAAAAAATTTTGAAAATAAATAATTACATATAAAAGTTTTGAAAATATGTGAATTTCAAAATCTTAACTAAATACATATCAATTTTCTAAATGGTTTAGATTTCAAAATTTTACTTTTGAGGTATAAAAAATAATCGGTTGGATTTTCTATGGAAACTATAACCAGTAGTATAAGATCACAACCCTTGACTGAAAAAAACTTACAAAAAATATCACATGCTACTATTTCGATGTAAATCAAACAAATGATTAACTTTCAAATTAATCCATGGAAAGAGTCTAGTTGACATGATGATATTTCCTGATATTTTTCTCAAACATGGCCATCAAGTTGCTTATGCATCTCATAACAGAAATCCCCCCAAATCAGCTGAAAAACAAATCAAATTGAAATATTGTTCTCAAACATGGCCATAAGTTGCTTATGCGTCTCACAACAGAAATCCCCCCAAATCAGCTGGAAAAAAAAAAAGGATCAAATTTCATACACCCACCAACCATCAAGTCACTTATGCATCTCACAAAAGAAATCCCCCCAAATCAGCCAAAAAACAAATCAAATTTCATAACCCCATCACCCCCAAAAAACCTCCAAAAGAAAACTCCCAATCACTCTACCTCTCCTTTTCAGTCCGTCCTTAATCTCTTCTTCTTTAATACAATCTCTCTTGATTTCTTCCTATTCTTATGCGGAAGGATCTTTTCAGCATCATCATTTAGATGCCCAATCTGGCAACAAATACGTTTAAGCAATATTAGGCATTGGATCTCTTCTAGAGCCTCTAGGAATGGAAAGAGCACCTAGGAAGAACTTCTTAGACAGCTCCCGCCTATAGTTATGTTTTCTATGGAACTTACCTATTTTCCCTCATGTTTGCCAAATTTTTCCCTTGCTCTGTGCAAAGTTATATGTCCAACAACAACAATAAGAACAACTTCCCAAAGATTTGGAAAAAACTAAACCATGTGCGAATTTCCAGTGTCCTGAACAATCTTATCTTCTTTGGAAGCCACATAATCAAGCTCCAATAACGTTGAAAAATGCCCTACGCAGTTTTTAGAATTACCATGGCTATCAACAAAGAATTTGGCATCCAAATCTAGCAAGCAATGTCAAAGAGCCTCACTGTAGTCATTACTCAAAGTGTCAATTGTGTCAATTGGCAAATACATGGTGAAGCAATAGCTGAATCGAAAAATAATAGGCATCATTGTGCTAAGAGAAAAATCATTTTGTTGCTTTTGGAAAAGTGATGATCTCAAGATCTCATAATCAATTGTAATATTGACTTTAAAGAAAAATAACAACATGATAAGAAGGCTAGATACTTCCATATGGTCCAAGGAATAACTCATATAAATGTTTGCAAAAAATTATAACAGAGTAATGATATGCTTTGCTATTGGTATACCACATTTTGAAGGTTGTCCTAACATCATCACAAATTCCAAAATTGTATTTCTAGATCAGGATGGCATGTTAAGGTTCACATAGCAGGTCCCAGTTAGTTGAGATAGAGTATAATTCACAATGATATTGATGGCAATAATGATGATGACGACGTGTCTTATTCATTCAGAATTGACAAATTTTGTAAAATAACCACAATATAAGATATATCCTACACTCGGGAAACCTTTCCTACATGTCAACTTGATGCATTTACAAACAGCTAGCAAGGTTTAATGATGAAGTAAGCTGATCATCCCATGCAACACCTTCAGTTCATTATTGTTGGTTGATAAAGTCATGCACATTTGATACTTCTTCAGGCTCATCAAACGATCTATCTGAGTCAACTGCGGGATCTCCACCAATAATCAAGTGACTTGACAGATGAACGGATGGACTTTAGGACCAACTAGTCCAATCATTCCCAAGTATCAGATGTACCAACCACAACCCAATTCTCATGTTTGTTCAATTTTTCTGTTTAGGTTTCTGTGCTATAAACCACCACAAATAAAAGAAATGCAAGTTCTATTGAAGTTATTGAAGAGGTGATATTTTGATGAATACTTGGAAGAAAAGGGTGCCAAGTGGAGTATCATTGAGCCTACTAGTCCAAGTGTCCAATTAAACCCATTTAAATGGTCATTATAAAACCAAACAGACCTTCCATAGACTCTATACAACCCTGACAACGTTTAGTAGTTTGCAACATAATCCCCCTTTATGAAAAATACATGTTGCAACACCTGAAGAATGGTTAGTTTTTAGACCCAAAACAGGCAAAATCACTTGTTATTGACTGTGCACATTCATTTATTTATTGGTCTTCACTTGCATGTGATGAGGCAGGATGCAGACAAGATCCCTGGGCAAACTGACTAGTCAGCCAAGTCAACTATGCATGAAATGCATTTATATTGAACTTTGACAACTAAGGGTGTGTTTGGAAAATGATAAAACTTATAATAAAAAGTTTTTGGTATAAAAATTTTTTAAATGAAAGAAAATAATGTGATATGATAGGGGTAATGACGAAGAGTTAAAAAAAAATTATATTAAAATAGATAGGTTAGTTGTATGGGTAGTTATGTAGAAATGATTAAAAAGTAGGATCACTGTATAGGAAGATGTAAAAAAACTTTTTTAAAAATAAGATAGTTATGAAAGGTGAAAAGTTGTAGGGTGCGTTTGGCAACGACAAAAAGTTTTGACATGTTTTAGGGTTGAAAAAACATGTCGCTGGCTGCATCATGGAGCGCATCTGCAATGACGATGTGGAGACGCATTAATGCAGTGAATGCATCAAATTCGGCAGGGCAGCATGTGACAAACATTCAGAAGGACAGCAATGCAACGTTGAATAAACATGCAATGGTCGAGAAGCAAGCAGCGGGTCCCAGTTGCTGTTTGAAAGACATTATTGCAGGGTGAAAAGATAACTTTTGCGCAGACACACCTGCTAATGAAAAGTTTCATTTTTGCCAGCCAGTTTTCGTGAAAGCCAAACAGACCCTTACATTAAAAAGTTTTAGGTTGAAAGGTTTTGTGTATTATCAAACATGCCCTAATTTTATTTTATTTTATTTTTTTGTTTCCTAAAACTCTCTTATTTGATGAATGGCCCACTCAGTAGTCAGTAAGGTTGGGCTTCACGTCATATTGAATCAAGTAGTGAGAGTAGCAAACCAAATCTATTACCTGCAAGTAACAGTCACATTTCCTACTTTCCAGTTTACATAAACAATGTTTAAAGGAGGTTTACCTTGAGAGGCGTTCCAGCTTCAGTTGGAAAATACCGAGCAATGAAAGGTTGGATTGCTTTTGAAACTTCCTCTTCTGACGCATAGCATGTCGCTTCAACAGGTAGCACTCTCAAGATGAATCTAAGTATATCAACCATATTCAAGTTGGCAGCCACAAAAAGATGTTCAATAGCAAACAGAAATACAGAGAGAAAAAGATAGTGGACCTTGACATGTGTTTCCTTGTAGCTGAAGCTGACTGCATTATATGCTGTACAATTTCAACGGGTCCAGGTTCCCCAGCTCTTCTATTCATTTGAATGAAGATGACACCATTACAACCCGAATCAAGGCTAACAAAACGCCTCTGTTATACAACATGAGTAGCCATCAGAGAACAATAAAATTGAAAATTTTGGTTTTGAACCATTATATGCTAATAAGCCAGGGATTAGAAAGGGAAAAATTATTAAAAAAATGAATCTCCGCAGTGACAAGATCGATCTACTCAACTCAAAAGCTCAAAAAACAGATAGAGATGAGAATGAAAAGTTTCACATTTTGATATGCCTAGGGAATTAGACGGAACCTTGGCCAAAGAGATATGAGAGGTCAGAGGTACGATATGCTGGAAAAATGCAAGTGCCTTCTCCAGTGCTCACTCATAAAAATTGCAACTGCTTGACGGTTGCATGTCCTATAAAAATTAAATGATGCATCAACCTCACCTTTTTCCTATCTCCCAGCTCTACAAGTTCGGCTTCAAGTTGCTTATCAATGGGCACCTCCTCATCTTTCTCTTCATCTGCATTTTGACATTTTGATATACCACTGTTCAGGCGCTGTTTCTTTAAGGCTGCACCTTCAGTTTCATCTTTTTGATCTTTGGAGTTGGTCTTTGAGATTTCTGTGTCTGCAAAAAATCCTTTAGATTCTTCTGCATGTTTTTCATGGTCAGATCCTACATGTTGCTTATTTCCTGGTATGCTTTCAGTTTCAACTGATTTGTTTTCATTGTCTGTCTCTTGTCTTTGCTCCATAGGAGGCACACACTCCCCAACATCTGTTGCTTTATTTTCACCTTCCTTATCAACACTTGGTGCCACTGCTTGTGCATCTTCTTCATCGGAACATGACTCATCGCTTAAGGAATCAGAATCTGAAAACTTTGTTATTTTATTCAAGCGTTTGGTGGGAACAACAGTCTCACACTTTGGACCTGAACCTCCCCCATGCAGCTCTTCATAAAACTACACCCAAAACAGAAAGAGTGATCACATGCAAGCATCCACCTTGTCTAATCTGTTTCCATGACAATGCGCACAATTGTATGTATATTAACAATGTTGACACACTAATATCTCAAAATTCTACCACCTAATGGGCGTCATATTCAAGACAGAACACAATCGGACTGAAAAACCATCCTGGCGCATAGAAAAATGCGACACTAGAGAAGATGGCCACCAGGGGCGGATCCAAGACCTTTGGTGAGTGAAAGCAATTTGATATGAAAGGATTAGACTATTTTTGAGAGGGAGCCGCCCTGTCAAAATAAACAGCATTTTAAAATATTTTTCAAAATTTTATGTAGACCACAGATGGTCATGACCAATGATATTAGAAATAAGGGAAGAGAACAGACAGTATCAAACAGATTGATTGCTTCGTTAGTTGCTTGCTTTTCCCTTCCTCCATCACAAGTGATAAAGAATCCTTCCACCCCGGGCCGCAGAGGGTATGAACCTTTCTTCGCTGGTTTCTGCAGTCAAAAATAGCAAACACGTATTGAAAAGTGAGATAGTGGGCGTAGATTTCAATCTTTTCGTTCTATTTCCCATCCCAGGAGTTGATTAACAGATCCCCACCCAGTTGCCATGACTTCTGCTTAGCGCAAGCACAACAACAATACAAACCCCATCATCCACCAAAAGGAACAATCTGAAAATAGCCCGAAATTCAGCCGACCAATTGGCTGGTGTTGCTTGTTTTGGCACGGCCGACATGATAACACATCACGAAAGGGCAAAAACCCGTTTTCGGTGAGGGGATTGGAAGTATGCTGTACAAGGAGCAGATAACAGATCATGGAAGAGCCAAGACCCCGCTTCCGCTTCTGTTGTGAGAAAGACGAGTAAGTGCTGTTTGTCTGGCGCTGTTGCATGAGGAGGAAGTAGGCAGAGAAGGAAAAGGAAGACGAAGGGTAGTCGGGAGATGCGAAATAAAGAGAAAAGAAAAACATAAGATACATTGTGAGGTAGATATCTCTGCTTCCTCTTCTTGTTGTTGGTCTTGGCGTTGTCTGAGCTGGGCTTGTTTTCTGCTGCTGCAGCCGTCATGGTTTTTATTCGAAGACGAAGACGAAGACGAAGACGAAGAGAGAGAGGGAAAAATACTGTGACACTTCGTGTTCGCGGACTTAATCCTTCAATACAACAGCCATGTGAATTGAGCATTAATGCACAAAGCTTACATGAGCTAGTATTCCTTTTTTTTTATTTTTTGGCACACGTATATGGGTGCAAGCATGTATTTTTTTCTTTTTTTTTCTTTAAGTTTTTTTTAAATTTCTAAAACTAAAAAAATGATCCATTTCCACGTTCCGGCACATGAAAAAAGGAAGTTTTTATTTTAGAAATTTTTTTTAATTATTTTAAAATATCAAAAAGTGTGCATTAAATCATGACCCACTTTGTGAGGCGGAAAATCTTAAAAGCTTGTCCGGGTACCTATGCCATAGTTTTTTCTATTGGTATTTATATTTGGTAGCAATTAATATTCTAATTAAGTATATTTATAACTCTCATACTACGGAGGAAATTGTTTTATAAATCTCTACATCAGTGAGGAAATCTATAATACACTTAAACCAGCAAATTTTAAATGAAGGAAGATAAAACTCCCACATACAGCAGCCCATTTCGCACTCGGGTGGCGTGGGATTCTGCCAATGCCCGGGACCAACCATAACATATGCCATAGTTGATTCAATGCATATGTGTGCTTTATGTTCAATGCACATGCTTGCATGTACTATTTCTTTATTCTTTAATAAAAAGTAAAGTACGCATATGTGATCAGTCCAAGCATGTAATTTTCCTATATGAAATTTATTTATTTTTTTAACCTCTGAAATCTTTTTGAATTTTCAAAGTCCGAAAAGATGCCCTTTTTAATGTATCGGCACATTAAAAAGCATTTTATTTCCGAAATTCAAAAAATATATTTCAAAAGTTTTAAGAAAAAATTTTCATATATGAAAATAGGGCCCACGTATGTAAGCCAAATTTTTTTAAAACATTTGATTCATGCAACCGTGTTGGATGCACACATTTTCATTGAATCATAACTCACTTATAACACGAAGAAAATTATTATTATTATTATTATTATTATCATCAAGTCGTGTATAAATTTCAAGAAAGAAGACAATTATATGTAATGATCACAAGTTAAGAAAATAGTTGTATGAAAAGTTATAAAAATATTTTAACATAGTGGTAATAACCAAAAAAATTTCGGTAGGGGCATGTGTGGTCCTCCTTATTTGGTTGGGAGTTGGTGGTCTCCCCCGTTGATATTTGGGAGCTTGTTGTCTCCATTTGGAAATATTGTTAGAATTGTCTTAGAGCTTTGAATGTGATATGAATTGAGATATGTTGTAAATATACTCCAATCAAAAAAAATAAAACGGTATCAACGTAACTCACTCCATTTTTAATATATTTATGCTTGATAGGGGATTTAATTCATTCGTTGTATTTAATATAATTTGTTTAGCTAAGATACCAACTTTCACCTAAATCAAATACATATAAGGGTTAGATTTGCTAAAAATATATATATTCAATTGTAAATTAGATCCATTTACATAAGTTGGCCTCATGTAATAGCTATGTAAAAGACTTACATCAAGAATGGTGAATTAATCACATAGACAACTGCAGTAAAACATTCAAACTACAAGACACTGCAATTATAATGGTTTGGTCACCTCAAACCTACTTCGCTCTCTAATCACACAAGGATTAGGTTCTAATACTCAACTTCATTAATAAGCTGCAGTAATACAGTATGGCAACTGTCTCCTAGATTGAATCTTAGTCCTGGTGGCTAGTTGAAGTAATTAACAACTTAGTCACTTTGGGTATGTTTGGCAATGGTTAAAAAATATCAAGTTAAAACTTTTCAATATAAAACTTTTCATTCTCCATCACTATCATATTTTTTAATTATTTTTTCACATTTTCTTATACAACTATCCTACTTTTCAATCATTTCTACACAACTACCCACACAACTAACCTATCTATTTTAACTTTATCATCTTTATTACTCATCATTATCCTTATCGTATTACATCATTTGACAACTTTTACTCTTCGAAATTTTTCATCAAAAATTTTATTCATTCTCAAACACACCATTTATCTTAGTTTGATCATAATCAACATCAAGTTAACATAAGAAAACAATACTAAAATAAAAATTAAACCAGTTCAACACGCTACATATATAATAACATCCTATGAAGTCTTCAAGCTCTAGAATTTCTCCAGCAACTTCTCTTAAGATCACCCGCAGATTCTTCTTAGAATCTTTCATTTTAAAGGAAAATTGTGTCGTGCATCTACTTTACACTACTATTTATAGCCAAGACTTCCCTTAAAAAGTAGCTTAGATAGGAACAACAGTTGGATGAAAAGATATAAACTTCTTTGATTACAAATAGTCAATGTTTTGCATAAAAACAATTGACCTTTTGTCAAACAAGGAGGTCGGATAGTATGACACAATAACTGAATTATGAGTAAACTTTTTTGTTCCAAACAGTCATCCTTTCCCTTGTTTTTTAAAAAATAAATTTTTCTCTCAATATTTAATTCATATCCAAGAACACCTCATGACACCTAATGCTTCTTTATTTTAATCAAACAAAATATCCACCAAATAATCAAAAACCAATTAAAATAGATCTGTCAAGCACCTTTCTATCCAATATTAAATTCACACCCAATCATCATTAATCATATAATCAATCCCCATTAAAGATACAATCATTCACAATCCAACAACTACAGAAAACTTATCAAAATAATCATTATACTCAATGACATCTCAATTACAGAAGATGATCTTATCCATGTATAAACTTGATCAAGATAACATCAATTTAAATCGAGATTAATGAAATCGTTTGTCGCCATCAAAATCGTCAAAAGACAAACCTCATAATCTTTCGACATATGTTCTAATAATAATAATAATATTTTGTAAAATTATGTATCTAATAATAATAATAATATTTTGTAAAATTATGTATTCACATATTTGTTATGTTTCAAATGGTTGCGATGTTGTAATGAAAAATATTTTAATGTAGTGGTAACAATAAAACATCATTCGTGTAAACCTTTCCATTTTAAATATCTTAATGCTTAATGGACAATCCACTTTAAGCATTGTATATAACATTGTTTATTTAACTATGAGACCAAGTTTTATCAGCATCAAATATGAGCATGAGCTAAATTTGCTAAGAATAAATATATTCACGTATAAATTATGAAAAATACTTAGATTGATTTATATATGTATTAAAATATAATAATAATATTTTATAAAATCACTTATCCATATATTAATAGATGATTCGGATGTTGAAAATGTAACTTCTTTTTAATAAATGAAAATGCAACTTTAAAATTGTCATTTAACATTAAAGAATTTTACTATGTTGATTTTATATATTTATAGATGTATGCCTATGCGTAGTGATACTAGACAAATAAAAAGATATTTATGTAACATTAACAATATTAAATACAATTGTTTGAATAAATTTTTCATCAAGGATCGAGATATATAAAAAATGAAAGAAAATAGATTAGGAAAAGGTTTTCATACAAGAAAAGTCTATAATAAAAATAAAAAAATTAAGATGTTAAATCATATCAAACTATATAGCAAGAAGTATGACGAGCTACGTATATGTCTAATTAAAATGATCGTTTTAACGCAAGTATACGTGCCGATCAAGTAATAAAGAGTGAGTAGAGTATCATTCCACGAGGATTGTGTTAAATAAATTAGCACCCTAAATCTCAATTGTCTAAGTGAATTAGTAAAGTGAATGAGAATTTGATTTCAAAGAATTGAATTAAACTAAACTAAGCAAAGCAATAAATGACCAAAGTGAAGTGGATATTGATGAGCTTGCTTTGAGATAATTAAGATAGGTGGGAATATGAATTTATGGAATCATAGCTATATCATTTAGTCTCATTTAAGTCAGTTGTGCAGAGATTACTAATCTAGGTTTATTCATATTCATATATGTCTCCCAACACACACAAACTTAACCAAGTTTTAGTTATTTGTTATGTTCCCATGCACACAAGTAAAACAAGGTTGATAACCACATAACCTAATCAAAATTACATAGGATTAATAATTGTATTTCTATCCATATTAACATCTAACACAAACAATAGCTAGAATACATGTGCCTTATATATGGATCTTATTCAAATTTCACTTTTTTAAGCATAAATCTGAATATTTAATCAATCCATAAGGTTGTAGAGCTTATAAACGTATTAAGCATGATATATAAGGGTAATCTCAAGCAACTCAAGTCACAACACAACTGTATTATCAATTCAAGCATAAGAAAACCAAATAACATAGACTATAAGTTCAAATCCTACATATCTCTCACTATAGAAAGATTCGGCCCATAAGCATGACTTCAATTTCTATTAAAATCAAGTTTACAATCATCCCAAGCGAGGAGAATAACAAAAATGAAGAGATAGATGAGAAGAGAAGATGAAACTCAAAGATTTGCAGCTCCTTCCTTGAAGCCTTGGTTTTTCTTCCTTTTTCTACTCTTGAGAAACCCTAAGAGATATATTTATATCCTCCAAACATAGTACAACACACGTGCCAAAAGTCACTTGTACGGGGGTCGGCGCCTAGGCGCCAACTCTCTGGAAGCTCGCCGACGTAAAGATTTCTGGAGAGTTCTTGTGAGGCGATGGGTTGGCGCCTAAGCGCAGCTGGTCAACGCCGGGGCGCCAGCTTGCTTGCTTCTTCATTTTGCACAATTCTTCATCCCGACACACTCACAAGTGGTTAGTTGTCCGTCTTTCCTGCAAAATCAACTAAAACCGAATAAATAAACTTATAAATATCTATTTTATACTAAAAATGTATACAAACTATATATTGCACCTAAAATGCATAATGCGTGAAAACTAAACTAAATGAATACAATTTTGCTATATTCTCTTGGACTAACATGCAAAATTAGTTTGAAATGACCCCTGATAACTTGCATTTTCACCAATTATCAAAGTGGAAAAGTCTTTACCACTTACCAAGCAGAATTTTATAATATGTTGGTTAATCTGTAAAAAGAAAAAGTAAAGAAAATTTTGTGGGGGAAAATTTTTAACATGTAGGAGAATAATGTGATGAGATAGAAATAATAATTAGAAACAAAGAAACAAAGATAAAATATGAAAAAATGATTAAAATATGGATTAATAATTAAAAATAGGGTAGTTGATTAATTAAAACTTCAAACTATGCTAAGTTGTTTACAAGCATATATAGAAAGGGGTGGAATTTTTGTTTTTTAAACACCAAACTAACCCTAAAATCAATATCCATGGTTAGCAATAAACACCAAATTTTTACAATTTTATTTATAAAATGAGTAGTGATCATGTTAGTCCGGGCTAAACAAATGTCTCGCATGGCCCGCCTTAAAAAATTAATTTAGAACGCTTTTTTTAATTTTTTTCATATACTTGCTCATCTTTTCAAAAATGATAAAACTTGGTTTATATATTAAATATACTTCAATAAACAAGTGTATGAAGAAAAAAATATATCGTAAATGAATTTTTCAAGATGGGCTAAATGAGACATTTACTTAGCCCAAGCTCAATGCTCCCGGGTGCATACACCCTTTTTTTATTTTTTTTTGAAAATATTTTTTATAAAACTGTAAATCTAAGTGTATTTAACATGTGTATTAATTTTTACCATTTTTGGAGTATTTTTTATATTTATTTTTTATTTTTGAAAATCAGCGACATTTTAATAATTTTAAATTACCTAAAATGCCACTGATTTTCAAAAATCAAAAATAAATATCTAAAATACTCCAAAAATAGTAAAAATTTATACACATATTAAATACACCTAGATTAACAATCTTGTAAAAAAATTCAAAAAAAAACAAAAAAAAAATGAATGTATGCGTCCGGAAGCATTGAGCATACGATCAGTGTCCCACACCAAAAGCCCATTTTCCTACTCGGGCTCGGTTTTGGCAACGAGAGAGCCCAAAGATTTAAACGCCTTAGTTACCAAACAACCTCATTCCTCTTCTTACTCTTACTTTCGTATTGGAATATTATTTTTTTCATTTTTTCATTTTTAAAAATCTACTTATTTCAATTGTGTGCGCGATGTAGTTGGCTGCAAATCGGCACCGCCTGCATGTGGAAATAGGAATCCGACCAATCATGTTGTTTAATGTCATTAGTTTTATCATGTGATTAAAAAATATTTTAATCAGGGTTTTAAGTAGGTCATACATGCTTTCAACTATAGTCAATTTTGTCTAAATTATTTTTTTTTAAAAAATGCTTGGATACATTTATATGTGCATTAGAATGCAGGGGGTGACGACATTGTTATAACAGCAGGAGCTCCTATTAGCCCAAGCATATTGGCGTTAGGAAGATGGCTTATTCCAAGATGAGTGTGATATACTCTAATTTTTTCTTAACATGTAAGCTCAAATGTATTTAATTCACATATCAGATATCATAATCTTTAGAGGTATATATATTTTTATAAATTTGAAAAATTAATAGTTTTTGCAAAAATGTCCTAGAGTTTAATTGAAATACTAATTCAGATAACTGTAAATACCCATAAAAATCAATAGTTTTTAGAAGTATTTTGGTCATTTTACCCTGAGAACAATTGATTTTTGAATTTCAAAATTTTAAATTTTAATATATAAATAATGAGAATGTTTCTATGAAACCACTTTTCTATATAACTCATTTATTTTTAATTTCTTGATAATTAATGAAAAATCCACTTTATCTATTATATTTAGCATCATTTATATTATCGTAAAAACCTTTTCATTTCTCTAGCACCACTATGCATAACCCTCATCTAAAAATATATAATCAATGAAATAAAATAGTTTAATGCTAAGTATATATTTTAAAGAAGTATTTTGAACATCTAAACCATCTAAAATATCATTGTTATGTGAATAAATGATTCAAACAACATAATTATATTCTAATACATATGTAAATAGATCTAAGTATTTTTCCTAATTTACATATAAATATATTTATTTTTGAGCAAATGTGACCAATGCACGTATTTGACTTGAACAGAACTTGGTTTCCTAACTAGATAAATGATGTTAAATATAATTAATAGATTGAATTTTGCATTTATTAACATCTCAACAAATAAAGGAGGTTATATGAAATCACTTCTATCAATCTTGTTACATAAAAACTAAACTCAATCAATTAAATACACTTAGACCCACATTTGCATAAAAGTATACAAGAGACTAAGGTAACAATCATCATCCTAAAATGTAATAATATTTTAGAGAGACACGAATCCATAAAAGAATGATGCTTTTGATAGTTTAGAATTTAAGTGTTAAAAATACAAAGTTTGTTTCAATGCATCTAGATGCACTGCAATTCTAGTGCACTTAGGTGCAAACTCATGTTTTATTTTTTTGAATTTTTTATAAATTTATTAATCTAAGTGCATTTAACTTATATATTAAGGGTATATTTGGGAAGCAATAAAACTTTTGGATAAAATATTTTTTATATAAAAATTTTTGAAATAAAAAAATGACGTGATATAATAGAGATAATAATGAAAAGAAAACAGAATAAAATGAGTTGTATAGATAGTTGTGTAAAAATGATTTAAAAGTAAGGTAGCTATATACGAAGATGTGAATAAATAATTTGAAAAAAATGATAGTTGTGAAAAGTGAAAAGTTTTAATTTGAAAAGATTTTTAGGTTGCCAAACATAGCTTAAGTTTTACCTTTTTTAGAAATATATACATTTTTTATTTTTAACACAAAAATATTTATTTTTTGATTTAGTATATATTTACATTCATCTCAATTGATATTGGAATCAACTCTTAAGACAATCTTACAAGTATTCCAATGGAGGCACCATGCTCCCCTCCTCTATCAACTCCGACCAAATATATGGAGAAAATAAAACTGGACCCTGGTTCAATGCACCCGGGTGCATTGAGCCTCAATACACCCGGGTGTACTTCACCTTTTTTTCTTTTTTCTTTTTTGAAAAATTTTTTACACGACTGTTAATCTAAGTATATTTAACATGTGTATAAATTTTTATAATTTTTGGAGATTTTTAGATATTTTTTTTGAATTTTTTAAAATCAGTGGCATTTTTAGTAATTTTTGGAGATTTTGAGGCTCAATGCACCCGGGTGCATTGAACCAGGGTCCAATAAAACTAGGACACCTGCCGTGAAGATGAAACTCTAACGCCTGCCAAGAAATTCATTGTTACCACCAGGAATATTTTTATTATTCCATACAACAATGAAAATAACATATAAACCAACCCATTTTATTATGTTTATTTTAGACTTTTTCAAATGGGACAAATTAATATCCCGAGTCTTGATTAAACTTTGTTTCCAACTTAAATAAAAAGCATAATCCTATATTCCTATTAGCAATTACTACTTTTCAATATATATATATAGAGAGAGAACCGATCCTGTGCAGTCCGCTGTAAAATGGACCCCACACATATTAGATTGTAATGAAACTTTATACACTCATTTATCCATATATAAATCATACTTTAGATGGTTTAGATATTGAAAAAACCACTTTAAACTTGATATTTCATTAAACTATTTTATTACGTTGATTTTGCACCATTTTAAGATGGAGACTACACACATGTTGGATTTGGATGAAAATTAATATGCTAATAAAGTGAACAATTCTAAATACAATGGGTGAGGTGAATTTTCTATTTATGATCAAGTGGGGCCCACAGTGCATGGACTGCGCCGTGCAGTCGCATGCACTGGATTATTTCCCATATATATATAGGAAAATAATCAAGTGCAGCGTCGCTGAAATGGGCCCTATATGATCATGAAATCATGATCTACTCCACCCATTGTATTTAGAATAATGTATTCTATAACCATACTAATTTTCATCCCAATCGGATACTTTAAAGTTGTTATTTACATTAAACTATTTTATTACGTTGGATTTGTACCATTTTCCACATGATCATGAAATAATGATCTACTTCACCCATTGTATTTAGAATAATGTATTCTATAACCATACCAATTTTCATCCCAATCGGATACTTTAAAGTTGTTATTTACATTAAACTATTTTATTACGTTGGATTTGTACCATTTTCAGATGGGGCCCATATACATATCTGATTGGGATGAAAATTGGTATGATAATAGAATACATTATTCTAAATACAATGGGTGGAGTAGATCATGATTTCATGATCATGTGGGCCCCATTTTGGGGCCACTGCACGGCTGTTCCGGTGCAGTGACGCTGCACCGGAACAGTGTCACTGCACCGGAACAGCTCTCATATATATATATGAGATCCGATCCTGTGCAGTCGGACTGCATCGTAATTATGGTGCAGTCCGCTATAAAATGGACCCCACACATATTAGATTGTAATGAAACTTTATATACTCATTTATCCATATATAAATCATACTTTAGACGGTTTAGATATTGAAAAAACCACTTTAAACTTGATATTTACATTAAACTATTTTATTACGTTGATTTTGCACCATTTTAAGATGGGGACTACACACATGTTGGATTTGGATGAAAATTGGTATGCTAATCAAGTGAACAATTCTAAATACAATGGGTGAGGTGGATTTTCTATTTATGATCAAATGGGGCACACAGTGCATGGACTGCACCGTGCAGTCGCATGCACTGGATTATTTCCCTATATATATATATAAGGAGTGATCCTGTTAGCTCGATCTACGTAAATGCCCCCCTTAGCCCACCTTAAAAAACCTATTTACAACAAAAAATTTTACTTTTTTCTTCTTACACTTGTTTATCTAAATGTATTTAACATATAGACCAAGTTTTACCATTTTTGAATATATTTATCTATTTTCTTGAAATTTTTAAAAATCTGTGTATAACTGTATATATGAATTTAAAATACCCTTATTTTTTAAAATTTTAAAAAATATATACACATATCCAAAAATGGTAAAACTTGATTTATATATTAAATACACTTAGATAAACAAGTATATAAAGAAAAAAATAAAAAAAAGTTGTTTTAAATATGATTTTTGAAGTGGGCTAAATAAGATATTTACTTAGCCCGGGCTAACAGGATCGTCCGTCTATATATATATATATATTAAATATAGGAATACTTTAACCATTTTTAATAATTAAATATTACTAAAATAATTGTATTTAAAAATTTTAAAATCTAAATACATATATTAAAAAAAGTAAAACTTGGTTCATATATTAAACACACCTAAATTAACCAATCAAATGAATCGAAAAAAAAATTAACCAATCAAAAAAAAATACACCTAAATTAATAAGTTTATGAAAAAAAAAAAAAAGCAAAATTTTTTTTTAATATAAGCCAAAGAAGATCATGCCTCCTTAAATAAATGAACTAGACAATGAGTAGACTGAATTTTGATTTCAACGTCGAAGTGAGATCGCACTGACAGCCAGCTGCACCCAAGACGGAAACTCATCATGCAAGGCTGCAGCAGCCCCAAATCGCAACCACCGGTCATGTCCACGCCCTGCAAAACTCATCTGCCACCACTGCATGATCTGCCAATACGCACGGTTTCCAGCATTTCGAAAAACCTCCCCACCCCACTTCTAGCATTTCCTTCCGATGGCAAGGAAGCAACCGCAAATTTCAACGGCTAAAAGACATTGCGCATCACCATCAAAACAAAGAAAACGTTGCGCATATATGGGCCGTCCCACCGAAATGAAAATGGCACGACACTGCCTATAAAAGACCTCTCATTTATATCCTCCACACTGTTGGGAAAATCAAAATCTCACTCACTCACTGTATTTAGAATTATATGCCAGCAACGTAACATTCGAGATAAGAGGAATAGGACATTATGAAAACTCGAATGAAAGAATGACAAGAAATGGCCAGTCAGGACCAACTTTTACAACAGACTCTTAGACAAAAACAATGCATTGAACATACAACTGCACAACACCACCTATTTTATATATGAATTAATATGATGACAATTTCTACATTTACAAATGAACTATATAAATATATATTGATATATCTATCATTCTATTGTGACAATTTTGGTTGATCAGCAGTGCAGGATGAATGAGAAGCTGCAAGGAGAGCAGCACCAGTGCCTGACCCATCTGATGACACCCTGAGAACAACATTCCTAGCCACTTCTTCACCTAGAATTTCAGCCACTGCTTCATTCAAGTATTCTCTAAACATGGTATAACTAGTGTATAGACCCCCTTCAACCGCCACAACAGTTCTCCTTGGCTTACTTGAAGATTCGCCCTTTGTTCTTCCACTTGCAATGCCTCCTGTCCCATCTCTTCCTACTTTCTTCAGGATCCCAACAATGCCAGCTGCTGCTAAACGTGCAGCCCTACGTGTGACTATGTCACATACTCTGACAACGAGTCTCCGAACTTTCAGAGGGATCTCAGGCATCTGAAAAACCAATAAAACGAGAATTTAAGGGTTAGCACAGCAAGAACACTGGACCATGTCAGAGATGCTGGCAGCACATACAACATTCAGGTCCAAGGTATCTCATAAAGGCAAGAATGTTTGGATAAGTGTCAGCATTCCCAGTAAAATCCCAGTAGTCCTTCTCCACTGCCAGGCAGAGCAGACAGAGAAGCAGTGGTCCTAACATTCATGTATTTGTATTTCTCCCTAGATCCCTTTCTCTTCTTTCTAAACATCCAATTATCTCAAGTGCATTTAGGACGTGATGAGTGTTGTAGCTTTAGCACATTCAACTGTTGGCCCCACAAGAAAAACGCCTCATGCACTCATCAACGACCACAGCATAACTTAAATCTGATGTCTGTAAATTAATATTACAGCCTCTCTCTTGAAGGAACAAACATACCTGCAGAATATCTCTCAGGATCTGTGCTACCTCTCCCAGATCAGGAGAATCATCCTGATGCATGGCAGCCATCAAAGGTGTCCTGAATTTGTAAAAACGCAGACATCAGAAGTACATAATCTAACTAAATTAAACGGTGACATTTACGGCAGGGCAATCATTAAAACAAACAAGATAACAAACCATTAAAGTATTGCTATAGTTGATACTTTAGTGGTATCCGCTCCCACCCATATTTGGAGGGAATCAGTGTTTTGGCCCACCTTGATGATGATCTTAAATCCAGTCCAGCCATTATATTTGGAATCATTTGATTGACTAGGAAACCAAGTTCCATACAGATCAAAGATGTGCATGGGCCCCATTCAAGACGTGCAAAATGAACATAATAAAATTATTAAGTTATATCTCAATTTAAATTATTAATTTATACGTCAATTTCGAAACTGTTAATTCAATATCTAAACTGTTTAAAACATTCTTTCTACGTGAATGAATGATTCTGCAAATTATTATAACTTTTTAACGCACCTATGAATGGATTTTAAGCGTTTTTCATAATTGACACATAATATTATTTATTTTTTAGCAGGCACAGCCCATCAAAGTGTCCAATTGAAATGATTTTTGGTCACACGATAAAAATTATGATATTAATCATTATGACCAATCTCAACATCAAAATGGGTTGTTTCACCAGAGTGGAAACTTTTAGATGTATACAAGAAAAAATTTTAGAATTGTAGTCATACATATTACACAGAACATGACAACAAGATGAATAGCAACCTTAAACATGGATCAAGCCGAAAAAGAAATAGTACAGCAATGATTATTAAAAAAATTTAAAATAAATACAATAAATTGACTAACCAAACATTTCCAACAAATATGGAAGTTCCTAACAAATTCAGATCTGAAAGTGCTTTCACTTTCAGTGGCACGTTTGGACCTGTGATGATGATCTTGGGTACAAGGAGACGTGTATATCTGCATGAACTGTTGTTGGCCTATAGGTAAAGGCTTCAGTTGGCCACTCGTGACCATCCATGACGATTGATGAATTGCAGTGAATTAATGGAAAAAAGCTTTCAAGCTATGCTTGCGTGTAATGTATGAGACTACAACACAGAGCTCACACCTATGGCAGCAAGTATAACAATAACAAATTCCAAGCAGATTGAGACAGGAGCACATGCTAGAAACTTAAAGGTCGATGATGATGGAATGGCATATAAAAGCCAAATAAAAGAACAGCGGCAGGTGTCACACATGTAGCATGTTCCCTAGCATTGGTTGCAAAAATAGTCCACAGGAAAGTTATTGTATCTCTAGCCAGTACTCCTGGAGCCAAGTGCACAATAACAGATTTCTGAAGGCTAACTATCATGTAGTCCAGTACACGTCATAGTTATGCTTAATAAGAGACCTGGCTGTCTGGAGACTCTACGCAGGTAGTCCAACATTCAACACTTGGCATCATCATCAATATCATTTTAAGCACTCAAAGTTTGCAAAGTAAATAGGCTAAGCCACATAACCATTCTAGTTTGTGCTGTATCATGACCTCAGCTACTCTTATGTACTCAACATCTTTGCCAACTTTCATCATGTTTTTTTTTTTTTTTTTCACTATCCCCTTGCTCCCTTTGATTCTTTAACTGATTTCTAACTGCTGTAATTCAAGATCACTATTGCACATCACCAACTCAACACATGCTCCCCCTTGTATTGTCATATACATCCACCTCAATGTCCACATTTCAGCCTAGCTCAGCCTAATATACATGTCAGTCCTCTATCAACCCCCATACAGTCCTCCATATAAAGCATAAGCAATCTTGTGACAAACTTGTAAATTTTCAGAAGACCAACCAAAAAAGCCACCACTTCGTTCATCTTGACTTTCTTTTACACGCCACCAAACAGTTGTCTCATTCCATTTTCCCCACCTTCACGAATCATGTAGTTTTGACTTTAAAATTGTCTATCGTGCTAATCAAAAAAAAAAAAAAGTCTGTCCATTGTGAACTTCCCCTTGCCCCCAAGAAAGTCTGGCGCAAGCTCCATGCAGCTTGTAAGGTCTAATATGTGTTCCATAATCCACATCAGAATTCATTTACCTTAATGTTTCTAGGTTCATGGCTAAGAGAAAAAACAAAGTGCAAGCAGTCTCTGAAAGGCCGCCTAAGTAGGGAAGAAATGCACAAAACAAAGCCCCATATCCTGCACCATCTTCTATATGACTGTTCTAGATGCTCCTTATCCTATCTTCTACATGACTCTTCTAGAAGCTCCATATTGACATTTGACAGCTTCCTTGAAGTATCCATATTTTTGAACACTGATGGTATACTCCATGGCCATTCAGCCGGAGTCTGGGAGTACCTCACATTCTTTGCAAAGAGAACTGATAAATATCAAATGTGCTTTCTAGATAAACATTCCTCAGAAAGAAGAAATGATGATCGCATGCATTGAAATAAACAACATGACTCACCTATAACAACAAGTTTAGCATACGAAATACCCTATTATGCTACAGACAAGTTTAGTATGCAATTACAAATTTGTCTTTAGCATACAAAATACCCTATTATGCTACAGACAAGTTTAGTATGCAATTACAAATTTGTCTTTAGACTCAATTCATAAAATGCAACTCTAACACCTATCTATATAACTTCAGAAAAAAACATAAAAGAAAAGGACCTCAAGTAATAAGGCCACAGCCCCAGCACTACAGATGATACAAAGTAAGGCATTTGAAAGAAGTTGGTAATAGAGGTAAAGAATTTACGGTGGTGAATAAAGTGCTCTTAGAGAACACAAGAATAGGCCACCTGGAGGTATAAAACCCCACTGCAGAAACAAAGAATCATTAAGAACAGGCATCAATCATGGTGAAATTTCATAGCAGCAAAGACAGCATAAACCAGCACAAAATAGAAAGTAGGAAAAGAAGAAGGGAAAAAAACAAAACAAAACAAAAACTTAGAAATCAGCTCAGTAATTTTGTAACATGATGGATACCACTCATCACATTCCATAAAACTTAATATTGCTAGAAAAGCAGCATACATGTGACGGATGACAAGATATCGAGATCAAGAGAGTTTACTTCCAATGGTCCAAAGAAGTCTGTTAAAGATAAGCCTATTAAATTAGGGTTAAAATGAATATACCAATTGGTAAATCCAACACACTAATATTGAGGTGGCAAGCCACATGGATGACTTGCAACCAGATTTAATTAAATGCGTCCACGGGATTCTAATTTGCTATTACTTATTGCACCTTGTCATTGCTATACTAGATTTTTCCCATCCATATCTCAGTGACAGAGTCTACATGCACAATTCAAGAATACCATGCAACGTTAGTACCACCATTGGTTAATAAATTAAACAAATATTAAGTATCAATTGAGCAACCAGGACCCTCAGGCAGTATTGAATAACATGAATTTTCCACCATTAATAATAAAAAAAAACTGATATATGTATAAGCTAAGCACCAACCTCAACATAAATGGAGTGGATAAGCCGTATAAAACATCACCAAAAAGGTCTGATTCTTGTGCCATCCTAAAGATTACCCTTCTCACAATATCACCTAGATACATGCCAGCAATCATTTTCTCAAACCCCTGCACCAAGAATTACATAACATTGTAATATTGCAAATTGATCCATAGTTAAAAACAGGACAAAATGACCAAGGCATGCCTGATCATTTGGATTGGGGCTTTCAG
Organism: Annona cherimola; assembly: GCA_030490835.1. Lineage (NCBI taxonomy): Eukaryota > Viridiplantae > Streptophyta > Magnoliopsida > Magnoliales > Annonaceae > Annona > Annona cherimola. Next base: position 72,267,798 of record CM059973.1, on the reverse strand, counting down.
CATCCAGATCGATGTCATAAGAAGTTCTCGGCAGATGAGATGACCAAAAGTGTCCCCATTCAATGTTAACAACCTGAATAGTAAAGATAGGATCATTATGCACAGAGAGAGTGAGAGAGAAGGAAAGATTCATCTGGTTCAAAAGATTTGTCTGGTTCAACAAAAACCATCACATATGCACATGGTAATAGTCCACAATCAAGATAACACTCATACCTGTCTCAAGAAACAGACTATCAAGTCATTACTCAACCATGCATAAAATGCTTACTGAGACTAATCCAGATGTCCAACATGTTGCATGTATCCATGATGGAATACACAAGTGCCAATGTAAGTGCATGGATATTCAGACACATAAATAATGATGCACTTGAACGATTATGTTGAAATTGCAATTTGTTCTTCATATACTACACATGACAATAGGTAGGAACTAGAAGGAGAAAAAACAATACCATAAACCCTGAACTTGTAAGAAGGCCTTGACACTTAATTATGGCATCTGTCCTCTCCACGTAGCATGCATTTGTTCCAGTTCCAATGATAACTGCAGCCACAGTGTCCTCATCATGATAATGTCCTAGAGCCAATGTTCCCACAGTATCATTGACCTGTTACACAAACCAAAAAATAAGGAGAACAGAACAACAGCGACCCACTAAACAAGATAATGAAAAAAAAATATTAAACAGAAAAAGCCTGGACTCAAATGTCCAGGAAAACTCTTAATTTTGAGCTTTTTACTGAGGTAAGGATCTAAAGAACAGTTATTTTATTATATAAGAAGTTTGAAAAGAGAAAATCGCCAAAGTCAAAGATCACGTAGGCATGAATTCAATGAGATGTGCACACTCTTGAATCTATGGATAGGATTTATTCAATGATATTAGCCCTACATCTAAAGCAACATACAAACTTCATAACTTATTGCAGACAATACAGATTCTGTGATCCAACACATTTATCTGAGAAACATAATAAAACATCAGCATGTCCCAAGAAAATCTAGAAATTAAAAACTCAATGATCTTTCAGGGAGGAAAGAAAGGATCTTAAAGACCTTTTAGCTTTAAGCAAGTTAATCTTTTCATGGCACCCTGTTGTCCACATCTGACTTAATGAAATCTTGCCTACGTGAACAGTCCAGTAAGGGCATTAGCTTGCTGAATTCTAGTCAGATGTCCAGAAGTTTGACGCCAGGAATAGAATGTACCTCCAATATGACTGCATATCAACGATTAACAGAGGCTTCTTCAACACTTTAAAATAAAAATCGAGGTAGCACAACAAATCAGTAGCTTGCAGGATTTCAACTTACTAATTATGAGACAGGGAAAGCATTGATACCTCAGTACCTAACAATACAATGGCCAACCCAACATTTGGTAGCTCAATACCTAACAACACAATGGCCCCGATCCCAACCCCCAGACCCATGGATGTATTGGCCACTTTAAACTCATCAAATTCTAGTAGGCATGCAGAACACGCATGTTTTATCCCTTTGGACCAACGCACTAGTCCAAATGGTACCTCACATCATTTTATCAAAGTTCATGCTCGAACTTGCAACCTCAAATTAAAATCAATCCCCTTACCCCTAGCTCCAAGCTTGGATCAAAAACGAGCACTGGGAGGTAAAATTTATAACCCATGCATATTTTGTACTTGTACACAACTTACCCGTAAAGAAGCCATGCCTACTAGAATTTAACAGGAATGAGGACATGCTATCCCTAGCCATCAACAATCTAACAGGAATGAGGACAAACAAAAACTGGAAATGAAAAAAAATCATACATCCCACTCACTATCCAGAATTTAAATACGATGCAATCATTTTGTTGACCTTCTAATGTTTATTAGTATGATATCCCAAAGCGCAACAAAGGACTTGAATGAGGGATAAGCCTACAAAGACAACAAATAGTCCAGGCTCAACGAAAAAGCAATCAAAACTTTAAACAGGCCCAGCCCAACTAATTCAATTTGAGTATTGGGTAACATACAACGACCTCCGTTTTATTAAAATATGTGCCCGTAACATGCATATATTCAATATACAATCAGCATTTCAGGTAGCCAATCAGCACTTGAGCATTCAAGTCAAGCCCAACCCAACTTTTTTCAAGCTTCAGCCTATCAAGTTAATGGAAACAAAAAAGCCTGGCCATTATACTGCTGTGAAACTGGGTGCTTGCAACTTGGGCAAAGCTGCAATCCTGAACAAATTGGCCGTTGTGGAGTCCACTGCATGGTGAACAACCATTCATAGACATAACCATTTCACCTAGTCACATAAGTCCCCAGCAATTGAACTTCCACCTTCATTCGGTATATTTCTTTTGCAGAAATTTAATTCCAATCCTCTTCCACCAATACCCCACCATAGCCTTTGTAAACTCTTTGCATCCTAAAACCAAAGCTCCCTTGAATTTTGTGATCTCACATTGAATCCCAAAGGAAAAGATTGATGTTGCAGATGCTGACTATCACGGATATGAAATTTCGTCCATATCAAACACAACGTTAGGATAAGAATGATAATCATAGCTATTTTCATATTCTAAAATGTCAATAAGCCACAAAGAAATAATGATAAACAGCCATTCTTCAAAGGAAATAATAACACAAGATTTCCACGACCAACCTGGCAGAATATCCCAGAAACATCCCCCTTAACATTCTACCAGTAGCTGCTGCATTCTTATAATATCAGCTTCTGCAACTAGACTAAAGTTATTGATGTAGGGTGTGTTTGGCAATGATAAGAAAATGTCAAGCTAAAACTTTTCAATCTAAAACTTTTCACTCTCCATAACTACCCTATTTTAAAATCATTTCTTCACATCTTCCTATACAACTATCTTATTTTCTAATCATTTCTACATAATCACTCATACAACAAACTTATCTATTTTAACCTTATTCTCTTTACACCTCATTATTATCGCTATCATATCACATTATTTTTTACCGATTTAATAACTTTTACACCAAAAACTTTTCATCCAAAAGTTTTGCCACTTCCCAAACACACTCGTAATGTTTTATTTTTCTTATATCTACTTACACCATCACGTCTTCCCTAGATTTTTTTTTTTTTTTTAACTTTCTAAGGTTAATAAGAATTCAAACAAATATAATGGAAGAACAACCATATAAGCATGAATTGGATTACATGCCGATTGGCATGGAAGCACATAGTCACCTGCATCAAGCACTCAACAAAACCACTTAGTTATAATCAACTAACACAGACAGTGAAAACAGTAGGACCAATATTTGAAAAAACATGCTCAAGCCGTTACGACCAGTTGAACACATTCAAAAGTTAAAACCTTGCAGACATGGCAATGAGCAAATGATAACATTGCAGTCAACAGGTCTGTGCGCGCTTTCAATTCTGCTGGGAAGCTTGCATTCTATAATATTCAGTATCTCTACTCCCAAGATCCAAGACAATCGTCCCTAATTGATTTCTCAACAATAATCTATAAATATTATGTCCGAACCAATACAAAGGATCCAAAGTAACATATATAATTTAGAGTGCATATTGAAAATGCGCCGCCGCCGCCTATCTCTACTCCCAAGATCCAAGACAATCGTCCCTAATTGATTTCCTAACAATAATCTATAAGTATCATGCCCGAACCAATACAAAGGATCCAAAGTAACATACAAAATTTAGAGTGCATATTGAAAATGAGCCGCCGCCCCACCCAAACCCACCCACAAATGGAAGCTAACATTTTTGTAGTTTTCCCATTAATCCAAATCAAACCCCAACAAGAAACAACAATAGAAAGAAGATTAAGGAAATACGTTCACCAGCATCGGTCCAACTTTTGACCAAAGAACAGTGAATGTATGCAACATTTCAACAAATGATAGAAGATTCTATTAAATGTAGCATTCAATTCACATTGGAGCATCAACAAAGTCGAACCCACCAATTCTATAGTGAAGCTTTCTTCACTCCCTTGTGCATGCTGCATATGTTGTTGCTTTTAATTCCTGGATAGCCCTTACGTGCTTCATCATGGCTTGACAAATGGCATAAATCCACTAGTCAATCGCAGCATGTATCTAATTAAAACTGCTACTAGTCTCCCCAATTTATCATGGCAGAAATTGTTTTCAATGTGATGACCACAATATCCCATTACAACACGATTAAAAGAAGTACGGATTGAACAGATAACAATAATATCTCATTATGTCAATTAATTTTCTGAGAATAAAAAATTGAGACCCGATTCATACCAGCGCAGCTATCCGCATATCTACTCCTCTTCTGTCCAATGCCTGTTGTAAACACTCAGCTACATCTTTGCCTCTCTGAAGAGCAAAATAAACATTGATTAGTGGCTGTACAAGTACGGTTTTGAATTTACATGGACAGGCAATAACTTATAAATATGTGGACAGCTATGTATCAAAAATGATTTGTTTGTTGCTTCAAGAAAAATGGACAACTTCACCATAATTATGCAGGATGCAGCCTATTATAGTAGTCATATTCAGCCATGTCATTAGCTATTTCAACACAAAATAAACATTCAATACTTTTTAACGAAGAGTTGATTAAGGTCTTGCAAATCATAAAAGATAAAGAATCACTGGCATGAATTTGTCTTTGAACATGCTGCTGATGGAGATGACTAAAAGTTAGGAAAGATTATCAACATCAGTAAAGGTCAATAAGAATGCTTCGGGTAGGTAAAATTTTAGCAAACCAGCCTCTGATACTGCCTCCATAAATTTTTTGTTCTTTCGTCAGCTCATTTAAGTGAGAATGGATTCCATATTTAACAGTAATGTAGAGGTTGAGAAACGAAAATTTTGTGAATGATTCATTCTGTTGACTCAGCATTTCATCAAATGCATGTGAACTACAGCGGGACCATACGAATGTAAGGCAAATGAATTTCTAGTAACAAACTTACATAAACAATGTTATTTTGTACTAACCAATTTCGATCAACAACATCCTGGCCCCAAGATGATTTGTCATCAATAACATAGGAGATACTCCACATGCAATACACAATTCAGGAACCATATGAAATGATATCAGAATTTATACTTCCATTGCTCATCGAAATTACACCAATTATTCAAAGCAATCACCATAATACCATATATGTTCCAATAGAATTGTTATGAACAACGGCATTAACCAGAAATGCAAAGCAAGCATCAAGGTCATCAATACAATCAGCACTTGAAGGAATCATTAAGTGCAATGCTTATACTTGCATCAATATACATAGAAGGTTTCATACATACGAGTCAGAACAAGTAACCTAATAGGCCAGCCACAACGTATTGTAAACCAGAGGAGGTTACCAGAGGAGATTCCAGGATACATTATGAGTCAACAGCACTAATATACGAAATGATAAACAGCATATAACTAGCTTGGCAAATATTAATCTTCAAAAAAAAAAAAAAAAAAAAAATAGAACTAACTCAATGCCTACCATGTCTTCAATTGCAAACCCCTTTGTCCATTTGATAAGAATGCCCGATGAAACAGATGTTTGTCTCACAGGAAAAGAAAATGTAAATCCAAGCTGCCTCTTGTCTGGTGGAAGCTGGAAATTGGTACTTTCTTTCCCAACAAATTGTTCTAATGTTGATGCAATGAAATCAAACAGATCCTACAAAACAAGAAAAGCAAGTCATCAACAACTTTTACAAACCTAGGATGCAGGCAACATATCACATGCATATGACAACCAACGTTTCAATTGCACAAAAAGGATTGAGCAAACAAAAATGATTATCTGTATGCCTAAATCCGTACAGGGTAAACCTTGGTGTCAACAGAAAGAATATAAGCTTTATAAAGGCTAGGCCAGGTACCTCACTTGTACTGGTCATCAAATGTTGGGGAACAGGTTGGCTTTCAACTTGGTGATCCAAGATGGTAGACCTTTCACCCCCAAGCTGAACACGCAAAACTCTGAAGTTAGTGCCTCCTAGATCGAGCGCATAAAAAATTCCCTTTTCACTCCTGATAGCAAGCACGAAACGCCAGAAATCATAAATAAGCAGTCTAAAGCAGTGTACATTCGTTGACTCCATACCAAGCCACAGAATGTCACATGACAACAATAAGTTTCTAGATACCAGGAAAAGAACATCGCTACTCACAAAGTCGAAAATTTCAGATCCTAATTTCCAAGAATAGCCACCTAGGCCTATTGGTAGCACATAAACAGACTGTGCTAAATGTGATCCATATGAGCCTGAAAGAACAGGCATCAGGATTGCATGAACTTCAGTAATGTATGCTCCCTTGACTTCCAGTTAGACTATCTAGAAAATGCAAAAGGAGGCCCCCATCTCCACAATAAAAAACTTGAACAAATGAGACCAATGCTTTTAAATCAGGGGAAATTAACTATCAATATCCAGAAAATGCAAAAGGGAGCCCAATCTCTACAATAATCAACTCGAACAAATGAGATCAATGCTTTTAACTCGGGAAAATAACACTATCAAGGATTGAAATATGGACCAATATACGCATATATGAGGTGTCACCACATAAGCTATGCAATTCGAAACTAAAAAAGTGACAGTTGTATCCTATCCTTTTATAATGTACCCTGTACCCTTTTTTCCCAAGATGCAGATGACGCTTGTTACACCATCCTAGTCCTACTACACAAACAAGAGCAAATGGTGAAGTACAACATAACAACCCAAATCGGAATAGACCACAATATTGAAAATGTTGTTCATTACAAGTAGGGAACATCTCTAGGGAACATCTCTGTTAAAAGCTATATTAAAAGGTTCAATACAAAGCTCTTCTGGGATTTAATCACCTTAAATAAGCTTCCCTCTATTACTTACCACAAAATCAAACCCAAGCTATAGAACATTGCACTCACACGAAATTAACCCAAAAAACAATCAAATAACAGTTGAGACGCCTGGTCCAACATAATGCACATTAAATTTTATCCAGTTCAATTTTGTAAAAGGTCAAACCAGACATTGAAATTTCGCTGGCAATGTTACAGCTGACCCACTTTCCGATAAACCGTGTCACCAACAATTAGTGACAGCCGATTAATGAGTCGTGCAATCACATCACTGCCACGACAGCATTGCCCTCGTGGTGACCATTGTGACATCACCCGTTACTGAATGAAATATTTGGATCACCGAAAGTGGTTTCGTATGCAATGGTCCATGCAGATGCCAACCATCTGATTGTGTGCTTCATATAGCTCAAAATGCTCTCTCCTGTGCCTCGCAGGATAAGCATTCAGCACCAAGACAAAGAGAAGCTGAAAAGGATGCATCTTGAAATCTGACCAATCTGTAAAAACCCATCTCCCCACTAGCTTCACCAAAAAAAAAAAAAAAAAAAACCCACCATCCCCAACTCGGACTTTCTTTATATTTCGACCCATAAACTAGAACAACAATAAAAAAATCACAATGTGGGCATTTTGCAGCATGCCCAAAAGAAAGAAAGCCATAAATTTAAAATTAGGAGAACCAGAGAAACTCTGCACCCTACAAGAGGAGAGATGCAGAACATCTCTAACACTCAACACAATAGACTCGTGCAACAAATCAAGACTTACATACAAATTTTAAAAATATATTTCAAAAATAGCCATAATGATACACCCAATAAGGGCCGGAGGAGGGGCGGAGCCAAAATCATCACATCAAACAAAGAAAAGCAAAGAAGATAAAAAAGAAAAATGAAGGGAAGTGTATTTGGAAAACCTTTTCTTCTCCAATATTGAAAAAAGAAAAATAAACTAAACAAAACAAGCAAAAACAGAAGATAACAAATACAACATTGGAAGGACTGCCACCGATCAAAACAAAACTAAGTAACGCCCAAAGCTCACCCATTTTATCCAAACGGCGCACTAATCAAACAGAGAAAGACAAATGTTCAGAAAAATCTATATGAACAGAAATAACGATCACAAACATCAAACAGCGTAACTGACTAAATAAAAAAGCGGGCATCGCGAAATCTCTAACCAAATAAAATCTAAGTATACCCATTCGGGAGATTATCCACGAAGGTGAGCAACATCTTGAGTTTGCTTCCGCCTTCGGACGCCAGCCCAGCATGCATCTCCACCGCCATCGCATCCACCAGCTGCCTCAGCCGCCCTCTCGACGTCGAGCACCCCTCGTCGAATTCCCTCAAAACACCCACCACCCGGTTCCACGTGCGCCGACTCCTAACTCGTCGGCCCACGAGAATAGCAGCGATCGCGCAGGACGTGACAGCGCAGCTCAAAGCCAGCCCGAAAGCAACCTTCCCGACCATTCTCGGGCACTTCCAGTCAAGCCATCAACGGTCACGCAAAGAACTCTAGACTGGAAACCGAACGCAGATGAACTGTTCGACAGATGGCAAAGCGGGCGGGCCAGCCGGCCGAGAGATGCGGGGTGGGAAGAGAACGAAATGGAGAGAGAGAGGCTTGGGGAGCTGCGTCTGCTTGGTCTAAGTAGCGAAACTGGGCGGACTAATTAAAATACGAAATGCCGGATTTGCCCCTGTATATCATGAAAATGACGGCTGTGTTTTTTTTTTTTTTTTGCGGGGTACTTAATGACCTTTGACTTGTGTCGGTTGCGCTGGTTTTGCTCGAAAACAGAAACTAGAATCGCGCGAATAGATAAGGTGAAAGAATTTCTCGCACCTACCGGAACTGCTCTCCACGGATCATATCCAGACCGTTCATCACGCTCGATACAGATCCCATCAGAAAATCCATTTCTAAAAATTGATTCGTTAGTCAGATAATATAACAATTGATACAATCGATTAGAAAGAGAAGCACCCGCTCTTGAAGAAGAAAAATATCCGTGCTCATAAATGGACAGTTGATTCCAGTGGGGCCCATATAGAGGACGGTGTATGGAGTGTCTGATTATTTGGGAGCAGCTGCCACGCGCAATCCGTTGTACCTCATTCACCGCGCCCGGTACCGGTGTTTTGACGGATTCCGGCTCCACTATCCTGGTTCAGTACTCCGCGTGACTACCTCCATACTGTAGTATAACGAACTCTCCCATGGAACTTCGAGAGGATTGGCTTGGCCTGGTGCATGCGGAATCGCGCCGTGGAGGACCAGCTAATATTGTAACGTGGTACTCCAAATCTGGAAGATTCGCCACTAGACGGTACAAAGCCTAGGTACGTCACTCAACTACAAGGCTCTCTATTTTTAAATCTACGCCGTTCATACCATGCCCGCAACAGAACGCAATAAAACGTGAACGCAATACCTGACAAGAAAACTAAGACGGGGCTGATAAAAGATTGGAAGATGCATTGATTGGATTGACCATTTTAATGGTTTTAAAGCTCAATTTTAATATTTTTTGGCTGATCATCTTAATTTTTCTGTGATTAACGGATTCTATCGCAGTCGGATAGGGCTGCAGAGACCCGTAGAAGTGAGTGTATTGAATGTTGGGTGCGTCCCGATGGACTGAAGTGGTTGCCAATTCCACCACGCGCCTACGCGGTGCAGCGTCATCGCTGCCACGGCGAGGTGGAGTTGGCCCAGCCATAGTTTTTGGTGTCCCTGGTCATCGCAGCGCGGCCAGCTGGTGCTATAGCCGCTATACTACACTTGCGTGGTCACGAGTAGGACCACAATGGGCGGGGGTTGGATCGGAGGAAAATGAGAAATGGAAATTAAAGGAGTTATTAAAAAAATATGAACGAATTATAAAAGTAATGTTTCCTACGAATTTTGCATGGAGCAGTTGGTAAAAATGGTCATTTTATTTTTAAATATTTTTTTACATCTAAATTATGTAAAAGATAGTATAAATTTATGGTGCCAAAAATCAATTAAATGGGAAACCTACTGGTGCGTTTGGCAATATAAAAGGGTAAAGAGGAAAGGAGGAATGCATAAGTTTTTAAACTTTTTGAAAGTGATATGATATGAAATGAGTATAATCGAAATAATAGGCTAGTTATGCAAAAAAATAATTATAATATAAAGATAAAAATGAATAAAGTATGATAATTAAAAGTAAGTAAAATGACTTGAATACATGGCAAATTAAAGGAGCGTTCGGTAGTATGCTACATCGTAGATTTCTGAGGTGGAATAGGAATTGGGATTTAACTGTGGATGCGGCAATAAATACTCATGTTGTGAAGACTACTAGTCCTACGGTTTCTCATCCTATTCCATTCATCAACCATACTAAAGGTCACCTAAGTTTCTCATTTCCCTTTCCTGAAGTAACATTACCAAAAGCATCCTGTATTTTATAAATATTTAGCATCATTTTCCCTGTGAATGTGGATTTGTTAGATTTTGAAAATTAATATGTAATATGCAAATTTTTTTAATATCTTATTTTTTGACATCACAACTAAGTACATCAAGATGAATATTACAAATGTACTTAGCTGTAATGTCAAGAATTAAAACATTAAAAAATTTACATATTACATATTAACTAAGTACATTGAGATGAATATTATAATTCTTATAAAAAAATGAATGTTATGATGGTGTGGATACTAAATTACGTGAAAAGTGAAAAACAATCTATATATAAACTATTCCATGCAAACCTTTTATAGATAATTATTTCTTAAGTCAAAATAGTAATGAACATGTAAAATACTTTTTGATGTGTTAATTTTATTGAAATTTAACTGTTACCCCATTTAGCCTACCTTTTTCTTTTGGTATAGACAAACAGTTTGGTCCCCCTAGAACCCCTCCTCAAATACTAATTACAACAAGGCTTTGAGAGGGGGGCACCAAACCTAGAAGCCAAAAATCTAAAAAAAAATCCAAAATGTTACAGAAAATGATTGTCTATACCTATAAAGTTTGTTATGCAAGCTGGAGTTGTATCTTCCCAAGTTACTTGATCACCCTTTGAGTTCTTCGCCCAATTTGCCAATTAATACGCCACTTGGTTCCTTTCCCTAAGAATATGGTTAAACTTAATGTTTTGAAACTGTGTTCTCAACTCTCTTATCTCCTTTATTAATGCCCTCAAGTCTAATATAGTTCTTGTATCGTTTTGGAACCATATTATTACTATCTGAGAGTTCGATTCTATTTTTACTTCCCTAACATGCCACCCAACCAACCATCTCATACCAAGAAGGATGACTCTGATTTCCTGCTCAAGCGAATTTAGGGGTCCTTTCTCTTTTCATGTTCTGCCAGCAAAAATTTCAGTCCCTAATCACATCCCCATAACCCCTTGGAATTGGTTTTTCTTTTTTCTTTATTGCCAGCATCAATATTGACTTTCCATTTTCCATTCTTTGACTTTTTCCATCTAGCTAACCTTTGTTGGGCCATAAAACCTCCTACCCACAATAAAATCTACGATTGATGCTGGCGTATGTATGTTCTACACTAGTTCATAGTTTCATGCAAAGGCCCCTCTAAGCCATCCATTGCCCATCTGTTTCTATGAAGCCATATTCAACAGGAACATATGATAAATAGAGGTAAAATAGTCGGATCTTTGTCCTTACATAATGACTTTAAAAGATTTGTTATATCAGAAAAATTCTTAATTACTAGGTGGTAGAAAGATGGTGTGTTGAAGGCACTTCTAGAAAATATGCAAGTTGTTCTTTATTTTTTTTTTAAAGTTGACATAGGGGGAAGTGAGTCTCAATCTAAATCCCTCATTTAGAGAGATTTAATTTAGTCGATAAAGCTTGTATTAACAACTTCCACCCAAAGAGTTGGATTTTTCTTGCCACTTTCATCTTCCAAATTTTCTTTACAATTTATCCTTCATTAGTTTCTACTTTCTATCATTGGATCAATTTTATCTTCGCTTTCTTTTTCTTCTTCTCTTTGTGCAAGTTTGTATGCGGACCTTACATAGAAATTATCATCTTTTTCTAAACCCTGATAGAAGCTATCCTCAGTCTTCCCATTTGGTATGGTCAAGTTGCTAATCAAGTCTCATTCCTTGCTTCCTACCACTCTTTTGATCTCTATTTACTTCCATTCCTTCTTTGCCTCATCCATAAAGGCATTCCACTTTCTAATTTTCATCAATTCCCTTGGGGAGAGGACCAAGGGAATTGACAAATAAATCAAATTCTAATTCACTCTTTTTTGTTTAAAATCATTTATTTCATAAAGATGGCAAAAAATTATCTTGGACGTAGTTTTGAGTGCACCGTATATGTTTTGAAATATTTATAATCATATATAATCATCATTATTTATCTACTTTAATAGTATGTGTATTGAAATATTGTAATAGCTTATAGAATCATTTATCTATACATGGAGATAGTGTGGATGTTATAAACCAATAATTTGAAAATAAACATACAAATTAAATAATTTTGTACGTTTGTTATACGCGTTCGTCACTTTAATCAAACGCCGGCTAAGCAGATATTTGATTTTGATTAAACGAGTAAATGAAATGCCAAACTTCATGGAACTGACGCAAGTGTGTGTATTTGATGTATCTATTTTTTTTTTAATACAAGCCCGTGTACGTTTGATCATATACCAAAATTTATCATTTTTGCTGTAAAATTTTGAAAATAAAAAAATTCATCCCTCTCACGATCACTTGCATAAGAAAATTTGAAAATTTCTTATTTTTAAAATTCTATATAAAGTATATGTAAGAATCCAAATTTATAAATTTCGATATTTGAACTAAAAACACAGGAGCCTACATAAAAATACAAATTCTCTTTCCAAAAATATTAACGCATGAGGTTTGCATAGGATCATTTTTTTTGGATAAAATTTGGATATGATCATTTTCTACGTATTTATTAGTTTTTATTTATAATAATGACTCTTTATTAATTTTATTTTCTTTTATATTTCTTAATTTGATTTCTATTCCTTATTCCCAATATTTAACGAATCAAAGCGTCAACGATTTACACTTTTCCATTGGAAAAAAAAAATAATTACTCGAGTAGGCATTCAATCATTCCTACAAATCAAGCACCCGTGAAACTCACAAAAACAGGAAATAAAAGAAACAGCGGTCAGCAGCCATTGGAAAAAGGTCAATAATAATTAGGTGGCTACTGCGTCCACACTGAAATAACATAAGATGCATGGCCCCATGTGCGGAAAGGTACCAGCTAGCAATTAGCTGCCCAACCCAGTGTTTGGTTGGAATTTTGCACGTTTAAATTGGTAAGGTCTAGGCCGAGGGCCGACTCATCCCGACGTGGAAGCGGTCTTCCTTTGGACTCTGCCGCCAACTTTGAATTCCGTTTTGTTTAATCTCGACTATACATGCCCGTGGATGTAAATATATGTTTGAGCAACGTCCCTGCTTAAATAAGAAAACGGCTTCTGCAGGTGCGTTTGGAGTGGTGAGAGCGGAAGATTTAATGTTCAAACCATTGGATATAGGCAAAAGCATCGTTACGCTGCCCTTGGGAGTATACATCCGGCAAGTATCTAGTCATCTAAAACGGGTAACCAGATATATTATATATACAAAAATGCATTCTTTCCATGTTTACTAATGATGAAAACTTGACTTTTTTTACCGTATTTAATATCATTTATTTACCTAGGAGAAGTTTTATCAAAATTATATACAAGCAATATTTGCTTAAAAGTATATGTTGATTTGTAAACTATAAAAAATACTTAGATCTATTTATATATATATATATATCAAAATGTTATAATACTTTATAGAATTATTTATACATATAATAATGATACTTTACATTGTTTAGGTGTTTAAAATATAACTTTAGATTTGATATTTAGTGTTAAAATATTTTGTTGTGTTGATATTTATAAATAAGACTCATACATAATGACATTAGGCAAAGAAGGATTTTCATAACAATATAAATGATATTAGATACAATAAAGGATATAGATTTTTCCACAATCGTCAAAATGAAATGTCAAATAGAAATGTGGTTTTATAAAAGCACAAGCCCTATATGTTTTTCTAATAAAGAAATTCTCTATATGTTTTTATTAGAAACATATATTTTGTTTCGGTCACTTAAATAATCGTTTAATTAAAAACAATAAATAACCAATCCCCATAAGACCTTGTATCTTTTACTTAGTATTTCGGCGAATGATTTATTTTGGGTTCTTATTGTCGTTATATACTTATGTTTTGTGACTATAATACATAGAGCACGAGCGTCGGCTAATTGAACAACACAAATCTAGCTAAGTCTCTTTATATACAATATTAAAATAAAATTATAAAAATTAAAATTTACTTATATATAGGTGTCTAATGTAAAATCATTCCTTTTTGTTTATTTAAGATAAATCTAAACAACACATTATGAATAACTAATTTTTGAAACTCAACACATGTGAAGAATAATTTCAAAAATGTTCGAAGTTAATTAAGAATATTGAGTGGATGTTACAATAATAAAGTTCCAAGTAAAAAAAGAGTACAGATTTTTCTATTTAAAATGAATCGGATATAATAACCAAACTTCACTCAATCAAATTATGATCATTATTGAGGCGATAAATGGAATAAATTTGCATTCCTCGTGAGAATTGGTAAGAACTCCAATGAATATAATTCATGTGTCAATAATAATAATAATAATAAATATCACCTTTATCTAACACGAATTAAAAAGTGTGTGTGAATTGGTAATGAGAGACTACTTGGTAATAACCAAGTGTTGGGAATGGAATGAAATTAATATGATAAATGAAAAGTAAGAATAAATTCGGAATAATTAGGTTAATTGTATAAAAAACATCACAAAATTATTCAAGTATAATACTAAAATATAAAATATAAAAGTTTGAATAATTAGTAAGAATGACTTTTTGAATTTCACTTTCAAAATATCAAATACTCGCTAAGATGAAATGAATTTTGCACAATGATAAGTAATATGACTTGATAGTTAAAGTGAGAATAAATTTTGTAATGGTAAAAAAAATATGAAAAAATAATTGACTTAAGTAAAAGTAAGATAATTAAATAATTAATTATTTAATGTTTTTGACTTTATCTCATTTAATTCAGTTCCAATAGGATTACAAAAGGCTAAACGTTTCCTAAATTGAAATAATTGATATATTTACAAAATTTGATCAATATTATATTCATGTCTCTAAGTTTGTTGAAATTGTAAATATGCTCTCAAAATTTACATAAAATTACAATTGTATCTCCTTCTATTAGGATGTCGTTAGAATTTTATAGAACATGATAATAATATCCTTTAAGCTAAGTCATACACTTGTATTTTGCATTGCAAGCATATTTGTAAAAAAAAAAAATTTAAATAACAATGTATGTACAAAAAAATAAAATAATAAAATAGCAAATAAATTTACAATATATAAAAAATTTTAAGTGTATTATCTGGCTTAAAAGACATTATTATCATTTTACAAAAAATTCTAGTGAGACGCGCTTGAAATTTTATGAAAAAATTTGAAATATATGTGCAATTTTAGCAAACTTGGAGACATTTGCAAAAATCCCTTACAAAAACAACCGAAGATTCCAAAAGCCGGATACATCATCCTATACGAATGATCCAGTGATCAAGAAACGTGTGGATCCACTTTGGACGGTCCAAATTTGTTAGACTTCGAGATTCGTGCGAGATTCCTAATCCATCGAGCCAGCGATCGTGTAAACCATTTATTTTGCGCCACTACCACTCAGGAAATAGGAATTTCAGACGCTTAAAAAAATATATATCTGCATACAATTGCCCCGCCATCCATTTCAGTGGCCAGGATCACTTCAACGTCGCCGTAGAACTGATGGCGCAAGCGCATTACGCCGCACGATGATATCATGCATCTCCGTTAAAGCCAGGCCATCAATTTTTGCTAACGAGAACCCCGTGTAGGTTTTCTGCCATTGCAGCGTCCGAATGTCAGACGTCCATCACGCATTCGGTGTTTCCGAAGTCCAATCAGAACCGTTGAATAGATACTTCCGACTATTCAACCAGCGTAAAAGCAAATAAGGCTAACCCCTACAAAGGAATTTCTAAACGACGGGCTTGAATCGATTCTTTTGAAGAAAAAAATTTCCGAGCATTTATTGAAACCGAGAAACTACAGATTCGATCACTTTCGGTCATTTAATCTTTTGGCCTATGATTCCAAAAGTCCAGATTTTAAAGAATTCGTGCGGAGAACGTCCCCGAGAACGAGCCACCACCAGTTAATAAATGGGTACAGACTCACGTGGAAACGTCAGTCGTTATTTACGGAACTGCCTAGCAATAAAGAGGTGGAAGCAGCAGCAGCAACTTGCGCTTTGATAAGATAGGTTGACGACGTTGACGAAAATGGTTCTTTAATCGCGGACCAGCTTTCCGAATCTCAATACTTCGCTACTCCAGCAGACCATCCGTACACGTGCATGCCAGTTAGTCACGTGCCATCAGCCAGCCCACTTCGAACCACGGCCAGCTAACGGTGGGACCCACCGCAGCTACCTCTCAGAGACAGATGGGTGGATATGGTAATATTTTGGTCTGTGTGATGCAGAACTTTTTTTATTTTTTTTTATACATGCAATTTTAATATTTTTGACTTTATTTGATATTTATTTTTAAATTTTAAAAATAAAAATACACTAATTATAAGCACTACAAAAATGAACATTTGTTGGCCCACAAGTAAACTTTTTACTTTAAGCTTTTCAATATAAAATTTTTCACCTTTTACAAGTATCTTGTTTTTTAATTTTTTCGCATTTTTATATAAACCGTCATATTTTTCAATCATTTTTATACGGTTATCTACACAACTAATCTATTTATTTTAATTTTATTGTCTTTGCTCTTCATCATTATTCATATTATATCATGTAATTTGTTATCAATTTAACAACTTTTACACCAAAAATTTTTCCTTTTCAAATTTTATCACTTACCAAATACACCCTAAATGTGAATTCTCGACAACCCATAGATATAGTTTGATAAGATATCATACTAATGAAGCATTGTACAGCAGACCTACTATTAAAAAAGATCTTCATTTTGCAAAAAATTCTTGTGCACCTTTTTAACCACAATTTTAGATATCGATTGCATGACTATCTACTTTTTCTATCATTATTTAAATATTTGAATTATTTTCTCACATAATAGCAAACAAGTATTCTATATATTATCACCACGTATCAAATGCATCTCTATTCCAGAACAGTCACTGAATTGTATGACGCCACCTTCTTTAAATGATGGTCCATTGGACGCTTTAGCAGATTCCAATCGCTTTAAGTTGGGGGCGGTGTGGAAAACGGAAGCCGTATCACTAAGATTCTCCCTGCTTTGCGTCGCCACCTTCCCTTTTTTTTTTTTTATTAAAAAAATCCTCCCCAAAATTCAACTCCATTTTGTTGCCTCACTAACTTGTGCAAATGAATGAAGCCCACAACCAATTATAGTGGAACACATCTCATTAGCGCATGCGAAGACCGAAGGGGCTGTTACATCACATATAAGAGTGGTTGCTAGCTGCACGCGTGTGAATCAAATCAAAAAGAGCTCTCAAAAGGATGGAAGGAAGGTGGGGTAAGGGAGATATGGACAGAAGCCTTTGGATGATTAAGACACCACACGCACACAAATTCCCTCGCGTTGGATTCCAATGGAAAATAGAAGAAGGGCACTTTGGGCAGTTGAAGTCGCTCGCGGCAGAAAAGAAGAAGGGCATTTTGGGCAGTTGAAGTCGCTCGCGGCGGAATCGGACCCCCCCAAAACCGCTCCGCTCCCTCTTCACTCTTGCCCTGCCCTTTCACGAAGCAACGAGGCATAAAGCCATACACAGTTGCAAAATACAAACTTCTCTGGCTTGCGACGTGCTTGTCATTCTTTGGAAAAGGGAAGAGCGAAATCAAGATCTTCCGGTCAAATCTCTCTTGCCTCTCGAATAAAAAAGGCATTTTTTAAAATTAATATGCTTGTTTGAAAAGGGCAGGGGGCCAATTAGAACTCGGTCCTGGTGGGAATTTCCTTTTTTTTTTTTTTTTGGGCTGGGGTGAAATGATCGGCCTGGATCGGGGCAGAGAAGAGCGGCTACAGTTAAACACTCGACAGGCGAACGGGAACGCCAGCAATCCGCCGCCGTACGTAGCAGCTGTCCTCCGCTAATTCCAGCTAAGCGGAAAAGCTACGCCGTGCTGGGATGGCTTTTTCTGGTCCCCATTCCGTGGAGAGGAAAAACGAGGAATATGATTTTTACGGCCATGCTCTAGAAACATGGTGAGCTTCTTCATTTGTTAGCTGGATCAACATTTTTGCTAATATTTTTTTCCAAACAAATTATTAAAGAATTGCCATATGGTTTATTCATATATGGGCTAAGATTCCGTTGTTTCTTAAGCCAATCAAAAATATATTAACCCTTGCTCCCTAAATATATATTATCTTTATTCATGACTAGGATAAGATGCAGATGCGATTCACCTTAGTACAACCACATTTTTTTCCATATGGGTGTGTTTGACAATTGATAGAAAATGTCAAGTTAAAACTTTTCAATCTAAAACTTGTCACTCTCCACAACTTTCATATTTTTTATTATTTTTTCACATTTTCCTGTACAACTACCTTATTTTTCAATCATTTCTATACAACTATCTATACAACTAACCTATCACAACTAACCTATCTATTTTAACTTTCTCATCTTTACTACTCATCATTGCTCCTATCATATCACACCATCTGACAACTTTCACTATTTAAAAGTTTTCATTAAGGGTGTGTTTGACAATGAGGAAAAAATGTCAACGTAAAACTTTTCAATCTAAAACTTTTTCCTTTCTACAATTTTTATATTTTTTAATTATTTTTTCACATTTTCCCATACAGCTATCCTACTTTTCAATCATTTCTATACAACTATCCATACAATTAAACTATCTATTTTAATTTTATCATCTTTACTTCTCATTATTATCCCTATCATATCACATCATCTGACAACTTTTACTCTCCAAAACTTTTTCATTAAAAGTTTTATCCATTCCCAAACACACCCTAAAAGTTTTATTCATTACCAAACACATCATATATCTTCATTTCGTCCCGTCTTATCCAATTCATGAACAATTATATTTTGTATGATATATTTGATGCATGATTCTAAAATTGCTTGCTTAATATATTTGTACACCTCATTTTTCCACGCTGCAAGAGATAGCAAAAGCAAAAATACAAATACTATCATTTTTAAGATGTATTAAGTATCATATTGTTGAATGACACATCCACTATAGATATTATTTTTATTTTTATTAAAATATTTTTCCATTTTGATATTGTTTTTTTTAAGTACGTTTGATATTAGTTAAAAACATTTTTAGTGAAAGCTTTTTCCCATGTCTTTAATTACCTAGTGCAATACTTTTCAATTATTTTTTTATATCTTTCTATAACCTTGGCTTGTCTATTTTAACTTATAAATACTTGAATAGATGTAAATGGTGGGATTGGAATAGAATGAAATAGCATAGTGTTAAAGTAAGAATAGATAGATTGGTTGTATAAAATTATACAAAAATGATTGAAATATCGAAATCAAAAAGGAAAAAGGGAATTACGCGCTGACTTTTGCATTATTTATGCCATTCCATTTTTGTATAAAAAATCATTTTTCAATCACCTCATTATGATTATCCTGACATATTATATCACTCTGAACATTTTCAATTTTTTTAAACTTAAAAAATGAAAAATCTCGGCTTAAAATTTTTTTCTCGTTTTTCCTAATGTCAAACCATAATTTTCCATTTTTAAGATATAATAATTTTACTTTTCAACGTTCCTAATATATATATTTTTTTATTATGAATGACAATTATGAATCACATCCAATTGGATTCCGAAGAGGCCGACAACATATCCTCGTGAATGGGATTCACACAACACGAAGGACGCCAACTGGCATATGGAATTTTTTATTCGACTTAGCCATTCGAAAAAGTTAGACAATTTTTTCTGTCGCTTCAGAGAATTTTTTTTTTTTTTTTTAAAAAAACGAAAAATCGGATGAAATATTACAAATATTACTTACCATGAAAATGGGTCGTCGCACGTGGAAGAAACACTTTTGGGCCCGCTCGTTTGTCCACTTGTCAGCCGAGTTGTGGGGCCCACCTGGTGGCGGGAAGGTTTCGTCCATGCGCGTCACGTGGGCGCGCGGGCCCGGCGGCCACCCCGGCGAGGAACGAAGAGCGGCTGTACAAAATCCAAATCGAAGTGGCCGAGATGAGGCCCACCTGTTCAATGGTGCAGATCAACAAGCGTGTGTGGGGCCAGAGCAGCTGAGCGATGGAGGATATTCCCCAAAGGAGACGTTGACTCCTGACGTGGCCGTGACGAAAGAAACACGGTGCAGCTTCTAGAAGCATCGGACGTGACGTACGCACTGTGAAACACGTGCGGTACGGACTACGACTGTGTTTTACACTTAATTAATGTGGCGGGAAAGACATAAATGCATGATGACGGGTATTTATTGGGAATCAAGAGCTCGACCGCAGGGCTTCGTGCTCGAATTTAGCCGGTCGAAAGCTCGATCGAGGGAGCTGTGAATGAAAGCTCAGCTCATGCGGACGTGATAAAAAGAGGTATGGAAGGGGCGGAAAGGTAAGGTACTGAGGCCATTTCAGTTCTTAAATTAGGAAAGAATTTTATAAAGGAAAGAATAGACAAAAAGTGATGTTCGAGATTATTTTAGGATTGGATTAACTTTTCTTATAATGGAGTAGCCAGATTCCTTTCGTATTTTTATGCCGGACAAATGATCATATGTTCTCGAAGCTGTGCGGAAGAAAAAAGAAATGTGCAGAGAAAATTAAAAGGAAAGTACATTGATTAACATAACTAATAAACTTTAACTGTCTGTTTGGCTTGACTTTATTTAGTGGAAAGCAAAAAATTACTAGGAAACTCTTTATTGGAATGATCTCGTTAGTTTGGACACAATTTTTTTTGAAAAAATTATTTTGGGTTAATTTCAAATGTACCCATTATTTTTTTACTTAATTATAAATATACTCGCTTAATTTAAAAACTTTCATATCTACTCGCTAAGTATAGATGAAATTTCATTTATACACATTCCTTTAAGCGTAATTAAAAATCACCGCTATTCATTATAAAAAATGTCCAAAATGGCCCTTATTATTTAATAATAATAGTTGTTTAACTACAATAAAAGTTGAATAGTATGATAGAAACTCATCCGATTTGAAAAAAAAAACTAGGAAAAATAAATTTTATTGGTCTAAATATAATACTGATGATAATGAATGTTAGATTAATCAGTAGTATTTTGGGATTTTAAAATTATTAAACGTTTCTAATTGTCATATTGGATATATTTTGAATTAATGAAATACTTAGTGAGTATATGTGAACGTTTTTAAATTTAGTAGATATATTTATAAGTAGGGTTAATCTCAAATATACTCGTTACATTTACTTTTCATTACCAATATACTTACTAAGTTTTAAAACTTTCACGTATATTCATAAAGTATTTCATTAATTTTAAATATACCCAATAGGACAGTTAGTAATGTTTAATGATTTTAAATTTTCAAAATGTCTTTGATTAATCTAGCATCTATTATCATTGGTACCACATTCAAACCGTCAAAACTTATTCTACCTAGCTTCTCTCTTAAGTTAGATGAGTTCCTATCACACCATTTAACTTCTGTCATCGTTAAATAACTATTATTATCAAATAATAAGGGAAATTTTGGACATTTCTTATGATAATTTTCAATTGTTCTTGACGGAATATATGTAAATGAAATTTCACTCATACTTATGGGTATATGTAAAAGTTTTAAAATTTAGTGAGTATATTTGTAATTATGGATAAATGTAGTGGGGACATTTGAAAATAACACTTAAAATTAAGCGCAAATAGAGTGGGTATATTTGAAACTAACTCAATTATTTTTTATGAAAATATGAGCCAAAGTCTATTTAATTTACATTCAAAATTTTATATTTTTCGAATATATACATATATTTGGTGAAATGAAAAATCAACAATTTTGAAGTAATTAAGTAATTTTTACCCCTCAGAAGCTATTGATTACTGAAATTTTATTAAATTTGTCAAAAAAAAAACTGCAACATTTCCTTCTAGCCTGAGCGTACACAATCATAATCCTTTTACCTTTCCACAAAAGTGTTTTAAAATGGTGGGCAACCAAGGTAATTATCATTAAGAGTTGGAAGATCGTGTAGGCCATTATATATATATATATATATGAAGGATTGATCATGTGGGCAGAAAAAGGATTTAAATCATGTAAAGATGAACGGATACAGCCACTAAGAAAGACGGAGATGTCTACAACCTTCCTCCTCCTGCCTCTTCCATCCATTCCACGTATATATATTCTCCTCGTGGCCAGGCTAGCAGCAGCAACTGGAACCTCCTGATGATCATGGGTCGTGACTGCGTGCTATTATTTTAACAATAAAAAAGTCATTAATTAATCTCCTTTGATTTAAGTCTGGTGGATATATAAGAAATCCAAGAAGCCCTGCTTGGGTTTGCCGCAGGCTCATCATATTAATAAAATAACATTCGTATTATATATTTCGGTGTGGCGATTAGATTGTGGCTGTATGGAATTTTTTTTTATTGATCGATGACAGATTTCCACGTGGTGATGATTCATATGTGTGACCCACGTACAAAACCAGGCTTGCCTAAGAGTACTAGTCATTCAATGCAGTCACAGGTGGGAACTGTGAAATGGGAAGCGACGGAGCATCCGGACTTGTACGGTGGATACATTCTACAAGCAGCAGGCAGCATACCTACTCATAAATCGCTTGCCTGCCAGCCTGCAATTGCATGCCTTATTTGGAGGTTGGTGCAACTGATGAATGCATGGAAATGGGAAGGAAGTGGGTCCTGTTTACAGCTAACTCAAAGGTGCATGCAGCCTGCAGGCAATAAAATCATTCCCGGACCGTGCCCTATCGCTGCAAGTCCATCAGCTTTAATTAATTCTGTCAGCGGTAGCAGAAGCACCGAGTCAAAAGATTGCTTGTCTCAATTAAATTCGCGTTACGCGGTTCCTATGGTTATTAGGAATTCTCGTCATTGGTCTCTCATTTTCTGCATGGGTATATATTTTTCTATTTTTCGTAAAAAAAAATGTAGTCTCAAGTCCCAGCTTTATTTACTTAGGGTTAGGAAGTGATAAATATTTTTCTAAAATTAAAACATCATGAACAGTTTTAAAAGATATTTTAGTAATTTCCATCCCAAAAAATGATTGATTTACGAAATCAAGAATAACTTATATGCATATCTACAAATTGTAGATTTTGATATGTAAATTAAATCCATGTAAATATATTTTTTCATAAGAAAACACAAAAAAAAAAAAAAAAACATATGAATTAGCCCGGCTACCTCTTACTATAAACTTTGAACACCCACCTCTCCATGCGTGCAGTGGGAATATCAAGTGTAATCGGTTTCACAAAAATTTCATGTATAGATTTTCCTAACATGCTTTTATAATATTGAAGTCAAACATGTGCTTAATTATGTATCTAATTATCTTAATTGTAAACTTATGTGCATCATGTAGAAGAGTAGGCAGTTTTTAAATATTAATCAAATTATATAACTTTGAAGAATTTTCGTTGGTATAATTGACCTGAGTTAATTGGAAACTTATGTGCATCATGCTGAAGAGTTGATAATTTTTAAATATTAATCAAATTATAGAACTTTGAAGAATTTTTATTAGTATAATTGACCTGAGTTTTCTATCAGAATGGTTTTTAGGCTTATATTCAAGTATAAAAAAAATAAATAAGATTACTACCACTTAGGCATTGTCCCTGTGGTAAATCCTCTTTCTACTACAAGCGTGGATTGGAATTCAAAAAACACGGGCATCATTTTAGCGCTCTCAGTGAGCTTTATTTACGCTAGTCGTCCCCAGTAATAGAGTATTTACATTGGTCCCTCCCCCCTTCTCAATATGGGTTATTTATATAATTGTTCCCTTAGTGCAACTGTGCAGGAGTATTTACAAAAAAAATGTCTCTCCAAGTGTAAGCATTATAAATGGGCCTAAAATGTAATTTCAAATGTTACAATGTGTACGATATTAATGAAAAATAAGATTACTGAATTTGATTTAATCAACATACACGTCATGTTAACTTAAACTACGATGTCATGTAGAAAATTTGGTAAAATTGACTTCACACGACTAATTATAAAGGTCTTTTTATTTTGGGTAATTTGCAAATATATCCACTTAATTTAATTAAAATTGCAAATATATTCATATAGTTTCTATCTCGTGAGCATAATGAAAAATAGATGGGTGTGTGTAAGAAGAGATAAAATTCTTACATAAAAATTACATATATAAGCTAGTAAAGTTATCTGCAAGCAAAAGAGCAGTCAAGAATAAGTGTGTTTTCCTAGCAAAAAAAAAAGTGTGTTTTTATGTTGAAAATAGTTAAAAACAACCAAGGGCAAGATACATGATAAGATTCATGGTAAAGGAATTTTGTCAAATAAAAGGTGTTGACTTTCACGAGATATTCTGGTTATGATGAAGATGAATTCTATTAGAATTGTTTTAAGTTTGACAACTAGTATGGATTTGGAGACTGAACAGTTTGACATAAACATTACGTTTTTTTATGGTGATTTAGAGAAAAAGGTATGGAGTAGCTCAAAGCTTTCAAAGTAAGGAAGGAAAATCTGATGTGCAAATTGGTAAAGAGTTTACACGAACTTAAACAGGTACCAATATAACGGTACATAAAATTTCAGTTCTTCACAAGATATCATGGGATAGCGAAACTGTGTATGATTCTTATATATTTATCGAAAAATTCTCCATCGATGATTTGATCATTCTCCTACTATATATGGGTGACATTTTGATTGTTAGTCATGATGCTAATAAGATTGAACGGTTGAAAATATAGTTAAGTGAATCTTTTTCTATGAAAGATTTGAGATTGACCAACAAAATCTTTGGCACCACGATTGTTAATAACAAGAAGAATATAAAGCTTTGGTTATCTTTATAAAGATGTATCAAAAAGATTTTTTTTAAAAATTCAACATGGATGAAGTGAAATTGGTTTCTACTCCATTTATGGTTCATTTTAAGTTGGGCTCTCATCATTATCCAAGAAAAGATGAAAATGATTCCTTTTACACCGTGTAGCTTGATGCATGTCATTGTACGAGACTCGAAATTACCTTAAAACTTCGTGCAGTGAGCCAGTTCTTATTACATCACAACGTTGCCACTAATAAGAATAAAAAAAAAAAATCGATTGTTATTCATTTTAATTACATCACAGCAGGATAACTAATTAAAAGGAATAGAAGAAAGTTAAAATAAAATAAAAATGGTTCCCTTCTGACTTACGCAAAACCTTGTGTGTTAAAGGATGCCACGTTTTTCCATTGGGAATAATGTGTCCACTGAAATGTAGATTATTTAAAAAGGTGGCGTCCAGAGCATCCCACTGGAACTTTTGAGACCTGTACCAACTTTTGGGGCATCTTTAAATATTCCCCTTTAATTTATTATATCTCAAAGTGAAGGGCTTGGCCCCTAGCTTTTTCTAAAAGGCTTGAAATCTCACAAGGCAAACCCCATGCCAATTGCCATATTTCGTCGTTGCCTTGTTGGGTTCTTTTCCCACCATGTTCTCCTGATTGATCATTCATGCCTTTTGCGATTCTGGATGTATTATTAGCCAAAATAGCAGCAGCAGCAGCAACAACAACAATTGCCAAGGCAACCAATACAACGTTTGGAATTGACATGTCATCCCACCTGTCCCATTCCAGCTGAAAAAAGCAAGCCCTCGAATGTGGACTCCTTCCGCCCACAATTCAATTCTCTTTTTCTTTTTTAGATATTTTTTTATCTGAAATTTTTATTTACAATATCTTATTTTACAAATTAAGTTTGTGAATATTTATAAATTTATCAAAAAAGAGACAAACTTCTCGAATAAGAGACATCACTTCCAATGAAAATCAATCTTAGACCAGGGGGAAGAACCCACACAGCCGGTGCACAATCCAATTCCTAGGTGCCATTTCAATGCCAACTGCAATCATGCAATCAAACAAAAAAAATCCTCGAGCATGGTCCCAAAATCCTGGCGGGGCCGATTTTCCAATTAGCACCGGCTGTGAGACGCGGCTAAAATGTAGCAGCCTCGGGCTTTCGGTGCTCAGCTGGAGCCTGGAGGTGGAGGTACGGGTATGTAATTGACAGATGGGTCCTTTCGACGGACCCCAGCACTACCCTGGCTAGAAATCCCTGGCCCGACCTTATGTATTACACTTGGTCGGATTAAGGTTAGTCCGATCCTAACAACAGAATTTTCGCAATTCGGGTTGAAATTGGAGTGAAATTTGAAACTTCTAAAATAAATTTTTGACACTTATTTAGACTAATATATGAATTCTAACATAATTATAAATAATTAAATAAATATCATTAAAAATAAATAATTTAACAAATTTAGTGGAAACGGGAAAAAAATGTAGTCAGACCAATATGAGCCAAGACAGACCTGCCCCTACCCGGGTTAATAAAAAATACTCCCAACTAATTAGGGGATTTTTTTGCATTTTCGATTCATTGGTTTTGCATATTTGTTTTTTTTTAAAATTTTTTTTTGATGTTTATGCATTTACATTTTAAACCCTGAAACTCTTGATTTTGTTGCATTTTAATCCCTGCGCTGATGATATTAAAAAATGGTTAAACTTTACAAAATGCCTAAATTGCCCTTCCATATTTTTCAAAATTCAAAAGTGAAAGTCCCTCCTAGAAACATTGTTTCATTTAGTTTCATCAATCTTGTGCAAATTTGGATTTTAAAAGGAACTTTTCTTTTAAATTTTGATAAATCTGAAAAGGTCTATCAAATGTCTAGTTTAAAAAGCTAAAATGTAAGTTTAAATAATTTAAAAGGGATAATTCCCTTTACATCTATAACAATTGTGCATAATTCTTAATATACTCACAGCATTTTATAAATTTATTTTATACCCATAATATTTAACTCTAAATTCCTCATATACCACGCCGTTAAAACCATCGTTATTTACCCCATTGAAAGACGATTTTGCCCATTTAAAATTTTTTAATTGAAATAATTTAACCTTAATATGACTCCATTGATAATAGTAAATCATTAATACGATATATTAAATAACTTGAAAGTCATATTAAGGTTGATTGATTTTAATTATAAAAAAGTTAAAAAGGCAAAATCATCTTTTCAATGAGGTAGATAACGGTGGGTTTAACGGCGTGGATATGAGAGGAATTTAGGGTGAAATGTTATGAGTGTAAAAGGAATTTATGAAATATTGTGAGTATATTAAGAAGTGAAGTATGTGCAATTATTATAGGTATAATAAGATGAATTATCTCAATTTAAAATACCAAAACAAATTGCGGCACTAGGTCTGATCTTGGGAGGCGAATTGCAGAGTTGGAGCAACCGCCGGCGTTCTATACGGATTTTGGATTGATTAACCAACCACCACCGCTCCCATGCCTGCTGAAGCAGTCATCGTACTGCAACAGTATTGCTTGTTTTTGATTGGAGAGTGATAGCCTACAATATTAGATAGGTACAACAAACTTGGTGGGATTCTGGGGCGGCATTTTATTATTCTTTATTATTTTATTTTTTTAAAAAAAACTTCAACCAGATGCCAGATTCGATGCTGTGCCGTTGGATGATGCTCTGTACCGACCAGCCGAATTGCCGCCACGTTTTCTTGAGATCCCCATTTTAGATATCTCTATCTCCGTTAAACTGTCCAACAATGCGCGTCTACATGTGTATCATCGAAGTGATTGCAAAATTCATTTTTTAATTTTTTTAAAACAATTTTATAGGTGTATTTAAATGCCGAATGATCTTTTCAGAACTTCAAACTGGGCCGAAAACTTATTTTTTTATTTTTTTGTCTTTTGTAGTGTTTATGGAAGTGTCCATGTAAACCCAATTGTCTTTTGTTTTAAATTTTTGTCCAAATTAAACTATTTATCATGTTTATCCATGTATATTTATATATAATTTCGTATAATAAAAACTTGTATACACACACACACACTAAGCATATACTGTACATGTTTGGAAAAAAAATAGTTATATATATTCGTTATGAAGAAATGCTTTAAATTTTAAAATATAATTTATAATGGAAGCAATTCTTTTTTTATTCTTATAATAGAAGTGATTCTTGATAGCATTGTAAAGCAAACCGTATTAAACAAAATAAATTATTTAGATTTAGGTAAAAAATTCAAAATAAAAAGGATTATACACCAGCTGTAATAAGCATAATTATTACCCACATTCAAGGAAGTTAAACATTGTACACATGCTATCTCATCCCTTCTATCTAAACACAAGCCACTCATTATCTCTATTAATGCTTATTTAATTAAGGTGTCGTCTTATATAAATACAAAAGCACTTTTGTTGATGTAAAGTACCAATTCTTTTGCCATGAAGGGTATAGCATTGTAGTAACTCGCCGACTATAAAAGTGTGAGGTCACAGGTTCAACACCTAATAGCTGCAAGTATAATAAGTGAATTTTAAAATTCAATCCTCTTATAATGGGGGTCTTTACAATTTTCCTCTTGTGGTAAGGGCTTCCGAAAAATTTCTCATCATAGTGTGAGGGTAGGAATGCGTTTCATTATAATATTCTAATGACATGATGATTGATAAACAAATTAAACAATTTTATTATGTTGATTACTTTTGTCAAATGAGGCACATGAGTATAATATTAAATTTTGATGGAATTATTTTCCTATTCAAACACATGATGTAAACCAATAAAAAAACACACGATTTAATATGTAATGAGTAAAGTAAATTTAACATTATAATTAAAGTAGGCAATAATACAAAGGTTCCCACGAAAATATTCGTAGAACCCGTTCCATTAATTAAATGTAATCTCTAATTTAATTAAGTTTTTCTTTTTTTTAAAAAAAAAAAACAGCATGGCAAGAAAAAGTTAGGCTAGGAACCGGTGCCTCTGAAGTGGAACCCACTCGATCGTGATTTCGCTGATATTGCACTCGTGCTCAGCAGCATGAATCAGGTAGGACCATGATGTTGTCCAGTACCGGTGGATATCTCCAAAGACGTGGACCGCCGATCTTTGGACCACCAAAATCTACGGAAATCGACACCGCCGATAGACATATTAGATATTTGTGATTTGATGAAGAGGACGATATCACCCAGCGAAGTCTATAGCCCATTGGCAGAAGATTATTTTTTTTCAGATTTATGTATTATATGTGGCATCAGAGCGGAAATTGAGCCAGTGAGCAGCACATCCATTCAAGAATGTCTTCCGCAGATCAGAGTATAAATAAATAAGCTTCCTTGAGTCTGATTTTTTGCATAAGCTCCCTTGAGATTGATACGTGTAGGCTATGGTGAGGATACATAAATAAGCATTGGATAAGTGAAAGCAGCATTGGCGAAAACGTACAAAGAAATAGTTGGCTCATGAGAAGCTCTACAAGCAGAGATGAAATTTGACTCAAGGTCGACCTCACCCTAATTCTAGAATTCGAAAAATTGATTCCGTCTCTGATTCGTATCGAGTTAGTAATTCGGGTTGAAATTTTGAATCAATTTTATTTCTTTTGGTAATTTTACTTATTTTATCCCGGGTTAGTCATCCGGGATATGATGTTCTTATCATTTAAGTATGATGTGATGCAATTGGAATTGCAAAGGAGTTCATTTTCATAGCATTGGCCACTAATAGAACGAGGATTGTCTATCCGAGCAGTCACTTAAGCATTTATAAAGGTCAAGCATAAAACATAGTTATTAAAGTCTAATTTTTTTTACCGCTTAATGTAACTAAGGTTTTTATGGGTGTGTTTGTTTACATCAAAAAAAAATTTAGACTAAATTTTTTTAATTTAAAACATTTGACTATTCACGATTATCATATTTTTTAATTTTCTATTCTCATCTTCTTACACACTGCTCTGTTTCACGTAAGAAAAGACGTAGATGCAACCACTTTAAACGAAGAATTTGGAATTGCCGCATTTAAAAATAAACATAGCAATATCTTTGCAAGTAAAAATATTCCTATATGCAGCAACTTTAAGTAGGAAGTATAAATTCTGTTGTATATAAAAATAAATACAACAACATATCATTGAATATAAAATGTTATTTCATGCAACGAAAATTTGCTGCATATACTGACTAAATAAAGTAAAAAAAAATTGCTGCATATCTGGGCCCAATTGAAGCAAAAAATTCCTGCATATATATTATATATCGAAGTAGAAATTGCAGCTTATACTCAATTATTACTTATGTGCCAACAAAATTTCTATAGTTAAAAAGTGGCTTCATATAATCGTATTTAGCAAAATCTCTTATAAAGGTAGCTAAAATATGTTACGTGTTTTTAATATATGCAGCAATCAAAGCTACTGCTTATATTGACATTCACAGCAAAAAATCGGTTGCTTATATTAACATATGTAGCAAAAATCTATTGCTTATGTTAATATATGCAGCAAAAATTTGCTAGCTATTTGTATATAAGGCAAAAAATTGTCGCAAAAGATAGTTGTGTGGCGCCTCAGCACGAGCGTCACAACCTTACTTCAAGATCTATCGATTGGTAAATGTGATCAAGATTGTTGCTCCATCATACGACGGGTTTATTGGATATTTATCCACTTAAACTTAACTCCTCAGGAGTTTATATCATTTTATATCTTCAATTTTCATCAAATGCCTTTTTAGGCTATTATACCATTTGAGATATATGCATATAATCTCATAAAATTCATACTTAATCATATCATGATAAATCATCCTTAACAATTGACCATAATAATTTTTCGCCTTCTATGGTCACAAAATCATAACATAATTCATATACAACATTAATTCACCATTTAAAGTCATCATTCATACATAAAGGCATATACAGGTATTTATAAGAATTCGTTCATTCTTGAATCTCCACCTGTGCTCCTTGCCTTCTTCCTTTCACCTATCTTTGGGTTTGGAAAACAAAACGCGATTCAAAACTCAATAAACAAGCTATAGGATTTTCAGGTAATTCATTTTGAAAGCAACACTATTTAAAAGCATTTCTCTCCATTCAGAATTCTTTGCACTACCCCTTTTAAACATCGTTTCAATAAAACATTGTTTAAATCTATGTTTCATCATTTTTCATACATAATTGCGAAACAGTAAGCAAGTCAATTGTCATATTGGAAATAATCATTTCAATACATATTGAAATAAAGAATGACCATCCTTAAACACTTAGAAAGCATTTAAAACAAACATTTGCTAAATCATTCAAGTAGTTAGAACATCATTAATAATCATTTTATAATCTTTTGATAAAACAAAAGTCGTTTAGAAAGCTGCTTGCTTACCTGCTTCGCCTTAGCTTTTCGTATCACTTATCTCTTTGTCTTTCCCTATACTTATAAGAATGACATTGCATTCATAACATTTTCATTTGCTTGCTTAGTTTTCCAATCCATAATCTATTAACATACATAATTAACTTGGATTTTCTAGGGGTGCAACTTGGGTCGGGTAGGTCCGGGTACGGGTGGAACCTACCCTTACCCGTTTTGGGAAAACCTCTACCCTACCCTATTTTAGATAGGGTTGGTCCGGAGCCTACCCTACCCAATTTTTTCAAGAGCGGGTCGGTTCTGGTTCGGTTCCAAAATCGGTTCCTAGAACACGATCTATTTGCAGTTTCAACCTGTGTAAAAAAATTCAATTTATACATACTAAAACATGAATATGTTAAAAAAGTGCAATGCATACACAATGAAATCTGTTAAAGAAGAATCAAATAGCACAAGAATTATTATCTCATTAGAATATACTACTTTCAATAATCTTAAGTCTATCCAATCCAATAAAAAACTATTTGAAAAACTGATACAACACCAATACATAATAGGGATGGGGAAGAAAAGAAATTAGGGATTTAGGTTAGGTATTATAAATATATATATATAATATGAAATCTGGGTCGGTTCCGGGTACCCAGAACCGGAACCGACCCCTACCCGAATTGACCGGGTATTTTACCCGCAGAACCGAACCGACCCTACGGGTAGGTTATATGGAACCGAACCTACTCAATTTAGGGTACCCAGCGGGTCGACCCACGGGTACCCGACCCAAGTTGCACCCCTAGGATTTTCAAGTCGATCATACATACATGACAGCCACTTGTGCATCATAGCATTCATTCCATACTTTCCATATGTGTTTTAATCCCATATTTAGAGTAAACACATAGCATACATTCATAACTCAACATATGAGAATTTATATCTCTCATTAATCATTTTTCATGTATATTCCATTTTTCCTACGTCAATGCTTGTTCTAAGCATATAGGTGACGTTCCAAACTTCATATATAAATCTCAAAAATTGAAATAATTAATCCTTAATCATATAACAACTTCCTCATGCATGTTATCACATTTTCATGCATATTTTGCATTTTAGCAAGTTCACATAAATCACATATCTTTCATTCACACATATGCTTCACATATATTCAACATACAACACATATATTATGTGTTTCTTAAATTTTCTTAACACGACAACTTTCACCCATTTTTATCATCATTAAACCCCTTAATCAACATATAATTTAGAGTTTAATTTTGGATTTTCAATCCCTTTATCACTGATGTCCAAAACAGTCATGTTAAGTCTCATTTTTCATCATTTCTACGCCTCTTTCATGACTTAAATCATAACAGATTTTTAAGTCATAATTTTCAGCAACAAAACATGCTTTTCTTAACCCAAATTTAGGGTATTATCACATATTTAAAATCCATAATTCGTTGGCTTCCATAACAGCAATATCTTTATACATATTGGGTATCCATTTAACTTGTTTTGACGTGTTTAAACATATGTCCTTAAAATCAGATTTAGGGATAATCTTTTCAAATTCTTTTGGGCACTCAAAGTATCTTAAACATAAGGTATTTTATCCTCCATAACATTTATAAATCATTTCATTACAAACAGCAACAAAAATTATATGAAAAACACCCGTTTTGGTCCCTATTTGGACATCTCATATACATACCCTAAAAAATCAGATTTAGGGCAAATTAATCTAGCCCACTTTGGCCATTCAAATAGTCCTTAATTTAGGTTAATTTATCCTAAAATTCATCCATAAACAATTTAAGCACTTCCTTTTATCATTTTTAACCCGAAAATGGAGAAATCGGGTCATTTCTTAAAACTTAGGGTTTCATATTTGCTAAAATCAACAATCAATGCTTAAATCATCATATGTAATTTAAAAGAACATGAATTACATCCAAATCAACATGCTCAAATCATACAGCAACTTAGTTTAGGGTTTTGAGATTTTCCAATTTGGCTTTCATCTCAAAATTCAACCTAAACTTCCATTTTCACTCTCTTGAACTTTTGATTTCATTTAAATCTTTCAAAAATCGTTCAATCCCCATATCAAAGCATCTTAACTCATCATTTAAGAGTTTTTTATGAACCATATTCATGGCTCATGATTTGAGAGAAGAAACTTAGGATTAAAGCGTCCAAAACTTAAAATATACTTACTTGAATTGAATCAAACTTGAATCCAAACTTTCCTAGCTTGAATCCCTTTCTTTCTTCCCTTTTTTTCTTCTCTTTTTCTTCTATTTTTCCCCTCTTTTCCTTGCTGTTTTGGGTCATGCAAAGGGCTGCTCAAGACTTATCAAGTTTGGGAATTTTCCTCCCCCTTTCCTTGCCTTGCACATTCCCAAGATAAGCATCCACTTTTTGATTTTTTTAACCAGCTAGTGGGACCCATTTTCCACATGTCATGAGGGTAATTTATTTCTACCTATCCCTTGATGACGTGACATTTTTGTAACCAAGTAAAATATGCATTTTTTATTTTACAAAAATCCACAAAATCCATGCAGTTATGCACCATGTTGCTATCCGCTATTTGCAACATCCATGAAGCTTCCTTTTCAACGATTTTTTAGCCATTAAATTCCACATTTTAATTGCCCGTTTACTTCACCTAGGCGGCAGCTTAGACATATTTTTTAGAATTTTAAAAAATCCAAATATCAAGCCTTATCCCCCCTTGGACGTCCCTTGGTGTGCCACCACACCTAAGCTCCATTTGAGCTAAGTTTAGGTCATTAAACTCATGTATTTAAACCCTTGCTTTTCCATGGATTTGACCATTAAATAATTCTTAAAAATTCAGCTCAATCCATTCAAAAATTGACACCTTGTATAACATTTAAATATGTCATTTTTAAAAAGGTTTTTCATTAAATGTTATGGTAGTCTAGGGTACACAAAGTCAATGTTAGGTACCTTTTTCTAATTAACCACTTTTTCATGGTAATTAGAATAATCAAATCCACTCATTCCATAGATTTCATAATTTTATTCCATCGTTTCAAATTTCATCTTAAACCGACATTTCTATGTCAAGTTATAAACTTATGAAATTATCCTTAGAGTGTGAGATTAAAAATAAATAATTATCATCTTAATCTCACACTTGTGCCTTAATCCAATCCACTTATAAGTTTGAGCCCAAAATCATGAGCTTGCCTTTAAAATTTCATCTCATTTCACCTTGTAGGCGTAAAGTTATGAATTTTCTATGATTTTCAACACAAATTCCATAATTTTCATTTTAATTTTCATTAATTAAATCATGAAAATTAAAATAAATATTCATGCCACATTAGCATGTTCTAATCCTCATTAATCCCCTTTAGTCACCTTGACTCATATTGGGCTTTGGCGATTAATCTTAATCATTGTTCTTAATTGCAAACCCTAATTGTAAAAATTTATAAATTCACAAAAATCATCCAAAATTCAATCAATTCATACATAAATCACAATTATATCTTAAATGTAATTATATGAGTCCTACTTGGGTCTGGTGTAAAATATCGAAAATAATAATAATAATTTAAATTGACGGGTCAAAATCCACGTAGGACATCCAATGTGGCAAGGGTAAACTTTTTGACGAACTGGACCAAATAAGTAATAATGGGTCGTGATCAATTATTATTTAAATATGCCATGGGTTATATTTTTATTTTTATTTTTGAATGCTATTTCAGCAACCCGTGTAGCTCGGTTGGCATACAGGTAATTCGAGTGGTCTTAAAGGTCTAGGGTTCAAGTAGAGGGTTCCGCGGAAAAATTATTAATTTTTGCACTTTTGCCTCCCCGGGCACGTGGGCCTTACCGGATGATATAAGATAAGATGAGATAAGATAAGATGATATAAGATTTAGTTTAATGAAATTTAAGTTTAAAAGAAATTCTATCTCTTATTCTCTATCCTAGCTACGACAACTTCTAGAAATTGGGTTGGGGAGTTGGTGGATGAAGACATCCGTAAAAAAGGTTGGGAGATAGAATTGCAGAATAAGGAAAGCTACGTAACACAAGTAGTATTTTATTTAAAGTGTAGAATGGTTTCTATAATTATTGTTGTAATTATTTTTGAGCAATTAATTAGATTATTTCAATTAATTGTATATGATATTTATACATATTTGATTATAGGCCATAGATTTTATATATTTGGTATAATTCAATTTTATATTCTTATAGATTTTCAAGGATATAAAATTGTGAGGGCAAATTATACCTTAGACCATGCCTAAAATACATATGTTATGTTGTTATGTTTTATTATGCATTTTTAATGCATTGATGTAAATTAATATACAATTAATATATATATATATATAGGCATTAGAATTATATTAATTATGTGGGTTAATTACTTGATATATATGGTGATAATATAATTATAAATCATGTCCAGAGTAAACTTCCACGGAGAAAAGGAGTCGTCGTCCAGCATGAATATTTGGACGGAAGAAATTCCGTCAGAGGAATTGCGTCTAAATCATGAGAATCTTCCTTTTAGCAACGAAAATTTCTCGTTGCTTTTGACATTTTAATGCATTTAATAATTTTGATGCTTTTAATATTCAAATATTCTTGGAAATTGATGTGTAGCCTGTTACAGCAATAAGGCTAAGTGAGAGAGGTCTAGGTGGGACTCCCCTACAGTAAAGGCCGTGATGATGTGGCTTAATGTGGGCGATTCATTCTATTTTGTTATGATTTATTCATTTAAATCTCCGATTTGAATGATCAAATAGTGTATTTCTATGTTTTTGATGCTTCTGGACTCAATGGAAGGGTTTGATTTTGCATTTGAGGCCTAATTTTTAAGATACTAAATTAAATGATTATTTTATCATTTAATTAAGTTTTATTTGGGTCATTATCCATTTTCAAATAATTTTCTACTTGCTAGTTATGTTGAGACTATTCCATTATGTTTACAGGTGTACCAAATCAAGTGGGACACTAGCATTTGGATTTATAAGAAGATTTTCAAGAATAATTATTTCTAGTTATTTATTTTAAAGGCATGTATTAAGATGATAGACTTGTAATTTTTTATTTTTGTGCCTTGATGTAATAATGGGAACACGACTAGTGCAAGTGAAATTTTTAAATTTTTTATGAATTTATAATAATTAATTTCGCCATAATGTGTGATTGATCTTGGAAAATTGCATTAAATACACGGCCGAAATTACTTTTCTGAATCGGTATGTTACATCTGGGTATCACAAGTTGCATCAAGTGGCACTATAAGCAATAATTTTATAAGTTGTTGTCTATATCTATATGCTACCAGCTATATGTAGCATGTTGGTAGCAATTTTTTTTTGCTGCATATATCTATATGCAGCAAATCTAGTTGTTGCAAAAAGTGATTTCTCGTATAGTGAATTTTTAATTATTTCTACACAATTACTCGTTCAACTAATCTACTTATTTTAACGTTATTCTTTATACTCATTATTATTACACATGTCATATCACATTATTTTTATCTTATTTCAAAAAATTTTACCTAAAGACATTGTCATTCAATTTTTTTTACTTCTCAAATATACCGTATATCTATGAAACTATTGACTTAAAAAATAGCAAAATATATAGAGTTGACTTGAAGGCTTTACTTTGCTACTGAGACTTTGGGTGTTAACGGATCGGGTTGAACAGGTTGGAGCCTAATTCCAATATTAACCTATTTAAAATATCTAAATCCTAATCCGTTTATTAATCCATTAAAAAAATCTCAACTCTAACCAATTTATAATCCATTTAATAAATGAGTTGGTGGTTTGTTAACGGGTTGTATAGCAAATAACCTGAAAGTCTAAACTCTAGTAGATGATGATCTCGGCGGGAGAGATCAGAGGATGTTTTCTGCGTAGGAGAAATGAAATTAGGGCAGTAACGAAAAAATGAAATTAGGGCAGTAGTGGAAAAATAAAAATTAGGTGACTTAAGGAAGACTTAGAGAGCGAAAATAACCAAGGGATTTATATATATATATATATATATATATATATATATATATATAACTTTAATGAGTTAAGCGAATTAAATGGGTTGAACGAATTAAACAGGTTGAACAGGTTATATGGGTTACTAAACGGGTTGATGAGTTATAAAATCTCAACCGTAATCCATCTATTTAATTAAATGGTTAAACGGGTTGACGGACCATAACCCATTTATTCAAAAATCTCAACCCAAACTCTTTTATAAATGGGTTGACCATGACCATTAACATCCCTAGCGAGACTTGCTGCATTAAATGAATTGCTCAATCAGATATTGATGTGGAGATACAAGTCCAAGAAATATATTTCAAGGAGCGTGTATGAGCTCACGGGGTTTCTAAATAACATATACTTTTCTTTTGATCTCTTTATATACATTAGACACTTGATATTACAATCAAGTATATTTTTAATCCTCCCAAGTTATAATTCAAAGGAATTTTTTCTAGTAAACCCAATTATTAGGGGAAATTGTAACCCCCATAGCTTAGGGGGACTATTGTGCAATTACTCCTCACCACCTGGGGGAAGATTTACTACTTTTCTAGTTAGTGTTATAGGTGAGTTGCACCTGATTATAGTGTTGTAGAAAGATGGTCTTTTCCGCTATGAATACGCAAAGGGGTGGACCTTGACAATAAAGGGCGAGGTGTTATGAGAAATCAAAGCAGTCGTAATTAGTGGAATATACTTAGATTAACGACATGTACGGCCATGTCCATATTTGCATTTTTCATGTGTATAGAGATTATTACTCGATGTTAGGCTTGAAACCAAGACTTTGCTTATGTACGCAAATGTTAGACGTCTTGGCAATGCTTTGTGTGACACTGTGACTATGCTCTTTTTTTTTTTTTAAGGCTATTTTTAAATTGCTAGGGATCCTACGTAGTGGCCCTCCTTACCCGAAAAAATATTTTTATTTTTTAAAATTTCACTATAAATGGTGGACTTTATTTAAATCTTTCACTACGTGAAATTTATCAATTTTTAAAAATTTA
The DNA here is from genome assembly GCA_030490835.1 of Annona cherimola. NCBI lineage: Eukaryota > Viridiplantae > Streptophyta > Magnoliopsida > Magnoliales > Annonaceae > Annona > Annona cherimola. The sequence goes on along the minus strand of CM059973.1, from coordinate 72,229,211 downwards.
TTTGATATTTTATTTAAATTAAAATTTATTTAATATTTTATTTTAACTTTTTAAAATTAGAATAAAATGTTATCAAATTCGACAAGATCTAGACTGTGACCTAGTATTTATTAAAAAAAATTAACATTAAGAGATATGGCCGGTACTGCTCACGGCCTCACATGCGGGCAACCTTATGGACCCGGCCCTTTTGAAATTGGCCCCTGCGCTCCATCTAGGAAATGAATTCACCCAACAATCCATTATTCTTAAATTTATTTTTAAGAGTGAGAGAGAACAAAAAGTAAATTTTGAATAATTTGCAAACGACAATAGCGATATTAATGGAAAAATAGTTAGAGATGAAATTGGAAAATAGAAACAATATTAATAAAAAGCTAAAATCATAGAAAGAAAATTTCCAACAAACACTTTCGAGGTAAAATCTTTCATCTTTTCTGAAATTGGAATGTTTACTATGGGTGTGTTTGGTTGGAGGTAAAACTTTTGTTGAAAAATTTTTGAGGTAGAAGTTGTTACATTGATAGAAAATGATGTGATATAATAGGGGTAATGATGAGGAGTAAAGAGAATAAAGTTAAAATAGATAGGTTAGTTGTATGGATAGTTGTGTAGAAATAATTAAAAAGTATGGTAGTTTGTATAGAAAAATGTGAAAAAATAATTAAAAAATGGAATAGTTACGAAGAGTGAAAAGTTTTAGATTAAAAAGTTTTGGTTGACTTGTTTATATCTCAAACAAACACACCCTATAATTGAAGCTATAATTCTGTACACGCAAAACTTTCAAAGGTTTTGGTCAAATGCATTTCGAGTGTATGGACATTTGCTTTTTTAATTTTAAATCTTTTTTAAAATCTAAACTATTTGCTGTCTTTATTGACAGGTATTTATTTATAATGTCAAAAATAACCTTAAAAAATTATATGTATAATTTAAATATTTTCAGAGTAAATATACAACTATTAAAATAAAAATAACAATATAAAAATATTTTTAATAATGTATGTAATTTTTGTCAACATAAGCGAATACATATGAATTTTTTAAAAAATACTTTTTAAGCCAGTTAGGGGAGCTTATACTTGGTTTAGAGTAAAAAAAAAAAAAAAGGCATTTTAATTAAAAACCATGAGGGTGCATGGATACATGCACCAGCTCACAACGCAAATTAAAAAACCGTTGAATTTGTACAAACGATTGTAGCTGAAGCTTTCGTATATACACAAAAATATTAATTGTGAAAATTTTTTAATATAATTTTAGAATGCGAAGATATGCTTTTAATTTTTAGCAGTTTTAGGTAGACAGAATGTTTAGGAAGTAATAAAATTTTTAAATAAATAATTATTAAAATGAGAAAAATAATGTGATATAATAGAAATAGTGATGAATAATAAAAAAAATAAAGTTAAAACAGACGGAGCAACTATACGGATAATTATATTGAGATGATTGAAAATATGATAATTTATATATAAAAATATAAAGAAATAATTAAAATTTTAAAAATTATGAATGATAAAAATTTCTATAAAAAATTTTAGATGAAATTTTTTATTAAAAATAAACACATCCGTAAACAAATACAATTATTGAGAGACGATGTGAAGACTCCTGAGAAAAGGAAAAGAACAGTTAATGCAGACAGTAGGCAATGATATGGGCGGCGCTGGACGCTTGTGATTGAACAGCTGCCCTAAGGGCCACTTGCCCATCGGATGCCAGCCCCACCATCCGTGGAAAACGGTGAACCGTTGGATCCGTTCATGATGTGGAAAAAGTGGGCCCCGTCAATCTTGTTGCGTGATTTTGTTTGATCCTTTCTATGATTTTTTGGAAGGAAAACTTACCTCATTTTGGACTTTAGCTGTCAAAATTTCCAAAAGGTAATCATGCTCCTCTCAGCTTTCTTACTCAAAAAGGTAAGTGTTGTGCTATCCACCCGATTTTTTAGACTGTGTCGCTAACTTCAAATTATTATTTTTCTGTAATATATTTTAATTATCTTGAGCCATTTTTATTTTTATTTAGCGTGTTTGGTAGCTTTTCATCCTAAACTTTTTCATTTTCTACTGTTATTTACTTTTTAATTATTTCTATATAGTTATTTATAAAATTAACGTATTTATTTTAACTTTATTCTTTTTGCTATTCATTATTAGCCGTATTATATCATATTATTTTTCATTAAAAAAAATTATACCAAAAAATTTTAGAAAATTTCATTAAAAAAACTTTTAAGGGGTGTTTGTTAACCAATAAAACTTTTCAAACTAAAATTTTTTAATATAAAACTTTTTATTATCCATAACTATAATATTTTTTAATTATTTTTTTCATTTTTCCCTATATGATTATCCTACTTTTCAATCATTTTTACCATCTACTCATACATCTTATCTATCTATTTAAACTTTATTTTATTTACTCATTGTCATTATCCTTATTATATCACATTATTTTCTCACATTTAAATTTTTTTTACACAAGAAAATTTTTCGGTTGTGTTTGGAAATGGATAAAATTTTTGATAAAAAATTTTAGAGAGTAAAAATTGTCAAGTAATGTGATATAATAGGGGTAATAATAATAAATAAATAGGATAAATTTAAAATAAATAAGTTATTCGTATTGGTAGTGGTGTAAAAGTGATTGAAAAATAAGATAGTTATCTGAAAAAATGTGAATAAATAATTAAAAAATATAATAGTTATGGAGAACGAAAAGTTTTATATTGAAAAGTTTTAAATTGACATGTGTTATACATTGCTAAACACACTCTTCATTAAAAGTTTTGTTACTTCCCAAACTCACCTAAAGTTATATTTACCTATTATTTGTAAATTTTATTTGAATATCATATAAGGGTGAAAATATTAATAGATTAATCTATTGCCTGCTTTGAAATGGGGCCATGCATAATAATAATAATAATAATAATAATAATAATAATAATAATAATAATAATAATAATATACAAACAATGGAGTTTTATGAACAAATAAATGATGCTAGATATAAGAAATGTAATAAAATTTTCATTAATCATTAAGATGAATTAAAATCGATGTCGTTTTAGAGAAATAGGTTTAGCATAAGAGGAACTCCTATGGATATAAATGTTTTTTCTTGTTTTTAACAAAAAATTGTTTTTCCTCCTAGTTGATGTGGATAATTAACAATCTTCTTTCCCTCTTATTATAAGCTTCTTATTCCCGAAGTGGCCATGATAATATAAAATTATTCCGTCAGAAATAAAATAACATAATGTTAAACTTACAGTGCGTTTAGTAATATATGTAGGGAGAGGAGAAATGTGAAACTCAATTTCTCATATAGTTTAATCATTTTACCTACTTTAAAAATTATATTTTTAATTTTTATTTTTATATTTCATTTATTTTTCATATAAACTAGTTTATTTATTATCATTCTACTCTTATCATATTACATTAATCTTATAATTTTCAAAATTTACTCGACTTCTTCCTTTCTCCTTTTTTTTTTTTACACCCTTGGCCCTTAGTATCCGCTTCTATGTAATCCAATTACATAGAAGCAGACCTATGTAACGCTTTCAAAATTAAGATTTTGATCTTTAATGAAAAATATAATCTATTCATCGTATTTAGCATAATTTATTTATTTAAGGGATCAAGTCCCAATCAAGTATGTTTATGGGTAACATTTGTTAGAAAATGTATATGTCCATGTATAAATTATGAAAATGTTAAAATATCATTTTTAAAATAATATTTTAGACATCTAAATCATCAAAAGTGTCATTTCTATGTGAATAAATGATTTCATAAAGTATTATTAAATACTAATATATGTGTAAATAGATCTAAGCATTTTTCATAATTTAAACATGAATATATATATATATATATATCTCTGAATAAATGTGACCGATAAACATTCTTGATTTGGATGAAACTTGGTTTCTTGGATAAATAAATGATGTTAAATATAATGAATTGATTAAATTTTTCATTAATGATCAAAAATTTAAAATTTAAAAAGGTTACATGAGTCCGCATAGAAGCAGGACCGTTATTTATTTTATAAGAGGATATTGATATCCTCGTAAAAAATAAATATTTATATATTAGTCTACACAAATTATTTATGTCATTTGCCGTGATGGTAAATCTACTAGCTTGAAAAGCAATAGGTTATAGGTTCGAATTTTTCCCAAAAATAAAATAATTGACCAGGCAAGGACCGCCAAGGGAATTATGGGGTTTTATTAAAATTTCCTCTAGTATAAGAATTATATAAAAAATTTCATTCATATTTGAAGAGAACTTTGATTGTAATATGGGTTGTCATGCTATATAAAAGAATTCTATAAAAAAAATCAATAGATGAAGAAAGGGTATGATATCAAACGATGGTTGTGATAATTAATTACCATGATTATCGAAACCAAAATCATGGAATTCGTCTTAGGTGTCCAACCCATTAAGCCACGAATTTGGAGGTAATCTGGTCACCTCGAGGATGTGATTGGAGCAACGTATTAAGGAATGGTGCCACCCGTACCAATTACAAGAGTATATAAAAGTTGGAACCATTTCCACGACCGCTTGAGTGCATCCACTGAATTTGAAACCAAGCCGATTGACTCGTACAGTTCAGTGCGGGAGAGTTTTATATATTTTTTTATTATAATATTATCAGTCAAATAAAAACATGAATTAAATATTATGAATTTTTTAGGGCGGCAAATCCGGCCGTTAGAGCATTGTGGTGTGCCACGTGTCGAGCACGACGCTACGCGGCGACTGCCCCCCTACAATCCCTATCTACCTATGAAAAGACTTGAGCTTGAGGGCTTTAGGTGGCCCGCCGCACCCCCCCACAACCGTCGCTTTCAGATCCCACCAGGCCACCACGTGCCGCGGCCCTAACCGCCTTCCAAAAGTGCCGCACGCGTAGCCGCCCGCACCGCTGTACAAATTATTTACATTTTTTAACATCTTATAGATAAGTTTGTGGTAACGGTAATCGCGCAGAATCGATTGAAATGCTGAATAATTACGTAAAAAGATGTAAATAAATAAGGTTACGTTTGGTGTCGTGTATAAGTGGAATGGGTGGGAGAATATGAGATTTAGTTTACTGACGCTAATGAATTTTTCATCAATAATTATATTTTTTCATTTTCACTCTTACCTTTTAATTATTTTTTTCGCAGCAACTTTCATCAACTCTATTTATTCCTCTACCTTTATCATTTCTTATCAACTACACTATTTTCAAAATATTCTATTTTAATTTTTTACCCAATCCTGTAATCCCACAAACTTGCACATTACCAAACGTCTTTAAGTTAAAAGTAAAATACGTTTAAAAAGTAAAATAATTATGAAAAATAAAAAAAAATTAAATTGAAGAATTTTAGTTACAAACCGCGAATGCCTCTTAGCGCTGCCGAAAAGATTTCAATTATGTCAAAGGGATAAAATTTTTAACTGAAAATTCGAGTGATGTTTGTTGAACACAAAAACTTTTTAACTCTAAATTTTCTCTCTAAAATTATTTTAGTTTTAATCATTTTAAAATATCTTTCTATACAATTACTGTACCTTTTAATTATTTATACACAATTACTTATATAAATAACTTATCTATTTTTTATATTCTTTGCTTTTTATCCTTACCTTTGTCATATTATATTATTTTATCTCAATTCGGAAAATTTATACCAAAAACTTTTTAAGTATATTGGAGAAGTGATAAAACTTTCGATAAAAATTTTTTTGTGTAAATGTTTTCAAGATTAAAAAAATGATATGATATAATAAAGATAATAATGATAGTTAAAAAAATAAAGTTAAAATAGATTAGTTAAATGTATTAGTAGTTGTATATAAATGATTAAAAAGTAAGACAGTAATAAGGGAGAAAGTGAAAAATAAATTCAAAACAGAATAGTGATGGATATAGAAAAGTTTTAAATTAGAAAGTTCTAGTCTGAAATATTTTTGACGTAAATAAATACGCTCTTATTTTGGTCTGTTTGAGAAGTGATAAAACTTTTGATGAAAGTTGTGTTTGGCAACGAAGAAAAAGTGCTAAGTAAAAACTTTTCGCTCTCTGTGACTCATTATTCTTTAATTATTTCTTCACAACTTTTTATACAATTACTGTACTTTTTAATTATTTCTACATAATTATCCATGCAAGTAACATATATATATATATATATTTAACTTTATTCTACTCCTCATGATCACTTCTATCACATGACATAATTTTCTTCAAATCCAAAAGCTTTTTCATTAAAAACTTAGGTTATTTTTAAATATATCCAGTTATCCACTAAGTTCCGAAACTTCCAAATATACGCTCTAAGCATCATGAAATGACATATATACCCATTTCTGCAAGCATCGTTACAAATGAACGGTGGTTACTATATGAAATGTCCTAATTACCCTTATCTAGTTATGGAAGGGCGCTTTGTGTACAGATTAATATACACCTTCCAAGCACCACATTGCGCTTCATCTTCTTGGGCATCTTCCTTCATCTCCTCGTCAGTATGTCGAAAAGAAAATCAGAAAATGGCATTTTGACGAAGCGAATGCATGAAGAAACTGGTTAGGACTATATCAGATTTTACTGCTGAATCTAACATTGCGAAGCAGATGCATGAAGAATCATAGCATAGCCTTAGTTTGGTGGCAATGGTTTTTTTTTTATTCGGAGTAGTGGTTTCATAGAAAATAAAAGTGGCGTTTTTAAATAATATTTTCTCCAAGTAAAATGCATACAGAAAATGGTCTTAAATGTAGCTTGCTTTGCCAAATCGTATTTTCTCCAAGAACGTGGTTGTCATCGTCCCATCTTTGGCAGTGTTGATTTTCAGCCTACCCTTTTGATTTCCTCTTACTTGTAGTCTGGCCTAAGCAAGCGTTGGTCACATCCTTTAACTGAGACTTCACCGAGCTAAACTTGCTGAGGAAAGGATGTAAGAAAATGGGTGGTCCTATACACTAACAACATAGACACTAAGGGAAACAAGCAGATATCAGCACGCCTAAAAACATCTCCCTCCATGACAATAGGGTAGCCCCATAATCTAGTCAATATATCTCCGCCTAGCGCAGAACTGAAGTGCCTCACATAGTTAAAGCTATCGCACTCACCATAATTCATTGGTAATCCATTCGTGAACCATTTGTTGAATGTCATGGGGTATAGGAGGTTCTTCCCATTGCAAAGGAAAGGCGGAAAATCTCCTTCGAATTTGTTGTCTGAAGCATCCATCTTTAAGAGCTAAAATCCGACCCAAATATATAGCAATCTTACGGAAAACGCTGTTATTGAATAGCTTCAGCATGGGGAGATCCAGATTCAAGGACAGAACTCGATGGATTTGGCCTGAAAGCATATTATCATCAAAGTCGAGTTGGGTAAGAAATAGAGTTGTGAACTTCTCTGGTAATTTTCCCGTCAGTGCATTCTGGGATGCATCAAACTGGAGCAGATTGCTCAGATTTCCAAGACACTCTGACAGCTTGCCAGAAAGTTGATTTGGGTACATCTCCATTTGCTAAAACTCAGATGCTGCTAGGAATCAAGCTGGAGAGTTTATTATTCGACGGATCAAGATTCTTAATCACCGTAGGGTTATTAATTCACAAAGGGATCTCTCTAATGAGATTGCTATTCGACATCCAGATATTCTCCAGCTTGATTAGTTACTGATATTTGCCGACAGAGGCCCATCTTTGAAAAGGTTTATCCAAGAGTGAGCTGCACTAGTTCTGTTAGATTCATTAGAAACTATGCCATTGAGGAGATTCCCCTTTAAGTGGAGGATCTGGAGCTTCGGGAATTGGCAAACCATGTTGGAAGGTATGTCGCTGAAGAGATGTCTAACGTGGTCAAGTTGGCGAATTGCGTACTTAAATTCAGGGATGAGTCCATGAAGTGTTAGAAAAACAACCATTGATTAAATCCATAATCAATGCAGGATCTGTCTCATGTTAGAATTATCAAGAAATTAAAACCATAAGCGGAAGCGTACCTGAATCCATGGATGCTAATGATCTTTGGCTTTGGGTCTTCCAAGTTAGTGCACTCAGGATTATGGGAGAGTGTTGCTCCTCTTCCTTTCTGCTGATGGATGGCAGAGAGAAAACCAACCGGTGCATAACTCGGGGACCACAACCCATTTTATATGAAGCCTAGTTTCCTATTTCCAATTTAGTCCATCATAAAACTAGAAATAGAAATTTAGGCTATATGGTTTCTACGCATAGGAGATCCATGCTTTATTAAATGATTTAGGTCCATAAATCCTTATAAGATCACTTTATGATTTGGACCATTAATTTATGATAGCACACATATATAAATAATATATGTATGTCCAGAAATTCCAACAATCTCCCACTTGGACTACATGTATTTTATAATTATATATATGACCTTATGAGCTCAAAACTTTATGCTATCATACCAAAATCATTTCCGAACAATCTCGTCCATTAATTATGCCAACATAGAACCAAGGCGGCCTTTGTTACATTTATCGTAACTAGACCCATCCAAGATCACATATATCAAACATAACTAAACGACATAGATCAAGCATGGATGCGTAGCATGGAAATTACATGTAACGTGATCTAACATGCCTATTTCCAATTGGTCCACCTTATTTGGTGAGATCAAACCAATACCAAAAGTACTGAAAAATCAAAAATACTGAATTCTTTATTTCTGCAGAAAATATCCATAACCATAGTAAAGTGTCTAAACCAGAAAAGCAAATAAATACAAACTCCCACTTAACTAGCATATCATTAAATGATACAACACCTGTGTGAGCAGTATGCTCATGAAAGACCATAAGGTGTTACTCTTAGTAAGCGGATCCGCAATTTTGGAGTTTGTCGCAATATGCTTTATAGACACTTTATTTTCCTGAATGCTTTCCTTAACAACCAGGAACATTGCTGAACTCCTGTTGTTGTTGGAATATTAGACTGACTACTAATTTATTGTCACGAAATAACTTAAGTGGTCTTTCAATGTTATTTATATTTTGCAGCCCTGTGACAATATTCTGTAGTCATATTCCATAATTGGATGCCCCATAATATGCTATAAACTCTGTTGTCATGGTCGAAAAGCTATAAGTGTCTGCTAAGCACTTTTTCCTGATATAGCTTTTCCAACAAACAGATAAATATAGCCTGAAGTGGATCTCAAACTGTATTTGCATCCAATAAAGTAACAATCTGAATACCGAATGATCTCTTACTTATATGACTTTCTGTATGTGAACATATAATATTTTGTTTTCTAAAAATATTTTAAAAAATCTGTTTGGCTGCATCTTAAAGATCCATTCCTGAATTACTTAAAATATCTGCCCAACATCCCAATAATGTACGCAGTAACCAAATACATACATCTTGAGATTCAAAACCTGAACATAAATCAAACTTCCCACTGCTAAAGCATAGGGAGTCTTTTGCATTTCCTTAGACTCTAAATCATTCTTGGGACATTGATTTAGATAAAATTAATTTTGTCTTCCTTAGCAAGGGGGTATTCTTAATTTGCAATCCTGCATATCAAGTATCTTAAATATTTTCTTAATATGGGTATTTTGTAATAATCCAAGAATACATCTAGAATAATCTTGATATATCTGAATTCCTAATACAAAAGACATATTTCGTTTCAAAATTCTTTGACAAAAATATCTTAAGTTTATGCAATAAACTTATCTTGATGTTGGGAAACAGTATATCTGTGTTACTCCCACTGAAAATATGATTACTCCCACTGAAATTATAGTATATGCAATCATCAACCGAATTCATTTCAAGACCAAATGAAATGATAATTTGATGACATTTGCAATACCATTATTAGGAAACTTGCTTAAGCTTGTAGATGGATCTTTTTATCTTAAAAACTGAAAGCTTATTATAAATGTTATCTTTACATCCATTTACCATAGCTCAAGGTTAAAACCCATTATTAAAACCATTTATCTTGAAAGAAATTTTCAATAAAACCGGAGAGAAAATTTCTTTGTAATCTATGCCTTCCTTTTGAGTAAAGTTCATTGAGACAAGACAAGCCTTATGCCTTTCCACATTACCTTCCTTCTTGGTTTTAAATATCCATTTATAACCAATCAGTTTTATACCTTTAGGTAATGGAACAGGCTACCAAATCGTCATTATCTTTCATGAACTTAATCACATACTTATGGCATCAATCTACTTTTGAGAGGTTTTACTTTACATTGCTTGATGAAATCACGTTCCACCAATTCAATGTCATCCTGATGTATTGGAGAAATCTGATGTAACCATCAGAAACCGCATTCTCCTTCCTCTAGTAGATCTATTCAATGGCATCCATTCTTGAGGTTGTTGAGCTTGATCATCAGGAATGTCCTGTTTATCAATGATGTCTTATAGATTTCTCTTTAAAGACATAGTCCCTAACTATATCTCCCCCTCAAGCTCAATTTCCTCAAAGAATTGACATTTTTGGACTCAATAGAACTGAATGTGGGATCATAGGATTTACATCTTAATATTGTTCAGCATATCCAATAATATTTAAATTCAAAAGAAGGAACTAAAATGACTATTTCCAAATGAATAAAAAATAACTAAATTTATTCAATACAGAAATAGAAACCGAATTCCATTTAAAAAATGGTACCATATATCTCTTTTGAATAATAACTTAAATGACCATATAGCCTCAATAGTATTTGAATTGCTATCACCTCCATCGATGAATCTTTCATCATCATTTGGCCTTTTAGCAACTCAAGTAACCTCACATAGACACCCTTACATGAATAGCAACACCAAATCTATTCATAAAAAATGTGTCTTGGGTCTAAGGCTAAATTAATACTGAACAAACCAAAGTGAAAAATGTACCCATTATTAATACAATTCTCCTCTATGTGTCCAAGAGCCTGTCAAAAATAATAACCAAATTTGTATTGGACCTTCCGTAGTTTATTTATCATTTTTCATGTCCTTAAAGGTACTTGCCAAGTAAATACTTTTAGTATATTCTTACTTTAATTTATTCTCCTTTTGCACATAATAAAAATAAACTCATCAAGAGATCATTTATCCTTTTGTCAGTTATAATTAACTTTAAACTGACCAAATTGTGTTTAGGAGAATCAAAACTAAATGCACAAGCAAATCTGCTTTATCCTTAGTGCCTTTAGTTTCAAAGTAAGAAGAGATAAGTACTCCCTTATATTTCCTTTAACTTTATACCTTATTGAAATCAAGTTCGAACGAATCGTACTCGTTTCAGCTTTATTACCTTTAGCAATACTTTAGAATTTTTCGAATATAAATATTGGCATTAGTTACCTTTTTGGACATGATACCCCCTTGAAAGTTTTCAAAATTTTATACTTTATAATCATAAAACACATGCAATTTTAACAATCTCACTTATTAAAGTTCCATTTTTCCTTATTGGAACTTTTAACCACAAGAGTAGTGAATCGTTCAATCCTTAGTGCATGGTTTAGATTCATAATGCCTAGAATGATCATAATATTTTATTTTCATTACTTCAATATGAAAATAGAATAAATGCTGGCAGATATAGCACAAGCAGATAAGTTAACCAAAAATTAAACAAAACAATATGTTCACATAACTTTTATATAGAACTTTAGCAATTCAAATAATGGTAGGGCCCATCACAAGATACCTAGTACAACATTAATACTTAGTCTTTGGACAAAAGTATTAATTTGTAAGTGGTACTCTTGGTGCAGTGATCAAATATTGATAATAAAATCCTGTCAAACAATAAGCCTTTCTTTGGACCGACTATTGTTCACATGGAATGCCTAATAATTATCACATATTTATCACCACATGTGTCTATGTAATCCGGCCAAATATTAATCTTCCTTTGGGCCGATTAATATCCGCAATAATTACATATCCACAATATTTTGGTGTAGTAATCAAATATTTAACAATAAAATCCTGTCAAATAACAAGCCTTTCTTTGGACCGACTTGTTATTCACATGGAGTACCAAATAATTGTTGTATATTTATTACCATAAGTGTGTACGCAATTCGGCCAAATATTAATCTTCCTTTGGGCCGATGAATATTCGCATGAATTACATACACACAATTATCTTAATGTCTTAAAAATAAATTAACTTACACAAGAGAGGCTACTTTGGTAGCATGTTGTTGCAATCAATTTATTTTAAAACATCAGACATCCATAAAAATACTTGTACCATTATTTGAATTTAATAAAAAATCCAAAATATTGAACTTATTTCTGAATTCCAAACATAAAACTTTAGTAAAAATTCAAATAATGGCAAGACCCATCACAAGATACCTAGCACAACATTAATATTTAGTCTTTGGACAGAAATATTAACTTGTAAATGGTACTCTTGTTGTAGTAATCAAATATTGATAATAAAATCCTGTTAAATAATAAGCCTTTCTTTGGACCGACTTATTATTCACATGGAAAACCAAATAATTATCACATATTTATTACCACATGTGTGAATATAATTCGGCCAAAAATTAACCTTCCTTTGGGCCGATTAAAATTCGCATGAATTACATCACACAATCATCTTAATATTTTAAAAAATAAATTAATCTACACAAGAGAGGCTACTTTGGCAGCATGATGTTTCAATTAATTTATTTTAAAATATCAGACATTCATAAAGAATATTTACGCCATTATTTGAAATTTAAATTCCAAAAGATCCAAAAATAAAATTTTGCATGACAATTGGTTAATTTAAAATCTTAATAGAAAGCAATAAATTATAAACATATGCATTTATACATAATTTGCTTTCTAAACATTCATAAACTAACCACATGAATTAATTGTAATTCAAACATTTGCATGCATATATGTTAATTTCACAAAAATAATATTTCTGGACCTATTTAGGTTAATCTGACCCTTCCATTCAATCCAGAATGCCCAAAAATATAGAAAATCACTATTGGATCGTCCAAATCAGATAAAGGGATCATCAGATATGTAAATATTAATTTGGACGGTTATTGGGCTGCCACGTGTCTTTTTCTGGTGGGCTGTACTGTGGGTGGGCTGAAAACGGGCTTCACTGAATGGGCTGGGACTGTTTGGGCTTGAAAACAAGCCCGTCCAGACACAAGTGAGCTAAGCTTGGGTAGGCCTAGCTTACTGGGCTGCTTCCACATGGGCCTGTTTCAAAGACCCGCCCAGGTAGAATGGATTCCCTTATGGGCTTGCTGGACTGGGCTTAAATTTGGCCCAAACCGAAAAATGCTAGGGCCGGTTTGCAAATGTCAAGCAAGGGATTAGTTTGCAAATTTCTGGAAGGAGTTTTATGAAATTTATCTAGCCAGGGGGTTTTTTGTAAAAGTTCATCTCTTGCCTTAAAAACAAAAAACCCTAACCCTAGCTACCATATCCCCATTGCCCCTAGCCGCCGCAGCCCACCCACTCCCCCGGATCGCCCCTGCCGGACGCCGTTCCCCTCTGCCGGAAACCGCCGCCCTCGCCGCTGTCCGGCGCCGCCAACGGACGCTGTCCGCCATGCCGCACGCCACCGCCCCGTCCGGTCAAGTCGCTGCCGCCAACAACAGCCGCCCGGACGCTGCTGATCGTCTTCTCCGGCAGCTGTTCGGCACCTGCTACAGCCCGGCAGCACGGCGCCGCCTGTCCACGGCAGCGGCCGCCCTCGCCAGTGCCTGCCGCCGTCCAGCAACAGCGTCGCGGATTGCCCCTGCCGGATCGCCCTTGCCGGATCGTCCCTGCTGGATCGCCAGCCGTCTGCACCCGGCAGCCATGTCCGTCCGCACAGCACCGGCAGCATCCAGCACTCCGGTCGTCGCCATCTTCCTCTCCGGCAGCCTGAATCCAGGCATCAGCGGCAACCGGCAGCAAAACCCAAACAGCAGCACCGTCCAGGCATGCCCGGCGCCGTTTCCGGCAACACCGTCTCCTGCTGCCGTTTAGCCCCTCCCATGGCTGCTGTCCGCTGAATCCAGCCATGACCGGATGGGCTTCCAGATCTGGTTGCCAGCCAAAATCTGCGCCTCCCGTCCTGTGCAGCCATGGCCGCCGCTGCCGTCCGCCTCCGCCGGATGACGGGTTTCAACTCCGGCAGCGACCAGATCCGACGGCAACCAAAACCGGCAGCGCAACCAGCAACCATCGTCCACGACCAGATGGGTTTTTGAATCCAACAATGCTATTGGTTTGATTTTATTATTAAACAAAGATGGCTTTCGTCCCTTCTGATTTTCGTCCCTTTCATCAACCACTACTATCGTTTGTTTATTATAAAGGAAAGAGGAAAACGATAAAGCATGATTTCAGATTCTGTCATTTTGCTTTTGGTTTTCGTCCCTTTCATCAACCACCAGTAGTTTCGCGGCTTCAAGGGAGCGTACTCTTGCTCGTTCGCGTGCAGCATCTCAGGGAAGTCGCACGTCAAATGCGCCAGTCCATGCACCGCAACGCCAACCGCAACCCAGATCTGGTATCCCAGCGGCAAACCCAATCTCGGCGGTCACAATACCGGCAGCGAAAGAAACCCAGATCCGGCGGCCAGGGAAAATGGCGATCAGCGTTCAGTGGAGCAGCGGCGAAGAAAACATGGCATCCGGCGTAAATCCAGGCGGTAAAACCCAAATCCGGCGAAACAGTTTTTTTTTTTTTTTTTTTTTTTTTTAATTCCAGATGAACTGTGGCAGCCGGAATTGGGTTTTCGATTTTCTATAAATCCTTTACATGCATTCAAACAGCATACATGAATTCATAATTTTTTTTTTCTTAATAATCTAACATGAAGATTATGGCTCTGATACCACTTGTTAGAAAAACAACCATTGATTAAATCCATAATCAATGCAGGATCTGTCTCATGTTAGAATTATCAAGAAATTAAAACCATAAGCGGAAGCGTACCTGAATCCATGGATGCTAATGATCTTTGGCTTTGGGTCTTCCAAGTTAGTGCACTCAGGATTATGGGAGAGTGTTGCTCCTCTTCCTTTCTGCTGATGGATGGCAGAGAGAAAACCAACCGGTGCATAACTCGGGGACCACAACCCATTTTATATGAAGCCTAGTTTCCTATTTCCAATTTAGTCCATCATAAAACTAGAAATAGAAATTTAGGCTATATGGTTTCTACGCATAGGAGATCCATGCTTTATTAAATGATTTAGGTCCATAAATCCTTATAAGATCACTTTATGATTTGGACCATTAATTTATGATAGCACACATATATAAATAATATATGTATGTCCAGAAATTCCAACATGAAGGTGTTGAGTAAAAGGTTGAGGGAGTAGAGATGGGAATAGCCTAAGATGCACAACGACGATATGGTGACCGACGAAACTGCTAAGCTTGCCCTGTTCATAAACAAATTTCACTGGAGAGCCGCAGTAATGAGGGTTTGGATGTGGGAAGAGACGAGGGTATTTTGGGGATTTAGGATATTAAACGGCAGCTTCTTAACTGTGGCTGACAAAAATGGGTATATATGTAATTTTATGGATAATTAGTGGGTATATTTGAAAATTTAAAAATTTGGTGGGTATATTTGTAATTAAGGCAAAACATAGTAGGTATATTTGAAATTATTCTTAAAAACTTTTTATCTAAATTTTATCACTTCTTGAGTACATTAAAAAATTTTAGATACGAGAGTTTTAAATTAAAAGGAAATGATGGGATATGACAGGATGATGATGAGAAATAAATAGAATATCTTTAAAATAGATATGTTAGTTGTATAAGTAGTTGCATAAAATAAATTAAAAAATAAAGTAATTAATAGGAATACATGGAGAAATAATTAAAAAATACAGTATTTATGGTGAGTAAAAAACTTTAGATTGACTATCTTTTTATTATTGCAAACGCCATGGAACAAAAAATGCACCAATATCCATGGCAAAGGCGCCGTCAATATGTTAGCAGATCACAAAGGACCGAATCTAGACATGTGGTGGGAATTTCGCCCCGTAAATTTTCTAATTTTGTTTATTAACATTTTGGGCTATAAAATTTAAATATTAGCATATTCGACCCTACAAAGTTTTGTTATTTGCATTTTAAACTTTCACCTCTAATGATATTAAAAAGCATTGTTAAACTTATATGTAGGGTGTGTTTGTTTAGGGCAAAAAAGTGTCGACTAAAACTTTTCAATTTAAAACTTTTCACTCTCCATAATTATTCTATTTTTTAATTATTTTTTCACATTTTTCTATACAAACTACCCTACTTTTCAATCATTTCTACACAACTACCTATACAACTAACTTATCTATTTTAACTTTATTCTCTTTACTCATCATCATTACTCCTATTATATCACATCACTTTCTATTGATTTGACAACTTCTACTCCAAAAACTTTTCATCAAAAGTTTTACCTCCTACCAAACACACCCGTAATGTCAAAATTACTTTTACACTTGTACGGAAAGTAAGTAGTGATGACCAAAAGCCAACATTATCTGTGCGATAGAGTCGGACAATTATGAGAAGGTGATGACATTTAGAAAGATAAGGTTGGTTTCTGGTTACGACCGTCTTGCTTTAGTATAAACGTAAAAATATTTTCGATATTACATATAAGTTTAATGGTGTTTTTAACCGCATTAAGGGTGAGGATCTAAAATGCAAAAATTAAAATTTCTCAAGATCTAATAAGTTAATAAGCAAATTTCATGTTCCAAAATGCTAATATGCACAGCTAGAAAATTTACGGTGCGAACTCTCCGACAGAAGGTGTGCGCGAGACTGCAAGAGAACCAACTTCTGGCAAGTGTCTCTCCACTACTCAGTAATAACCGAGAGGGTCCAGCTCGCCCGTGGAGACGTTACCATCCGCAGTCCCGCACGTATTGCGATTGCGCGCTCAACGCCACCATGTCCATGTCACGTGGAAGCCACGTTAGCATGTCTTGGCATAAGAGGGTAGGAGCCAAATCACATAATAGTCTCACATCTTCAATAGTCATTATTTTGATTACATTTTTTCACTTTTTTAATACTGGGGTTGGGGTTGTGTTTGCCTAACTCTAAAAAATAAGGAAGAAAAAAGTTGGTAACAAGTTTTTAAAAGGAATGGAATAATGATGTGATATATTAATTTTTTTTATGAATAAAATTAAAATAGATAAAATAATTATTTGAAAACATGGGATGAGGCTAAATGCACATGAGTGCATTTAACTTATTTTTTGAATTTTTTTTAAATTTTTTTTATTCAACTGTTAATCTAAATCAAAAATAAATTCTAAAATACTTCAAAAATGGTAAAAAATGATACACATGTTAAACGCACTAAGATTAACAGTTATATAAAAAAATTTCAAAATTTTTTTTTTTAAAAATTTTAAAAATGGTTTAAAGCACCCAGGGCCGGGTGCACCAAGGCTAAGTGTCCTGAAAATATGTAAAGAAATGATAAAAAAAAAATGTATGAAAGACCAGTTGATTTTTTTTCATTTACCAATTGCTCCTGATTTTAATATTTATTTACATATTTCGCTACAGAATGGCAATTTTTCGTTTCCTCTACTTTTCAACCGCCGGAAAAAAATGAATATTCAGTTCATGTGTTGTTAAAGAATAAAGACAAACATAGTTACATAGTTTCCACCAAATTGTGTTCCTAGTTGGGTGAAAAATACAATAAAAAATAATAATTTGAAAGGTGCGAATAATAAATGGAAAAGTGAAGCGGGAGCAAAGGACATGGGGAAATATGCCATTTTATGCTCCCCCTTTTTAACCTATGAATTGGTGATTCTTGGAAGCCCAAGCGCAGCCCATCTTATATGTCAGTCCGGAAACTTGCAACCAGCTCACCACTCACAAATCCGGTCCCAGAAACCATGTTTATATATTTTTCGGTCTGTTCAAATCATTTGTTATAAAAAAAATTGTTTAAATTATATATCAAATTTGATCAATTTCCAATTGTTTTATATATTTTAAGAATATTTGAAAAATAATTTTTTAAAACTTTTTCCATGTGTGAGGGAGTGTATGTGAGATGGTGAACTTTTTTTATTTTTAAAATTTTGTAAAAATATAAAGAAGAATCCAGAAAATGATATGATAAATTTTGATACATAAAATAACACGCTTGGTCCCACATAAAAGTAAAAAATATAAAAAATACATGATTTTGTTACTTAGCTAGATTATGATCCATTGGATATTATTGCAACTCTTTATGTTTATGAGCTTCAAATTTACATGTCTTTTTTTTTTCATTGAAAACTTTTCAAACTAATTTTTTTCCACAACCATTCTATTTTTAATTATTTCTTCACACTTATTATACAACTACCATCCATTTTAATTATTTCTACACATCTAATCTATATATTTTAATGTTTATTTTACTTATCATCATTACTTATATTATATAATATCATTTTTTTCCATTTCAAAAACTTTTACATTAGAAATTTTTTATCTAAAAATTGTATCACTTCTCAAACACACTAAAAGATTACATATGTCTAAGGTTAAATTTTCCTCTCCATCATTTTTCAAATTAAATAAGTATTGTAAAACATAATGGATAGCACCGATTAATCAAAATTAGCATGGTTTTATAAAAACCAAGATGTTTCTCCCCGCCATAAGTTTCTTTGGAACCAATAGGGATGTAACTAAAGTTTATGAAATTAGGATTCACTTCAACTCTAACCCTATTCATATTTATAAAATATTAACCTTAGCCTTAACTCTAATTCTATTTGTAAAACTTAAACCCTCATCCTATCTGTGAAAATCAAGTTCAAGTTGAACTTCAAGTTGATAAATTCATATCTTATTTAAGAATAATAAGTTTAGAATTTCATATGAAGATATAATAATAACAAATTATGTAAGCAAATATAATAATTCATAGTCAAACTCTAGATTTTTAAAAAATAGTAATATAAAAAATATTTATGAAAGAAAATTTAATATTAAAAATAAGATAAAAGAAATAAAATTAATGAATGTAAAAGTAAATGATAAAAATATAAAGTAAATAAAAATAAAAATAATATGCTTTATTTATAACACAATAGCATTATGATAAACATGTATTTGAATATAAATATAAATAACATAAAATAGATAAATGTAAAGAAATATTATTTAGATATTATGTTTATAATATATTTTATAATAAATATACAATAAGAAATCGAGATCGAGTTTACTTGATCCCAAACCCCCAGCATATTTACAAAACATGTTCTTTAGATTTGGATTGTAAAAAAAAGTTCTAATAACATTTAAATTCGGGTTTAGTAGGTCAAGTTCGAGCTCAATCTGACCGAAGTTGCACCCCTACGAACTCATCTGTAAAATAACTTTTGAGAAAGCCAAAATGGGTGGTTGCTACAACTAAGCAACGTAACATGGAAATTTATGGTATATTTGGAAATTGATAAAACTTTTTTGTCAAAATTTTTTATATACAAGTTTTTGAATTTGAAGAAAATGATGTAACATGATAAAGGTAATAATAAGGAGTAAAACAACTAAAGTTAAAATAAATAGCTGTATAAAAATGATTACAAAATATGGTAGTTGTATATGAAGATGTGGTGAGATGATTAAAAAAAGGTAGTTATGGAGAGTGAAAAAATGTGAGCTTTATATTTTTTATTAATTACCAAACATACCTTTAATGTAAAAGTTTTTGAATTAAAAAATGATGTGATGCGATAAAGGTAATAATAAAGAGTAAAAAGAATAAAATTAAAATAAATATGTTAATCATGATTAGTGTTGAAATGATTACAATATACGGTAGTTATATAGGAATATATGAAAAGTAATTAAGAAAAAGAATAATTGCCAATTGGGCACTAGCTCAGTTGATACTGGTCAATGCCATTGTGTTGGCGGGACATGGGTTAAAGCATGAGTAGGTACATTGTGGGGATTTTATTTCCCTTGAGTTGTCTATAGGAGTTTTATTTCTTTATTTATATTTGAAAGATGTGATTTGGCTTGTTAATATTTGAGAGCTTGTATTGTCTATTTCTTAAGAAAAATTGTAAAAATTATCTTAAAGCTTACTCGTAATATAAGTTGAGATATAATATAAAATATTTCAATAAAAAATAAAATAATTATAGAGAGTTAAAAATTTTAAATTGAAAAGTTTTGGCAGAAACTTTTTTTTTTTCATTGTCGACACCCCTCCAAAAAAAAGAGACTTTTTAAGGTCTATTTGGCAACATTAAAAACTTTTTAACATGTTTTTTAGCTGAAAAAATGTCATCCATGCCTGCATTGTTAGAGCCGTCTACGACAATTGCTTGTGTATGCATTAATGTATCTCCGTATTAATGTCGCATAATCAACATGGGTTGAAAAACCATTTATAGGGTATGTTTGGTAATGGATAAAACTTTTAATGAAAAGTTTTTTAGAGTAAAAGTTGTCAAATGATGTGATATGACAGGAGTAATAATAAGTAGTAAAAAAGATAAAGTTAAAATAGATAGATTAGTTGTGTGGATAGTTGTGTAGAAACGGTTGAAAAGTATGATAGTTGTATAGAAAAATGTGAAAAAATAATTAAAAAATATGATAAATGTGGAAGTAAAAAAATTTATATTAAAAATTTTAACTTTATATTTTCTATAAATTGCCAAACACGCCCATAAGTGGTAAATTTCTAATGTACTTTTATCAGCTAATTTTGTCTGCATGTACGAACAGCAAGTTCATAACTTACGAGCTGAAGACATAGCCCTAACGACATGACAACTCTAAAAAGAAAAGTTTTTTTTCTCGCACACCCTTGTTTTTAAAAGTTTTTGAAGTTTATTAGAGTTCTCAATAATGCTAAACAAACTCTCAGTTGAAAATTTTATTACTCTCTAGAAACACTCTAATGGCGGTTAGACTCGTAGTTCTTTTTTGATGAGTTTTCAGTAATGCTAAATAGACTCTTAGTTGAAAATTTTATTACTTTCTGGAAACACTCTAATGGTGGTGGGACTCGCAGTTCGATTTTGATCGTGTATTACAAGGGTTGTTGGTTTTGATCGAGGGTATGTTTGGTAATAAATAAAACTTTTGATGAAAAATTTTAGAGAGTAGAAGTTATCAAATGATTTAATATGATAGGGATAATGATGAGTAGTAAAAAGGATAGAGCTAAAATAAATAAGTTAATTGTATGGATAATTGTGTAAAAATAATTAAAAAATATGATAGTTATATAGAAAAATATGAAAAAATAATTAAAAAAATATAATAATTGTGAGAGTTAAAAGTTTTAGGGTATATTTGGCAATGGTTAAAAAATATCAAGTTAAAACTTTTCATTCTCCGTTACTATCATATTTTTTAATTATTTTTTCATATTTTCCTGTACAACTATCCTACTTTTCAATCATTTCTACACAACTATCCACACAACTAACCTATCTATTTTAACTTTATCATCTTTACGACTCATTATTACTTCTATTATATCACATCATTTGATAATTTTTATTTTTTAAAATTTTTCATCGAAAATTTTATTTATTTTCAAACATACATGTGTTAAAAAGTTGTACAGCGACGGCTACCCTGAAGACCGAGACGGAAATGGCAGCCCCGCCAAGCACAAAAAAAAAGAAAAAAAACTGGAAGTAGAAAGCGCTCCTGCAGCAGCAGAATGTGAACAAAAACAGGTGTCAGAACTTTCAAGCCCCTCCTCTCTTCCATTCTCTCTCGCACCTCCCATGCGAGAAGCCGCAAGAACTTCCATCCTTTCTAAGCGATGGAGGAACACCTGGCATTCCATCCCCAGTCTTCACTTCGGCGTGGGCATCGTTGGAGGTCAAGGTGATGATGCCGACGCCGACGACGACGACGACCATCACCGTGTCGGTCGTGTCGGGAAATGGCTATCCGCCGTCCACGATATCCTGATCGCACGACGAGATCCCATCGACAGCTGCACTTTCGTCATCCCCTTCTTAAACACATTTATATGGCCACTTTGCATGGAGGACGATTTCGACAAGTTCCTAGAACATCAGACATCTGTCCGTGATTGAGGGAGTGCACGGCATGTTCGAGGTCGCCAACCGCTTTTTGCTCTCGCAAAACATCTTCTCATGCCGGTTCCTGCAGGGCTTGCACATCGAAAGCTGTCAGCTGGTTCTTCCCCGCTCTTTCCGAGGTTTTCCCTCCCTTAAAACCCTCCGACTCTCCTTCGTTGCCATCTCGCCCACCAACTTCGCACGCTTGGTGCGCTTGTCCCCTTTGCTGGAGGAGCTAAGGGCCAAGTCCTTTTTTATCTATAAAAAAAAAAGAAAAAAAAAGAGCCAAGTCCCGAGGATTCGTGCGCCCAACTTGCCGTCTTTGAAGGTTAAGATGTTGGGCCCACAATCGCTTTCGTTGGAGGATGCCCCTCGGCTCGCTAAAGCTGCAATCTTCCTCGATTGCCCCTCAATCGAAGGCAAAAGAGTGACCAAGTTTGTTGAGCTTTTGTCTCGTCCTGCTACTGTTGAGGATTTATCACTAGAGTTTGAGAGCAGTTTCCAGGTCTGTTTTTCTGTTTCCTTCAACTATTTTCTTTACACATAAAAGTTGATTCATAACGACTCCTCCCCGGCCCATTTTCACTCTGTTTTTATCATTTCTGAGATTAAATTGAAAATCATATGCAATACAGGAAAGATCTTTTACCCATGCTCCATGTCAGATATTAGAAAATGGTTTTGGTTTTACCTGGGAATTTTCCAACTATTTTCATACTCTCCAACGTCAAGTGGGTATTCACTTAGCTGCTGGCTTTCTCATTTTGCTCATAGCATAAGATGTTATGATTATTGTCAAAATAATTGAAGGTGTTGTCTTTTAGTGTTTTGGTGTAATTTGGATTTTATTTTGGTTACATGTATCAGCTTCTGTCTATTATTGATACCGACATTCCCACTAAATGAAAACATTATTGCCCAGTGGTAATAACTTCAATGAGCATTGAAGCATCATTTGTCTGAGCCTAAGCATCATATGTCCGAGCTCAGGTTGTTAGTATTAAAGTTAGCTTTCAAAGTGCTTGGATTTGGGTTTGGCCTAAATCTTGGTGGTGGTGGTGGTGATTGTTGTTCTGGTGGTTAATTAGGTTCCAAGTGGACCACATTTATTCATCTTTTTGGTCCTTGTGCTGGAATCTGTAGTTCGGCTGTATTGAAAATTTTTTCGGCTTTCCCTGTGGGCCCCAGAGACAAATTTATTAGCTTCTTTCATTTTTCTTAGAGTAGCATGTGCCTAGGAGAAACCATCATAAGGGGGGTGGGAGTGCCCTGACATTATCCATATTGGCGAGATATTTTCGTCCTTTCTGAGAGATTTGCCATTGGTATAGTGATGAAACGGTTGACAAGGGATAGGGCATTTTCAAAGAAAGCTGAACACTTGAATCTCAGTTTCTGTCCTTGATTCTAAAGAAACAAGGGCCTGTATGTAGAAGGGCAAAAACGAAATATAGCCTTAATGAAGGCAAC
This sequence comes from Annona cherimola, assembly GCA_030490835.1. Lineage (NCBI taxonomy): Eukaryota > Viridiplantae > Streptophyta > Magnoliopsida > Magnoliales > Annonaceae > Annona > Annona cherimola. Next base: position 72,205,624 of record CM059973.1, on the reverse strand, counting down.
GTTGATTTCATGCTCTAAGATGCATTTAGCATTAATGCATCGGACGTGGAAAGTTGCATAAAGAAGAGCTGTCAGACAATTAGAACCGCAATATGAGTCATCGTAGTGTGAAATATGTAACTAACTAGATGCGTGAAATCATCATTTAGGCCATCGATTGGTTGATGTGGACGGTTAGGTAATAACATTGAAGTTGAAATCCATTTAGTTCTTTTCATATTCATGACAACTTATGGCGTGTTCCAAACAATATAAGATTCTTAGATTGAATTTATATTACTATTTTCAAAATAATTTTTCAATTTGCATGACAGCTTTTTAAACTTCTAATATAACTTTATTCATTCTCGATACATACATTCTCATCTCAAATATAGATTCGATTAAAGAATCTTGTATGCCTTGTTATATTATTATTACTATTATTATTATTTTTTTCTTTTTGGGGGTTGAAGTGCAGAACGAATGAAAGGATACCGAGGAGCTTACCCGTGCAGAGTCAGTTGCATAAGCTGAAGAAACTAGAAGTCGATATACAAGTGAATGATCTAGCTGCACTTTCGCTTTACCTTTTGTTAGTCAGAAGCTGTCCAAACCTGGAAGAGCTTTTTGTCACGGTTAGCACCTTATATTCTATGGTTTTATTTAGCATCTTTTCTTAACTAACATGAAACCATTCTACAGTCTTTGGGGTATAGAAACAGGATATTTGGAATTGGATGCGGCAGGTTACCGGGTGAAATAGGCAGCTCCAGTGTGTTCAATGCATCATCTCTCTAAAATTCGAGTCGATTTTTGGGATCCATACAACTATCAGAATGTTTTCTTTATCAAATTTCTATTGATGAATGCGCATGCTCTAAGGAGAATGGAGTGTTTATCATCGACTCGACATGCGTCCGAAGCCATGCGTAAATTGGAATCTCCGCCGATGTTGTGTTTTCATTTCACAATAATGAATTGTCTCTATGAAATATGAATAGTTTTTTTTTTTGTTGCTATTGTCGATTTTGTGCCGCTTGTTGTTATAGGCTTATGGCAAGCATTTCAAAACATATTTACCATATTGAGTGGGTAGTCCTTGTTTTGGAAGGATACAAGATTTACATTTTCTCTGCTACCCTGTTTTCGTTGGGCTCGAGCTTGACAACAGTTATTTATACGCGAGCATTGCCTAAGCTATGATGCTGATGCCTCAGGCATTATCTAGCCAGAAGTTCTCTGATAAAATATCAAAATGTTTTTATGGAATTTACATATCTAAATGTTATTTTAGAATAATGATCTTGGACACCCGGTAAGCTCGTGTTAGTATTTTTTTTTTCCATTTTTATGTGGGCTTATGTGTACTTAGCTAAAAATTGAAATTTGCTCTTTTTGGATTGTTGCGTTGTTTCTATAAAATATGAAAAATAAAAAGTTTTCACATCTCTCTTTCTCTGGCACATGAAAACAATAAAATTCTTTAATTTTTAAAATTTATAGAATGTATATATAATAATTCAAAATTGATAAATTCACAAGTTTGTTAATTAGCAAACTGAGTGGGCAACGATAAAAATAAAAAAAATAAACCACATGCAACTGTGTGGACAGGATATACGCCACGACGCAGCAGGCGTCGCGGTAGTCCATCAGGCTAGCAAAGAGGCGACGTGGATTCAAGTGGTGGTAGCGGTTACTTTCTCCATTATTATTGAGGCAGTGTTCACCTATGAAGATATAGTGATATTGTTATGAGTTCGTTGGAATATTGTATAGGATTTATAAATACGTGTTAGAGTTTAATTGTAATATTAGTTAAGATGATTGTAAATACTCAAAAAAAAAAAAAAAAAAAAAAAAAAAACTGTAGACAGGATATACGTGTGACACCTGCAAATTTGGGAATTACTGAGGCCCAGGTAAGGGGTTGAGGCGGATGCGGGCTTTTGGCTCTCGTCGGCTTCTTTTTTAAATTAGGGGGTTTAAAACGTTGGGCGTATGCTGTTATAGTGTTTGTGCTATGCAACGCTTTTCAAAATTTTGTATAAATATTTAATTTCGTAATTCACTTGATTCATTAAATAAAAACCAGATTATTATAAAGTTGTAAACAAACACTTTTACGTGAAATGGACGCTCTCCGAGCTAAGTTTGATAATCATAAAAACTTGTTAATTTAAATTTTTTTCATTCTTTATAATTATCATGCATTTTCTTACTTTTCAATTATTTCTCAACAACTACTAATATAACTACTTTATTTTAATTTTATTATTTTTACTCATCATCATTACTTTTATGATATTATATAATTTCTTCTATTTCAAAAAATTTTACACCTGTCCATCAAAAGCCAAAAAAAAAAAAAAAATACACCTAAATATTTCTTTCAAAAGCTTTATCGATGATAAACACCCCTAATTTATAGTTTATGAAATACTGCTAATAAATGAAATTTTACGAATTTATATTTTCAACTGATTTTTTTTTTTTTTTTTTTTTGACAACGTTTTGAGTGGAATCATTTTTCCTGTTTACGAATAGATGAGGTGGGATGCGACCGGCACGAGAGGGCAATTTCATATTTCTTAAAAAAAATATTTTTCACCTCCTAAAAAATAATGACTACTTTTTCGATTTTTCATGCAGCTTTTCTTCTTTGCAAAATCTTACCGATTTCGATTTTTATGCAGCTTTTCTTCCTTGCAAAATTTTACCGATTGTAAAATAGTACGTTATTTACTTTAATGAATTAGTATATTTTTCATTTTTGGACTTTGTTGATGATTATGCAAAATCTAACTACCCATGCATTTGTTTTACGCATATTGGGGTACAAAAAAAAATCATCCAGACGTTGGGCAGGGGCGCCATGGCCTTCAAACCCAATGATGGAAATTCGTCCCCGTTGTTTGGAGCAGTTGATCTCTCTTTCGTAAGAAAAATTGTTAAAAAATATTGAAGGATATTTGGCGATGATTTGTAAGATGAGATGAGATAAAAATGATGTAAGAATTTTTGAGCTTGATTATCATATATGAGTTTAAAAGGAGATGTAACGTAGTAGAATAGATAAAAAAAAATACCAATCAAATATTCTTGCAGGTAAAAAAAATAAAAAAATAATTTGAGTGCAAGTCTTAATTCCTTAAATTGTTTGTTTGTTAAAAATATTTCACAAATTATAACTTAAACCTCTGAACTTTTTAGAGTGTTCATCACATCTAAAATAATACTTGTGTATAACTTTATAACATTCAACTACTCTGCTCAATGAATTCAAGTTAATTTTAATATACATTTTTAAAGGTGCGGACTGATACAAGAATCAATTAAAATGATTTTGACATCTTGGTTAAATAAATGATATATATTAGTTCTATGTAACTTTTTATATTTTTCCATCTTTATAATTAATAAACAATTTACTCCATATTATTGTATTTAGCATGGTTCTAACTTACCCTATTCTTTTTTATCTGGACCCAATGAAGTTGAACCTTATCAACTTATACAAGATCTCTTCATCATTCAATTGTGTGTGTTATAATTAGTGGACATGGGAAAGAGAGATGTGCATATATAAGAGGAGAATTAGGAGTTTCTAATTCATGGGAGTTGAAACATGAAAATGCATATGGGTCAAGTTAAGTAATCATGATGTTAATGATTGTTTCATAACTGCATTTTGAGGATTATGTTTAATAATTCTATAAAAATATTTGACACGTGATTATTATGTCTTGATTTGACATAATTACATGATTTTGCATTACTTGAAAACTTTTGAATCCTAAATTTGAATTATAGTTTGTTGCATCATTTAATATTTGCTTGAGGATAAACAAATGTTAAAGCGTGGGATATTTATTATGTCAAGTTTATTCTCCATATGTTTGATGTTTTAATAATTAAAACATTAGTCCAATTGTCATTTTGTAAGCTTTAGTGATAGAATTTGCTTTGTTTAGTGCTAGACACTCATAATTGACCAATGAGTGCAATTTCAAGGAATTTGGTACAAACAGAATCACTAACAAGAGACCTAAGCATGACCAATAGACTTATCCATTTTGGCATATGATGCACCATTAAAAATACTTCCATAAAATTGCAGTATTACTTGGGTGGTAAGGCTGAGGGACTTTGTTCAAACTTACCAGCATCCAAGTCCCACTGGCTATGTATGTTATTCAAAATTTCATCTTGATGTGGGGGTATTTACAAATCCTTCATGATGTAGGGGGTGTATAGAAAATTTCTTCTATAATATGTGAATTGTGAATGTGCCTTATTGTAACATCAGTCGTCATGTATAAATTTCAATAAAAAAAATACTTCTGTGAAATTAAACCTCCACGGGACAATTATACATGCGTATTATGTGCAAATGTACAAAAGTAGGTATGAGTGCTGGAGATGGAGCGAATTCTAAGCATAGCTGAAATGAATGGAGTGAAAGAGTAGTATTTACTCCTCTTTATGTTGATTATTGTGTCGGTTAGCTAGCTAGGTTAGGTTGGTAATGGGTCACATCCCACCCATCTTGTACTTGGCCTTTGGTAGGTCCGATGGTGGGGCCACAACTGGAAAAGACAACGACGGTCTCCCACGTAGTTCCACATTGCCCAAGTTTACGAATAAGAAAATCAAAAAAAATTTGCCCCGTAAACCTTTTATTTTGCGTATTAGCATTTTGAAATTCCAAAATTTGTGTATTAACATATTAAATCTTGTGAAATTTCATTTTTTGCATTTTAAATTCTCACCCGCAACAGCATTAAAAAATATTGTTAAATCTATGCGTGATGTTGAAAATACTCTTATATCTATACCAAAAGCAAAATAGTCGTGATCAAAAACCAACATCATTTTCTTGAATGTCATTAACTTCTTAGAATTGTGAAACTTCATTGCTCAAACGATGTTGATTTTTAGCCATGACTGTCTTACTTTTTGCACATATATAAGAATATTTTCGACATTATACATAAGTTTAACAATATTTTTTAACGTTATTAGGGTTGAAATTTTAAAATACAAAGACTGAAACTTCATGGGCATAATATGCTAATATGCAAACTTCGGGATTCAAGATGCTATATGCAAATTTAGATAGTTTACAACACAAATTTTGTAGAAAATTACATTTATGTATCCGAGTATAATGCATTGTTAATACACTTGGATATAAGGGCGCGACTTAGTTCGAGTAGTGATCTACCCTATCCATACCTTATTTATAAAAAGCCTACCTTACCTTACCAATTTATTAATTCAGTTTCTAGTATACTCTACTCATTACCCATATAACCAGTTTGGATTCTAAATCGGTTTCTTTAATACTCGAATATAATATTTTTAAAAAAGTATTCTATGTTATTTTAAATAATATAAAGTGATACTCATTTACATTTTAAAATCATAACTACATATCTTATTGTTTATAATATTATATTAAAAAATACAAAGTATAGACTTTCACAGCCCAATCATTAAAACTATTAATATATTATAATTACGATTCACGAGCTTATTTATAAAATATTTTCGAAAGTCAATAATATATATATAAATAACTGAACTACTTTCACACTGCACAATCCACAACTTTATATCAAGATTCATTTGAATTTGCATTTATTAAAATAAGTGTGCACGCAAGATGTCATAGACAAAGCAGAATATATACTTTGTAATATTTATGAGTTGTGATACATTGCACTCGGGTACAAAAACTCATTTTTTAATATTTATTTGAAATTCTTTTATACAACTGTTAATCTAGGTGTATTTAATATATATATATATATATATATATATATCCATTTTTACCATTTTCAAAGATTTTAGATTTTTTTTATTTTTTAAAATCAGTGACATTTTTGTAATTAATGAATTATGAAAATGCCATTGATTTTAAAAAATTAAAAATAAATATCTAAAAGTTTTTAAAAATGATAAAAATTGATACACATGTTAAATACACTTAGATTAACAATTGTATAAATTTTTTAAAAAAATAAGCGAAATGCACCCGAGTGCACTGTCACGTCCGAATATCTATTATATACATGTATAATTATGCACCAAATTAATTACCCGTATAAATACCCATGAGTCGGTTTCAGGTACTAAACATATTTACTATACACATGCCCTATTTTAGAGGGTGAATAATAATTTATACTCTATTTATACATATAAATAATATTGTCTACCATTTCCTACCAAAATTAAGGTTAGGTCGGTGAGTACTTATGAGCTACGAGTATGTTACCTAAGTTGCACTTCTAATTGGATTTCGTGAGTCTAATTGAGGAACAAATCCTAGGTAAGCTTATTTTGTTCGCTTAAAGCGTGACTAAATAGACCATCATTAAGCATTTCTTAGGAGATGTTTGATAATCTACTTGAGTGGAAATCATGATTTTCCATATCCTTTTCACACGTTTTTTAATAAATGATTTGATATCTTAAATATCTAATTATTTTATTTTTTTAATTTTTACTCTTATATTTCAATTAATTTTTACACAAGTACCTTAATTGTTCTCACTTTAGTATTATTGCATCGCACTACTTTTACACTTTAAAAAAATCACTTTCTCACTTTCCCAGCACATATTGCGGGCAAAAGAAGCCCTTGAAGTGATGTGTAGTATTGAGCCGAAGGTACAAGTTTCTTTTCACCTTAGGTTTGTTCGCCCCTTTAATGGAAAACATTTCTACAGTAGCAACAGCCCGTTCGATAATAACCAATAAATAAGGTGGCATTTTTGATAATGTGGATGAATGTAAAGTGTGGGAAGCAAAAAAAGAAATATTTTGAAAAGTGGATGAATAATATGAGTAAAGTTAAAATAAATAGAAGTAAAGTTTGAAACAGTATAATTGTCGGGTAGTTGGAGTTTTATTCAATACATTCGGGTGTACTTAGCTTTAATGCACCCCGGTGCATTTAATCTATTTTTTAATATTATTTTTTGAAATTTTTTTTATAAAACTGTTAATTTATGTATATTTAATCTATGATAATTTTAGTAATTTTTTTACCACAGATTTTTTAAAATCTAAAAGAAATACCTAAAAATCTCCGAAATTGGTAAAAATTGATATACATGTTAAATATACTTAGATTAATAGTTGTATAAATTTTTTTTTAAAAAAATAACAAAAATGGATATTTGCATTAGGGTGTACTGAAGCTAAGTGCACCCGGGTGCACAGGATCATGATCCTAGATAGTTAAGATGTTAAATTATTTATGAGTAATGATCCTGTTAGCTCAGACTAAGCAAATGCTTCACTTAGCTCACATCGGAAAATTCATTTACAAAATTTTTTTATTTTTCTTTATACACTGGTTTATCTAAGTGTATTTAAGACATAAACCAAGTTTTACCAATTTTGAATATGTTTTTATATTTTTTTTGAGATTTTTAAACATCTGTGTGTATATATGTATTTAAAATACCCTTATCTTTAAAAATCTAAAAAAATATATACATATATCTAAAAATAGTAAAATTTAGTATATATGTTAAATACACTTAGATAAATTAGTGTATGAAGAAAAAAAAATTAAATAAATTTTTTGATATGAGCTAAGCGAGACATTTGCTTAATCTTGACTAACAACAACATTCCTCATTATTTATAAAAGGATATGTGTAAAAGAGAAGAAAATCATGAAAATAGAACCTTTCCATTATATTACCAAACATCTCCTAACTTACATGCTGTTTTCTTTGTGCTTTTTGATATGATTTGAAATTTTTAACTACTTAATCATTTTATTTTTCGACCATTATCTCTACATTTTAATTTTTTAATCTGTAATACAGCTATAAATCTATTTATCTTTATTCTTTTTACTTTTAATTATCACCTTTATTATATTTTTTAAAAAAATTATTACCCTTATTACATTACATTATTCTCTTACATTTTAAAAATGCATGGGATGTCTTCGAAGAGACTTACATTTTCAAAATTTATGAAACAAAATCTTTCATTTTTTTTTTCGTTTTACTAAGTGAATCATAAATTTAAAATTTTCTGTTTGGCTGGAATTTCAAATCCAAATTTTACAATAAAAATATCTAAGAGGGATGATTTTGGGCATACGTATGTACAGGAGTAACTATGCGTCTACCCCAAAAACTTATTATTATTATTATTATTATTATTATTATCTTTTAGTTTTTTTCATAAAGTATTGTTCGAGGTATATCTAATCCGTATAACAATTTTTAACATTTTTATAGATTCGTATATAGATATTTGAATTTCAAACATAGAGATATTTTAATTATTTGAAAATTACTAAAATATCCTTATATTTGAAATTCAAAAAATGTATATGTATTTCCAAAAATAGTAAAATTTATTATATGGATTAAATAGGCCTAGATTAATAGCTTTATGAAAAGAAAAATAAAAAATTAAACAAGTACATTTTTGGGCCGGATTATAGTATCATAACACAATATCTATTTATAGGAACGCAATCCTATGCACCCGGGGTGCATTCAGCCTCAATGCACCCGGGTGTACTACATTTTTTTTTTAATTTGTTTTACACAGTGGTTAATCTAGGTTTATTTAACATATAAAATTACTGAAAATGCCACTGATTTTTAAAAATCTAAAAAAAATATCTAAAAGTCTCCAAAAATAGTAAAAATTGATACATATGTTAAATAAATATATATTAACAGCTTCATGAAAAAATTTTCAAATTTTTTTTTAAAAAAATAGGTGTAGTACACCCGGGTGCATTGAGGCTGAATGCACCCGGGTGCATAGGATTGGGCTCCCTATTTATATCCTCTTAATTTAAGGATCTAGGATTTGTGCCGTCGATTTTTGTTTTGACTTTCTAGTTAGTTTTTGGGAGGATTGCAGGGTAGACTGGTGAGTTTTTAGGGGACCACAAATGTTGGACTGAAGAATCAACAGCCTCGTTGGCGGGCCTCACCAGCGCTTCAGGACATCCGCATACGTTCAAAATAGCGACGCAGACAACGCATCCGGCTCCGGGCACGGCCGGCTCGCAAAGGCACACGCAGATCATCGTGCCGACCGTGGAAAAGATAAAAGGCATGTTCCAAATTATATGACTTTTTTGGGTTGAATTTGTTTCATCATTTCTAATACAGTTTTTTAATTTTTAATATAATTTTTTAAATTTTCAATGCAATTTTATTCATTCCTAATATAATTTTAGTCATTCATAATATACATGGTTACATTCTCATCAACGAAGTGCTCATCTTTTGTTAAAATATTTTAAAAACGGCAAAACTATTAGTTGAATAGCTGAATCGCGGGCATTGGGAAACGTGAGAAAATTTTTTATCCTGTTTTTCAGTTTTATCTTTATTATTTTTACTTTCCGTTATTATCCTCTAACGTCGTATTCTTTTGAAGGATGATTCATGTATTTTTCAACTCCATTCCCTAGCACCTTTCATTATCTTATCTTATCATCCAAGAATATCTATTACACGTAGGTTTTGTTGCCATGTATCATCTACGCATGTATAAGGAATGACATGTGTGTTTGATAAGATATAGAAAAAATATGACTTTTTTTTTAAAAAATTAGGTAAGTTAATAATCGGATATGATATAGTAAGGAATTAGAAATAAAATAAATACGATAGTTATTTGGAAATATATGAATAAGTGATTGTAAAATAGAATAATTGTATAGAAAAATATTTTCAAAAGTTTTTGTTTTCTCCCATATGTTTATAAAAAAAAATACTATAGTCTAACTTGTTCAAGCATGGAGACATGTTTAAAAAAAAATTCCGAAAAAAGAGAGTCCAGTTTGTTCAAATGGAGATTCCATGCAATCGGGAGCCCAAAATCAACATAAGATTTCCCAAACAGGGAAATAGGTATTTTAGTGTGTCTATAAAACTGCGCATGCTTGGTAATCTTAAAAAAAAAGTGTAAAAATAATCGCACGAAAAAGTTTGAAAAAAGTAGATAAGTCATATAACAGTAAGATTGAGATAATGATTAAGAGTAGTAAAGTTCGTGGAAGAAATTATTATGATTATTATTATTTTTTTTAACCAAACGCAAAAAACCACCAACACTTGGTGTGCATAAAATCGAAAGGATCCTTGAGTAAGACGTGTATACACTATATAGGAGTCAACTTGGTGAAATTGTACCGGTTTAATTGAATCTTAATCTTAAGGTTATCGGATTTAGGTAAATTTAGATCCTAATTTTAATCTTAAAATTCATATTCAGATTAGGTTGACATTAGTCAATCTTAATTTTGAGTTAATTAGCTAATTTTAAAATATACTTAATTTATGATAACTTATATATTCATAAGGTGTGCACCAAGAAATCTTAAAATTCGAAATTTTTTTGTTCAAATTAGGTGACATTAGTTTAGTTTTAATTTTGGGTTCATTAGCTAATCCTAAAATACACTTGCCTTGATGATAACTTATTTATTCATAATGTTTGCAAAAATTATATGACTTATGGCATTTTAAATTTTGATGATGAAATTTGATATTTTATTTAAAAGATAATGCTAAGTACAATAAATATAATAAATTTTCCATCCACAACCAAGGAAAGAAAAATAAATAAGAATACATGAAGTCATCATCTAGATATTAAAAAAGTTTAATAAAAGTGAGACTTATATATTTCATAATTAATCGGTATATCTATGATAATTTTAAAGAGGGTGTATATTTGCAATTATAAATGCCAGATATTCAACTTTGTTATGGATCGTAAGTAGATGACATATAGGTTTTAGAATAAGTATTTTACAATTTAATTCATTTATGATTATATGGAAACACATTTATTATAATTATAATTAAACTGATTAATGCACAAATCAGTAAAATTCTTTTAACAAATTATGGAGGACATAGAGTTGGGACCCAATTGATGTAAACACGGAATTTATTTTGATTTCTGCTCGGTTTACTTTAAAAAATTTCACAAGAATGGACTCATACTTAGTTTTCTTACAGAGTTAAGTTGTTCTACAAGAAATTTTTTAAAAATGTGTTTGACAAATAGTAAAAAATACCAAGCAAAAACTTTTCACTCTCTAGAATTATTATACTTTTTAATTATTTCTTTACATCTTTCCAAACAATTACTTTATTTTTCAATCATTTTTGCAAACTCACGTAACTAACTTATTTATTTTAATTTTATTCTCTTTACTTATAGTCATTATTTCTACCATATCGTATTAAATTATTTCATTTTTGACAACTTTTGTACTAAAAACTTTTCATCCAAAAGTTTTATATCTTTCCAAACAAACTTTAAATTTTTTGAGTGCGTTTGTTCTATCTAAAACTTTTCAAACTAATTTTTTTGAATTAAAAACTTTTAACTTTCTACATTTATTATATTTTTAATCATTTTTTACTTTTTCTTACACATCTAACTATACAACTACTTATTTATTTTAATTTTATTGTATTTACTATTCGTCATTATCCTCGTATACTGCATTATTTTCTTCGATTTCAAAACTTGTATCTAAATTTTTTATAAGATCCAAAACACACTTTCAATATAATTTTTTGTATTTTTATTTTTTTTTTATTTTCCGTAAACATACTTACATTCTTATCCCATTTATTCCTCCATCAGGGTAGGAAAATCCTTTTCAAGAGATATATTTGCAAAATGATAGAACTTCTAGATGAAAATTCTTTTTTTTTTTTTGATGAGTATTCATATATTACAATCTCAACTGGTATTACAATTAAATTTTGAGACATTCTTACAATTTTGCTAACAATTATCTACTATTTTTAAACTTTACCACCGGTGGACGGCTCCCACAAACTTGGGGAGACTTGCAACGCCCCCACTTCAAAAATGCTGCTGTGTAGAAATGATTGAAAAGTAAAGTAATAGCATAAGAAAATGTGAATAAATAATTAAAAATAAGATAATTATTGGCATTGAAAAATTTTAGATTGAAAAAATTTTAATTTGATATTTTTTAAACATCGCCGACCACACCCTAAATTAGGTCCCAAATCAAGGGACTCGAGCCCAAGCACGCAATGGGTGTGCTCTCTCCATTTTGTCAAGGCTACAAGGACATGCCATTAAGCATACGCAATCCTCTCTACATTTCAGCGGCTATTACAAATTCAGGCTCATAACATGCCATTAAGCTCCGAAGCGAAGCCAGTCAGAGCCAGATTCTGGATTTTCCCCACAAGGCACAGCACAGGAAGCTGCGTCGGAATTCAAAAGCTTTGGCGGAGGAGAAGGGGAAGGGGAGGAGAGGGCCTACTAGAAACGGACGTGTCGACGGAGTTAGTCTCGCCTAGAGCGAACAACTTTCCATTTCTCCATAAATTCTACACGCTCCGTTTTTTTGTCTGTTCTTCAGTTTCTGAACAAAGCTCTTAAATCTGTCCTCCTCCTCCTCCTCCTCTGTTGCTTGCATTTCTCAGATCAAGGCATACAAACACGCATAGAAAAAGGAAATCCAAATCGCAGCAGCAGCAAGCCAGGGGAGATTTTCTAATCTCTCCATGGCGGGTCTCTACGCCCCTATCCGCCAACCTCTGTCCTCTTCCTCCTCCTTTTCCCAAGCATTCACCAATCGCCTTCTCGTCCTCCTCACCGTCCTCCCTCTCACCCTCGCCGCCTTCGCCTTCGTCCTCCAATGGCGCGGCGGCCTCGACGATCCCACCTCCCGATGGCCTGGCGACACCGCCCAGAAGTTCCCCGGCATGAATGACGCTAGCCCCGCCGTCAGCACCACCGTCCACTCCTCTCATGCCTCCGACTGCACCGAGCTGCTCGGCCACGGCGCTTCGCCTTCCTTCCCTTACTATCGCGACTGGAAATTCAATGTCAAAACGGATCTGCGTCCCAAGGTGAGGTCCCACAATGCTGGCTTGGATTCTGTTGAATTTCGGGCTCTCTTTGTCGTTTGTTGGAATCTTTTGGCGCAGAGTCTAGCGAATTCTTGAATTCGACAGAATCGAATTTGGAGATCCGGGATGAACGGTTGGTAAGGGGCAAGTGCCGCTTGCATTTGGAAAATTCGGTTTTGGAGTTCGTCCATTCTGCGCAATTTTGCATATGCATCTAAGGATCTCATTACTTTGGGTATTTGGAAGAAATCGAATTTTTTGGGCATTAGTTGGAGAAAGTAGCTGATTGGGATTGGTAGGATTATTCAAATCTGTGAGTGTGTTGCGGACCTGCTTGCATAATTGGTGCTAGCTTGATGGTGAAAAGGAAAGAACAACAAGAGATAACGTATGCAGAGATAAAAAGCATTAATAGTTGCATTCTCCCACCTCTAGTTGTCTCTGTTAATACAATATGTTGGAGATACAATATTTGCAAGTTACCGGTTATCAGGTAGCATCAAGTCCCGTAAGAGTTTTGCAACATAAAGGTTGCTTCCCTACCCTAGCTTTGTTAACATGTTTGTTGATGACGACATGGGGCTCTTGTAATAAAATTGTCCGTCCTCAACTGTGTAGATCACTCTCCTTCTTTATTTTAATAGAAAATAAAAATCGCTTACAAGATTTACATTCTCCAATCCGAGCTGACAAATAGTTGCACCAGTAGTAGTGAAGTACCTAATTTACTTCATCATACTCCGGTAATATATTAGTTAATTGCTCCTGCTTGTGTAGTGTTTAGTAGAGTGCATAACATATCAGACAAAAGGATACTGCTTTTGATGCACACGGTACTTAAATTTGAGTTATTTAGATCTTTTTGATCTCTGTCTGAGTACAGTTATTTAGATTTTTTTGATCTCTCTCTCTCTCTCTCTCTCTCTCTCTTTGATGGAATTTTGCTCTCTCTCTCTCTAAGTACAGACATTGTAAGAATCTTTTTCATATCTCCTGTTTATCAAATTCTTTAAGTACAGACATTGTAAGAGTATTTTTCATATCTCCTGAGTATCAAATTCTCTAACTAAACAAGTTTCGATGTTGCAATTCCTTCCTTGATGGTACTTTGTATCAACCAGTGATCAGCATATTAATTCTGTCTGAAAAAACTTCCAATTATTGGGGATCCCACTTTTTTCCACTGTGATGTGTAGTTACTAGTTAGTATGTTTCAGCTTTCATCACGCCACATATACCCTGGCTCTGCTTTGGAGCATGGTAGACTGTTTTCCACTTGGCCATGTGCTTTGTCACTGGACTCACACCAGATCATAAAATTTAGCATCAGATTGCTTACCCTATGAGTTGATGCTTCTATGAATAATCCTCCAACTCGCTGTTAGAAACATTTTGAAAATGTTATTGCATTTGATATGACGAAATTTGCATTATCCTGAAAGTAAATTTGGTCAACAAATTGACATAGTATTGACCATTCATATATGTGAAGTTGATAAATTCATGAAATCAATGGAAGTAGATATTCCTCATATTTACCTTGGTGGTAAAGAAGAGCTCTGCCTTTAAATTTCTCTGAGGTTTCTGCTTAACAAGGTGAGGAGAAAATTTTATTGGGTAACTACTAGCTACAGCATGGCCCATGCTTTGTGGGAGCAATTGTCTGCTGCCACAAGATCAGCAACATTTTTTTTTATCGAAAATAATAAGAAAATGGAAGAATTAAAAATGATGCATTGGATGAAGCTTAGGGGTAATGCCAATGATTAGTAATAATCTGGAAAGCAAAATCAGATGATTTAGCATATGAAACGATAGCCCGAAACTTTACCTGTTATTTGCTGAATAACGGTTGTTTCAATTTAAACTTTGAAGACAATGAAAGGGTGGTATAAAACCTTAACGCATTTGGATACGTATTATGAAACTGTTACTTCTTTTATAAGTGATCTTTTTTAGTTGAAACACTTATTTGTATTGTTAACTTGCAGATATGTGTTACAACAAGCACTTCAGCCGGTTTGGAACAGATTCTACCGTGGATTTTCTATCATAAGGTCATTGGGGTTTCCACATTCTTTTTATTTGTTGAAGGCAAGGCTGCTTCTCCAAAGGTTTCTCCTGTCTTGGAAGCCATTCCTGTGAGTTTTTTGTGTCTGGGAGCTTGATGTTCTGATCTTAACTATGGTTTTTGTCCTATTTCTTGAAGATTTAACCATCATGTCTTGAATCTAGTGCTGTTTTACTTTTTCTGGCAGGGGATCAAAGTAATATATAGAACTAGAGAGCTTGAGGTGAAGCAGGCTAAAAGGTATGCCTTTTATAGCTGGGAATTAATTTGGTGCACATTCAAATTCTCTCTTACCTAATCATGTTATTTTTATCCTTTCTAATACTCTCTATGATCTTATACTCGAATAAATTCACTCATCCTAACTAGTAAATTTTCAAATCTGTTGTGTACGCTTTGTCATAGCACAAGATTGGCCGGAAAAATAGAAGAAAGAGGAAGGATTTTCTCACAATATGAGAAGGGAAGAAATGGGAGAAATTGAGATAAATTTTTGCGATGATTATATAGGATTAAGGAGTAAAATTATGTATCAAGAAACTACCATTCATCCACTATTGGTGTAATACCTAAGACAATGCACCTTCTCATAAAATAATGCAATCCCCAATGCAATCCCAATCTCATCAAGATGAAAAATCATATATACTGTAAATTAAAGTAACAATGTAAACTGTTTACTCACCTAAAATTATCAAATATCCAAAATTTCTACTAAAACATCTCTACGCTCAAATAAATCCTAAGCTGGATGCAAAGCTTCAAGCTTGTTCACATCCTGCATGACACAACACCCACCTAGGTCACTCAAACTTTACTCAAATCTTCTGAGTCCCCTTTCCTTCATCTTGTTAACTACTAATTCTACTTTTAGGTTACGTTAAATTTTATTTTTTCATCTAAAACGTCCCTAAGCTCAAATAAATCCTAAACTAGATAAAAAGCTTGTTCACATTCTGCATCACACAACACCCACCTAGGTCACTCAAACCATTCCATATCTTCTGAGTCTCCTTTCCTTCATCTTGTTACTTGTTAATTCTACTTGTAGTTACATTAAATTTTAATTTTATTTATTTTATTTTCATCAACTCTCTATCTTAGCTATGCTCATCCATTCATGCTGTTGGTGCTTCATGGATCATATGATTCATTTTCTGAAAATGATGACTTCCTTAACTGCCATGGTTAACCATCTTTACAAAGCATTTGGGACAATTCTTTGAATAATCTAGTCTTCAAGATGAGCCAGAAACAGAAATAATTCTCTGTTTGATTCATGCTTTGATGTCTTCTTTCTTGTTTTCAATCTTCAGCCGAATTTGGAATGAGACATGGCTTGCAAGCTTCTTTTACAAGCCATGCAACTATGAGCTGTTTGTCAAACAATCACTCAACATGGAGATGGCTATTGTAATGGCACGGGTATGAATGGATTTGTTCATTGTCGTATCATTTTGCAGTTTTCTTCTCGCATATATGCAAATAATCTTACTTGGTCCTGGAAACTGTTGCATGGCCTCAACTTCCGGCATCATACGTGAAAGGATTCTGTTCTCATCAACTGTGTTCTCATAAAACCAAATAGGGTTGCAAATTTGGTACTTGTCGACCTGAACATGGCTGGCCGATGCTGACTTTGGGTTCTGTTGGGTACAATAATGTTGACTGGGTTTATGTTGGAAGTTGAAGCCATCAATGCATATAAAGTTGGGCCGATTTCCAATTGCACATTTGATCCAAACATATGGGAATAGTAAAATTTTTGTAGTTGGGTCAATGGGTGTTCAGTCCAGTTCTGTTGATTATGGGGGAATTTTGGCTGAGCGTAGTCACCACCTTGGGTTGAAATTTGAGTTTGGCCAGGTTTAATTTTGGTTCGATTTGAGGTTTTGTTAGTGATGTAGAATGGTTGGAAGAAAGAGGATGATGGAGAAAGGAAAACTGGGAGGAAAGAAGAGATGAAAGGGACTACTAGTATAAAAGGATTCAAGCAAAGACTTTGAGAAAAATAATTGAGTTGCAATGACTTTGAGAGTTGCAATGACTTTGAGAAAAATAATTGAGTTGCAATTCATCGAAAATTAAGAACTCTATACTTTTTACTCATTTCAACACAAATTATAAATAAAAAATTGTCGTGAAAGAAAGTATGTGCTGAATCCTAAATAACTCATAAATCAAAGATTATAAATGCAACCCTTGAAAAAGAAATTTGAAGGTATCCTACTGCAATAAGACTCAGAAATAAAAATAACTATAAAACCCAAATTAAATGCACTCCAAAAAGCAAAAGTAATAATCCTGAGATGTGCATCAGCCACATTATGTTCTCCATCAGTAAAGTTTGGTTTTACTCTCAATCCAACACAATGAATGTACTCTTGAGTCTGATTAATACTTGTCAATAAAGTGACCATCAGATATGGATGTTTAACTTGCAGATTTTATATAATGGAGCTATACTAGGATATTATGTAGTTTAGAATGGATGGCTCTTCCTGCGACTTCTGTGATTCCTTGTAATCTTTGCATATTCTTCTTTCCTCTTTATTTGGAAGACGAGGAACACAATCCCTTTAATCTTTGATTATCTGTATGCAGAACTGTGGGCTCTATTAAATCTTAGTGGACTGTTAGTCGAATGCCGACTTCAGATGCAAAAAGGTTTCCTTATGATATATGCCATACATGTGCAAACTTAACGTCTTTCATATTTTACAGGATGCTGGTATGGATTGGATTATCCATCTTGACACTGATGAGCTCATACATCCAGCTGGCGCTCGTGAGTACTCATTAAGGCAATTGCTGTTGGAAGTACCTAACAATGTTGATTTGGTTATATTTCCAAATTATGTGAGTGTACAGTTCATCATTATAATACTGTTCTTATGGTGTTTCATCAAAATAAATACTGTTTTTGTGTTACAAATAATAGAGATTTATCAGTGAGGCCTCCCTCACTACCAGATGTAATGCTGCAATTAGATTACATGATTCGGACAGTCATATGGAGCAAGGGGCAAGAGGTCCAGTACTCCAGTCAAAGCTTGAATTATCAATTTAATGCGACATACCTAGTATTGCTTCTGATTCTAAGCAAACACTTTGGTGAACCTATTGGCTAGTGATCTGCGGGTCTTCAAATAGCAACTTTGCCAAGGTGACAAACATTTTATGTTGCAATCACCTTGACACTATTACCTTAGCAAACAAATTCTCTTAGTTGTTTGAAAGGAACTGATTTATCATTTGATGGCTCCATAAATCCAAAACTGCTCGTTGTATAATAAGCATAAGCTTCTAATTGGATTAAGTTCCTTGTATATATATGGAGTTTGTGCACATGGGACTTTTTTATTGTGCACGTATTAGAACTACCAGCAGATGCATCAAGTTTGAAAAGGGCTGTTGAACAACTTTTTTGTTTCAGGAAAGCAGCATTGAGCGAGACGATATAAAGGATCCATTTAGTGAGGTAAGTTATCTCCATCTTGGCTTCCAACAGTTTGTGGAATGGCATGTTGGTATGATGGAATTTGGTAAATTATCTCCATCTTGGCTTCCAACAGTTTGTGGCAGCATGTTGGTATATGGAATTCTTTAGTTAGTTTTTCATATCTGGTAGGATGTGCAGCTTTTGCCGGAAGTGTTCGTACATCCTCAATTTTCTGTAGCATTATGTAAATTGACAGTCTGTCATGGATAATGATGATTTTTTTGGCTAGAAGCTTGATTAGGGGATGCAAGGAAACAGAATTTGGCTCAAGTCTAATTTGCGTGAGTCCAAATTCACGAAGCTCCTGTGGCTTTTACTGTGTTAATTTCTTTTGGAAGCACATGACTCCTTGCTTAAAAAAGTGAAACCAGCAGGACTTTCAAATAGTAAACTAAAATACATAGCATAAGAGGTCTCAGCATAATAAACTGAAGCATGCACTGTAAGAAAGCCCACATTCTGCTGCACGCCCATAATAACAAATCATCTGACTGCAAGCGATGACCATTAAAACTGAGTTTCTTCAACCAACTTCAGTGACATTTAGAAAAGTGTTTCTGTCTGTATGCAATATCATACAAGTTTTGCCAAATACTGATGACTTGGGGAAGAACATTGGTCTCTGAATCCACTGCTCCCTGTTTCAATATCTATAAAGAATTGTTTTAAAAGAAATGATGAAATTGTTTTCCTGTTTAAGCTTTCTCATTCAGCAGTTTGTTGCATGTGCCATATGGCCCATATCCCCCTGACATTGCCTTCTTCTTACCTCTTTACAGGTTTCGATGTTCAAAAAGAACTATGACCATCTTACCAAGGACACATACTTTAGCATGTATAAGGAAGCAACTCGTGGCAATCCGAACTACTTTTTGACATATGGAAATGGGAAATCAGCTGCTCGGGTTCAGGATCATCTTCGCCCTAATGGTGCACATCGATGGCACAACTATATGAAGACCCCAAAGTATCCCATTTTAAATCTTTTCTGTTTCCTTTCTGCTCCTATTAGATTGTTAATTGTGTTCCTTTCATAAGTATCCGTACTTCTATGTGTGGGTCCAATGATATCCTGGTGGGCTGTCCGTTGTCAGTCCAGGTCTGATTAGCTTGCTTGCAGCCTATATAGGATTACATAAGCTGAAATAACAATTTTAAGCATGGACGAGTTCTTAGCTTTTTCAATGATTTTCTATGATTTCTGGTCAGTTGAAATGACATATGAGGTTGCAAGTATTTTCACAGAGTAGATTTATAGGCTATAAATCCCTTTTGACACGAGGCTTGCCAAAATTTGCAAAATCCAAAATTTTTGATGGGTGTGCCCAAGATAATTCCAATGGCTTAAAAAGGCATGAAGAACTCCATGTAGGGATTGGACGAAGTTCAATGATTGCATTGGAGATATTCTTTGAAACCCAAGTTTGCAGTGACTGCCACCTGTTCTTATGACAAGTGGAGAGATGGACTTTGGGTACACCATTGCCATGTAAATGCCTTGTTTCTTTAATTTAAATATGATAAACAAAATCAATTTCTAAGAAAAGTGAGTAGTTTCTGTTCAAAGTCATTAGTTGGCACTGGGACTTGCATAGGGTTTGTGTCAATCTGCTCACGTGGTCTTTCCACCACCATGCCCTCTCATCTCATTTACGTCGTCTAATTTTCCTTCAAGTTAGAAGTGCATCTACAGTGTCATATATTAGGGTCATTTTCCTCAGTCTGATACAGTACCCCTTTACAGTGAGATCAAGTTGGAAGAGGCTGCTGTTCTGCACTACACTTATACTAAATTCTCAGATTTAACTTCTCGACGTGACCGCTGTGGATGCAAACCTACAAAAGAGGATGTCAAAAGATGCTTCATGTTGGAATTTGACAGAGCTGTGAGTGTTGATGCTTCATGAAATCAATTTCTCATTATTTTACCGAAAAAGTAGATGACTGTTTGGTTCACACTAATTATTGATTATGCTGTCTTATATTGAAATGTGAAGGTTCCTGGTTCTCAATGAGTGACACATTTGGAGTACTTGTTGTGGCATGTTTAAACTATTACTTTTTATTTACAAACTTGTCACATCTGATCATTCGAGGAAATTATTACTTTTTCTCTTTTGGGTGGAGGATTCAGCATTAAGTTCTAATTTGTGCTTGATATTTACTTTCTGATCACATAACTGAAAACATTTAAGAAGGGCTTCTATGATTCAGATTCAAGATTCTTAAGTGGCAGATTCCTCTATACCATTGTAAATAGAAGTTTTAGACAGAATGCCGGGATGCAAAGCGGGTACATGGCCCAAATCTTGGGATTGGAAGAAAACTGCTGCAAGTCTTGCACAAATTTTGAGCTGTACATGCTAAATCAGCTGTGGGCCAGGATGGGAGATCGATTCATACTTGTTATTGAAATCTACCTTGTTGGAAATTATGAGGCTTTTTCTTGGCAGGCATAACAGAGATTATGGGTGTGTTTGGGAAGTGATAAAACTTTTGGATGAAAAGTTTTTGGTGTAAAAGTTTTTAAATTGGTAGAAAATGATGTGATATGATAAGGGTAATGATGAGGTGTAAAGTGAATAAAGTTAAAGTAGATAGGTTAGTTGTATGAGTAATGTAGGGGTAATGATGAGGTGTAAAGTGAATAAAGTTAAAGTAGATAGGTTAGTTGTATGAGTAGTGTAGAAATGATTAAAAAATAAGGTGGTTGTATAGGAAGATGTGAAGAAATAATTTTAAGATATGGTAGTTATGGAAAGTGGAAAGTTTTGGATTGAAAAGTTCTAGTTTGAAAAGTTTTTGTTAAAAACAAACATGCCCTATAATTAAAACTGCCCTTTTTTCCTGAAGGCTATCTTGTGCTGATGTTATTATGTGGGAAGTTTCGGAGTTTTCATCCTTGTTTATAGAAGCTGGACTTATACTGTACATGATGAAGTGTTGTCAGCCATCAGTTGGTTTTGGTGTTTATTGCTGGGAACCCAAAACAGTATCTCTATTGGTGGAATTTGCTAGTGAATTTTCTTTAAGATCTACCTTCTACTAGAAATGAAACATGTGTCTAAACTCTGACATACAAATTTATTCTCATGTTTTGTGACTACTTGGATGTACCTTTGTTAATGGCTTCATGTCATTTTCTATTGCAGGCATTTATAATTGCTTCAACTGCCACTGAGGAGGAGATGTTGCGCTGGTACCGCCGAACTCTAATTGAAATCCTTTACTAGTTTTCCCTTATCTGTACCAAAACAAATAACTGTGTTTCTTGGATGATTCCTAATTATATATCTGAGAACCATAGGTGCTTCTTTTAAGATTCCTAATTCATAGCTGTGGAAACCTAATTCAGCCAAAAAAAATTCTCTCTCTAAATTTGAAATTCTTAGGACCTCAGATCATAATTATTTCAGAACTTTCTATATGGCCTATTGCAATCATCCAAAATTTCTATGATGTGATCACCTTTTCAGCCATAATTGGCAGTTTTGCATGGTATACTTGCCCGCATGGAAGTTATATATATATATATATATATATATATATATATATATATATATTTTATTACATCAAGTGCAGGAGGTGAGGGTTTAACCCTCAACCAAGTGCATCATGCCACCATGTGTTACCATTGGGGCAAGCCCATGGACACGTGCATGTATGATTTTAGTTGGTGTAAGGCCCAATGATTGTGAGATTTTTTTTATTTTGATCAGTTCTTAGCTGTTTGTATGATTCACTGCATCTACCCTGAGTTAATCAAATTTGGTAGAGCCCAAGTCTGCTCTATTGCCAGTTTTTATAAACCCTGCCAAGGTGCATTTACCTTGATTTAACTGATTGGGCAGCCCCAAGTTTACATTCCATTTAGAGTTTCCTAACCCCACTGAATGCTGTGTCTTTTTTGTGTTCTTAGCAATGTAGTCAATTAAAGAACAATTAGTGACTATGGATCCTGTTTTATTATCTTTCAGCAAATACAATGTGCTTGCAGAATTTATAGCTACATTTGCATATGCTTGCAAAACTTGATGGAAATGATGCAAGTGGGCACATTGAATCTTTCATTCTATCTGAAGCAGTTAATAATTTAATATCATAGTAGTTTTTGTGCCTGGATTTCTAGTCTGTATGCTTCTCTTTTCATCTGCTGCAGGTTCCGTGAGCACATTGTATGGACTGATAAAGCACTGAACATGAAACTTCTCAGGAAGGGAATCTTGACCCGAATTTATGCCCCCATGGTAAGTTGAATGAGTGATAACTTGGAAATAAATGCTCAGGAATTGCTACTTTGTTTCTTTGAACAACTGAAAAAAATGATACTGCATGTGGGTAGACAAGATCAAGCTAGCCATTTTTCAAATAGACAATTTCTGGGAGTAGCAGCCAGGACATAACAAGACTTCTATTTTTTGTTTAGTTCTTAGAAATATCTTTGTAAGGTATGCAACCTGGCAGTCTGGTCATTGAGTTCCATGTCTTGAATTTTGATTGCACTTCCAGGGACCTTTCTGAATATGAATCCTAAGAGCATTTCTCATCCTACCATTGTCTTCTTCTGTTAAACAATGTGAGAATTGTTGTTCCTGAATTACCTCTCCCCTTCATAGGCTATTGTTCAAGGTTTGAGGGAGGCAGGTGTTTTCAGCTCTACTATTTTATCAGCAAAAGCACAGCTCTCAAAGGAGAAATTCCTGTTGTCTGTTGAGCAAAACCCTAGGAGAGGCAACTCCTCTGTCATTCCCAGTTCTCGGGCAGGCGGATCTCAATCCCTTCCCTCCAAGACTATGAAAAAAGAGAAAAAAGAGAAAAAAGAGAACGACATCAGTGAATCCCAATCTACTGTGAGGAAAATGTTGCAGATTATGGATGCAGCAATCCCACCACTGTCGCCACCAGACATGGATGCCCTCTACATGGGAACATGAAGAATAACGCCCATCTGCTTTCACAACTGCTGGTTCAGACTATCTGGAAATTTGAGTTCCAGATCCATGTTTTTTCTGTCTGCAGTGAGCAGTAGTTGGAGTCGAGCAATTTGGGTTCTTCCCGATCATGTGCCCGAGCGCTGGTGTACAAATTCAGGAAATTTGAAATGTTGGTTGAGGAAGAGGTCTGACTTGGATTATTTCTCCCTTCCCTCATTTTGGCAGTTGGACCCGTAGGCCTTGTGGTAGATGCGATTCACAATCGTGTGAAGTTGTTCCATTCATCATTGTTTGTATAGAAGGAAGGAGGACCATAAAAAAGAAATAGTACTCTCGATTGCTGTTTGTCTTTCTTTCTTTCTTTCTTTCTTTTTTTTTTTTAAAAAAATTGATATTAGATTCATTGATATTTTAGATGATTCTTGAGGAATGACATGGCACTTCTTTTTTCTTTTTTATTTTGTTCTGCATTGAAATGCGCACCATGGTAGTTGGGGTTATTGCGCAAGGGGATACACCCGGTTGCATGCAGATGTCCATGCAGATACAGGGCGATTCTTCTATGCAATCGATTATACCTTGCAACCTCGTGAATTTTCCATTTTTTTTTCTTATTTCTTTTAAATCCAACCCGGGCATCATGTTCTCCTCCAATTGTTTTTGTATGATTTTAAGAATCATTTAAATTAGATTTGTATATAATTATAATGTGTAAAGAGCACCTCAGAGGGGTTGCATAATCACACGGATCCCAATGGAGAATGGCCCTTATATATTTTAAGCCTTTTTCTGTTCCCAGATATAAGCCGTTTATTGTGTTTAATACCATTTGTTTTATGTTGTCGCCAAAAATCACTTTCATTGGAAACTTATAAACTTCTAAAAAATTTAGCATCTTTCGAGAGAATATATAGATATTAATTTTAAACGATTCAAAACGCTCCGAGTCTCTGCAGTTTGTTTTGAGCCATTTCTTATTACCTTGTCTTGAAAGAGAAATATCCTATTAGTTCACTTCAAAAAATTCATTTAAAATTTTTAATTTTTTTTCCTTTCAAACTTAATATAGATGTATTAAAGATATAAAGCAAGTTTCGTCATTTTCAGATGTATATATTTCTTTAGAGATTTAACTATAGAGGTATCTTAGTCATTTAGCCATTTTCAACCATTAAAAATGACTAAAATATCCATGCCATTGAAAATGTTGAAAGAATGTGTGTAGTCTTAAAATATATGTGTGCGTGTTTTGAGGCTTTCTTTTTTTAAAATATCGAGTCTCAACACATACAGGTAGTTTAGTAACTTTTTATTTTTTAAAAAATTTTCTTTTCATTGTACATGTATTTAGTATATGCACCAGAATTTATCATTTTTCGATTTTTGTATACATCTTTTATAATTTCAAAAATCAACATCTTGCGCCCCAAATTATGAAAAAGAAATGTAAAAATCTAAAAAGTTAAATTTTGGTATATATAAAGATCAAATATGTGTCCACAAAAAAATAAAGAAATTTGCAAAAACAGATAAAGGCTTAAAACACCTATCTTGTTACATACGTACCTATTGAATCGTTTCAATACGTGATATTTGAAATAGTAAACAAATATGTGATAAATGTGATAGATGGTTTAGGTTTAGAAAAAAACCACTTTAAAGAAAGAAAAAACAAAAGATTGGATTGACA
The DNA here is from genome assembly GCA_030490835.1 of Annona cherimola. Lineage (NCBI taxonomy): Eukaryota > Viridiplantae > Streptophyta > Magnoliopsida > Magnoliales > Annonaceae > Annona > Annona cherimola. Next base: position 72,180,528 of record CM059973.1, on the reverse strand, counting down.
TATTCATTACACGGCTCTATCTTATTAAAATGTAAAATTAATTTCTATCAAAAAATGTAAAAATTTAAAATTAACAATAATATATACTAATTTCAAAGCTGTCGCTTCAATAGTTAAATTATTGAAAACATTTTTCCTTGCAGATGAATGATTCTATAAATCAGTATATCATTTTAACGCAGAAGTAGTTATGATCTATTAAGAACTCTGATTAAAATAACTTTGATACCATAATAAAGTCAATGATGTTAAATAATGTGGCCAATTTATTTTGATTTACAATAAAGGATAGTACCAAATAGACGGGTTCCATCGAATTCAGTGTATGCATATTAATTACTCTAACGATTCAATGCACTTACTGAGACTCCATAAACCTAGGTGTTTTGTGGGTTTTTTTTTTTTTTTTTTCATTTTGATGTGGTTCCCATTATTTAGTTCATATATAAGATTTACTCTTTTTGATGTTTTTATATATTTTTAATTTCAAAAATCAATAATCTTTATTCTCGTTTAGTGTTAAATGAAAAGTAAAATTATTATTTTAAAAATTAATAAATAAAAATTGTAGAAAATTAAATTTTAGTATATATAAAGATTACAAATAGGCTCATATAAAAATACAAACGAAAAAAGTGCTTAAAACATCTAGGCGTGTCAAGAATGGGTACACCCAAGTGTACCGAATCACTACGCATAGAATTATTTACTAATTAAAAAATAACATTTCATCCAAATCAAAATGTCCACAACCCTCTTTTGGGAAAAATATATAAAGTGAATGTAATAAAATAATTTTATTTATATATTCAACATCTTAACTTTATAAAATATATTTCCAGGTTAAAAATTGTTCCACAAATTATTATAATATTTAAATGCATTTATGACATGAATCTAAGCATTTTTTTTTTATAATTTGCACATGATTATGCATATTTCAAAGCAGCTATGGCCTATCGAAGAATTTGATTTAAATGATTTTTAGCATAATATTAGAACAAAACAAGCACATGCATATTTCAAAGCAGCTATGGCCTATCGAAGAATTTGATTTAAATGATTTTTAGGGTGTGTTTGGGAAGTTGTAAAATTTTTGATGAAAAGTTTTTTATGTAGAAATTGTCAAATTAGTAGAAAATGATGTGATATTGTAGGGGTAATAATGAGGAGTAAAGAGAATAAATTTAAAATAAATAGGTTAGTTGTATTGGTAGTTGTGTAGAAATGATTGAAAAATAGGGTTGTTGTATAAAAAGATGTGTAAAAAATAATTTAAAAAAGAGTAGTTACGGAAAGTGAAAAGTTTTAACTTGACAACTTTTGTAAATTGCCAAACACACACTTAACACAAAACAAGGGATAAGATTTTTGTTTAAAGAACAAGGCGGCACTAGATAACATTGAAGTATATCCCTTACTTAATATTATGATTAATTCTAATACATTTAAAATATCAATTTTTTCAAAAGATCAGAGTCCATGCAACTAATTGTGTTGAATCATTTTCGATAATTATAATATGCAATTGACAACACTCAACTATTTCAAATAATTATAATAGCATAATGATATTGAACAAAAATAAGTAACATGCCAAAATGTGTCGAACTGAAAAGAAAGAGAAGTTGCAGCAACTTAAATAATGAGATGTCTCTCCAAAGATCACGGATGTTAACGTGTAATATCAGATGTCATAATATATATATATATATTATTAATTAAAAAAATAATGAAATGTAGTGGGAGGATAAAGATGAAATGCTAAGATTGTCCAATTTTATTTTAAAAGCTATAATAAAAAGTAATCAACAGTCCAAATGAATGAGTGGGATATGCAGTATTACAACTATCGATATTGTTCTGTCCTCTGCAAGAGAGCACTGAAGAGGCAGGAGAAGATGGCTACGCTTCTCGTTACTCCGAATGCGATTCCAAAGAATCTCACTCTCACAAACGCCAGCGCTTTCCGTCTTTCTTTCTGCCGTTCACATTCCTTCCTCCTCTCGCCATCCACGGATGCGATTCGTTTTCAGGCCTTGAGCTGCTGCGGATGGAAGAGCAGCCGCAGCAGCTTTGGTAATCCTAGCGGCAGGAAGAGAAGGACGGTGGTGGCAGCTGGACAGCCCAGCACTACCAGCCTCATTTTCGCTTTCGTCTTCCCTCTCTCCCTCCTCCTCGTCACCATTTTGACCTCCATCAGGATTGCAGACAAGCTCGACCAACAGTACCTTGAGGAGGTGCTGCCAAAACGAAGCTCCAAAGCTGATATTTTACCTAACTCGATTTGGTTTCCCTTTCTTTTCGTTCTAAATTGCTTCGTCGCTTTTAAATTCGCGCAATCTCGGTGAACATAGTAATACATGCTGAATTTCGAGCAGCTGTTCGATGAAAGTCCCGAATGGTGTTGTTCCGTCTTTATATTTCTTCTGGGCAGTATTTGGAGGAAATCCTGCGTGGGCTTCTTACTGTTTTGATTGATTGTGAAATATAAACCCGGCGGTTCTTGTGGGCTTCGAGAGTAGGCTTCCGTAGGTTTGATTCGAGCTGTTGTTTCGTGATTTGACGTTGATTTTAGATGAAATATAAATGCCTTTTGTAGTCGTGCTGTCACTTAGTACATGCCAGGAATCTTTTATCGCAGACCTCTTAAACTAATTTTGTGAGTCAATTTGATTGCTTCTGGCAATTTTGGATTGTACCTATCTCTGAGATTTGTTCCCATTTTGGATCAGCTTGCCTTGAATGAGGAAATAATGGAAGAGGACGTGATGATGGAGGAAGAAGGCCAAGAGGTAAACATTCTCTATCCAGCAGAGGAAGAGCCAGCACCTGCAGTTCCAAGATCAAGAAACCGTCCCAAACGTGAACCTTAGTTGGTCTAAAGCTTCTGTTATCTGTAACAGACTTACTACTGAGGTATCAACATGTACAACATAAGAAGCAGGTTGGTTCTGATTTTTGTTCCAAAAGTTTGCCTCAGACAATGTACCAAGAATTGCAAACCACTTACTGTAAATTAAAATACTAAATCCATTTATTATTGGACCATTATCTAGTATACCTGGGTGCACTTAAGTGCACTCAGGTGTATAACCCCTTTTTAATTTTTTTTTTAAAATTCATATGTGGGCAATCATGAATATTTCATATGTCTATATAGTTCGTATATTTTTTTCATGTTTTAAAGTATTTTTTTTTGAATTCTAAAAGTTAAAAAGAAATGCCTTATTTTTTAATTTTTAAAATTCAAAAAAAAATATTAAAACAATTGAAATTATGTAAAATGCTTATATATGATACAGTCATGCTTGGGCTTACATAAATATATAAAAAAAATTTAAAAATAAAAATAAATTGTGTTGTGCACCGGGTGCACTAAAGTTAGTGCACCCGAGTGCACTGAATCATTGTTGTTTCTTATATATGCTTAATGTGGCCATAGTACAGGAAGCATGACATAGTCTCATACAAGGCATGGTCGGATCTAATGGACCTGGATTTATTAGAAATAGGCTAAATCATCATTGCCTTTGGTTTACTTTTGTTCAGATGAGGATGCACCAATCACAACGCAGTTTACCCTTAGAAAATGTGATCTTGAAATGGATAATTCACCAGAAATTGACTGTGGACATCTTTCCCAATGATTTGGACTTTTGTTGAGAAGGCAACTGGTGCAGCTTGCATTAGTCAGAGCCAGGGTAACTATTAAAGCTTTCAGTTCTGAGGGGACACAATTTTGACGACAGGATAACTAGCAGTTTGTGTTCAGGGACTAGCTGCCGGCATCTCTTTTAGATTTTTGTAAATTTTGACCTCATAGTTATTACAAAATGATGGACTAATTTGGATGATGTGGAGCAATGATTACAATACCACACATTTGAATACTACTAATACCTAAAATAACTTTCTATCCTAAAGTGTGGTGAATTTGTCTTTCACTATTGCAGTTTTACTCCTATGAATTAATTCCATGGTAAGATTCAACACAGATGGAAATTAATATTGTAACAAAAAGCTGGAACTATAGCCAAGCAGACAAGCATGCTGAACATAATAATTCACGAATGCTTTTATAATCGATAAACTAAAGGCTTCTTGGCTGTCTGCAAGATATTTACAGAAATCACTACATTTTTTGCACATATGATATATCCTCCATCATCTTTAAGGCAAAAATAAAATTTACAAGCCAAAAGAATATGACACTCCAAGACGTAGATTAATGACATCTGATAAGACACATAGTAACTGCTCAAGCCAATTGCACCAGTAATTGTTGTTGTCTTGTGCATTAGCATAGGAGGAACCATCTGCGTTCCACATACCAAAAATCAGACCAAAATGACCAGGAAAGCTCAGCACTTGACATTCCTTTGTCCTAACCAACAACAGGATCTCTAGCCAAATCATTCATATGTAATTCCAAATCAGTGACAGACGAAACCAGTTCGTGCTGCAGAATATGAATTACAGAAGCATTACCCCAGATTACCACCCTGCAACGCAACTGCCACAGCTGAGTTGCTGACCTTGACCACCTTCCCCAGCACATGACGCCTCTCTGATAAAATTTACTAGTCATGCTTTTTTGTGGTTCTGCTTTGGGGATTCAAGCAACTTAACTTTGGATAAGACAGAACAGAACATATACAAGCAGTTGTATGGTCTTCTTCAGCAACTTAGCTTTGGATAAGACAGAACAGAACATATACAAGCAGTTGTATGGTCTTCTTTATTCACTGAAGAAGGTATCAAGAGCCTTGGAGCCTGCAATTATCATAATAGGCCCGCATTATTGATGCTACATCTGCTTCACTCTAGGAAAATCTCCTTAGTTTGGCTTAACATGTACTTTCCATTATTATCTTACTTATTTTCCACCATTACTTATACAGTTATATTTTTAATCTTTAACTCTTATCTATTTTAACCTTATTCACTTTATGTTTAAAATCATCTTCCATATTGTTGACATCAATTTTTATTTCATCCAATTCATTTTGGAAGAAATCCATGGTAACAATCAGGCCCTTTAGACAATTAGCATTTCCACCAATGAACTTCCAGTGAAGAATATTCACTGTATTCTAAAGACGAAATGTGTCTAGGCATCAAGTGTCAGTAATTGTTCAAATCGTTTAAAGCAAATCCACGTGAACCATTTTACGCTAAGTGTATAAATGATTTTTTATTTGAACTGTAAGCTAGTAGCAAAGAAATTAATACATGCAACAATCCCATGTGTGCAAACAAACAAATGTCCTGATAGGAAGTGAAGATAGCAAACCTGGAATCACATAATGGTTATGGTTTATCCTCCATATCAGCCAAACTCTCGATGACAATTTGTGGGACATGTGCTATCTTGTGCCAATCTTCACCTGTCCCTTTCTCGCATCGTCTTTCCAAATGGGGGCAATAACTTACTCTAAGATACTCAAGTCCAGTAAGTGATTGCAGTGCTTCTGGCAAGTACGTCATGGCAGGACAGAAAGAAATGGACAAGTGGTGAAGGAATGAAAGATCTCCAACCAACTCAGGCAAAGATGACAATTTTTCACAGTGGTCTATGATGAGTGTTTCAAGGTTTGTGAGGTGCTGCAAACCCTCTGGTAGAGATGTCAGATTTCGCAACGAACTTATCGTCATATGTTGGAGTAATTTGAGATCTCTTATTGATTCTGGGAGATCTGTGAGATTTTGACTGCGTTCAATACACAGGTCATGTAGGGTGGTGAATTTTGGCAACCACTCTGGCAAAGTTGACATCAAGGCCTCTGACTCACAGATTCGTAGATCTTGCAGAGTGGTGATCTGTTGCAGTTCTGTTGGCAGAGAGGACAACTTGTCACAACCATAGATGTCCAAAGTCCTCAGGGAGGTGGCATATTGCAAAGCATTGGGCAAGGATGGCATATTTCGACAATACCATACGGACAAAGACCGAAGAGATGTCAAGCCTTGCCATGTTTTATCATCTGGTAGTGAATCTAGACTCATGCATGCGTAGATGTGCAAAGCTTCAAGAGAAGCAAGGCCCTTCAAGTCCTCAGGAAAAGATGTGAGGTTTGGGAATCTGAGAAGATCTAGGTTCTTGAGACTGGTAAGACTTCTTAGAAATCCTTCTGGTAGAGATACTTCCTCGGGGAATTCATCTAAGGTAAGAGATGTAAGTGAGGTAAAGTACATCACAGACCTTAATTCTCTTCCATTACCATTTCTTATCTCTAAATCTTCAAGAAGTGGAAGCAATGGAAAAGCAGTCAGCTTAGGGCATTCAGCAATGAACAATATGCGAAGATTAGGAAATGCTTCTCTTCCCTCACGACCTGACCATTCCATCAAATTTGGCATTCCTCTTAAGGTGAGTTTGTTGAGCATTGGAAATGCCTTTGGCAAGTTATTACCATAAAATTCTGCACCAATGCATTTGACAGCATCCATGTTACCTATCGACAGTACCTTGAGGAAAGGCAGCAGCCCTAGTGGTGGGAGAATCTCACATTCTGAACCTGAAAAACTGAGTAAAATTTCCTCCAGGTTTGTGAGCACAGGCTTCATCATCCACTGAGGAAACTTGATACCATTATAGTAGTTTATTTCAAGCTTTTTCAGATTGGGGTGGGGTTCAAGGCCTTCGAGAACCTCCTCAGCATTTCTCAGTACTTCATTTTTGGCATTGGTCCTCCAGGATATTGTTAAAGAGCAAAGATACTGTTTTGTTCTCAAATTTGCTTCTTTGGCATTGCCCCATCCCCTGATATTGCCTGCTTGTTCTATGCTCAGTTCTCCTCTGAGGTCTAGTTTTTGCAGCTTTTCAACAACACTGCCAGTCTCCTTGCCCACTATAAAAGTGGACAGCGACTGGAGGAATGGCAACTGGCAGACGTTTTGGGGCAGAAAAGATAATGACGAACACTGCCAGATATCCAGGTGTCTGAGGCCGACCATGTTATTCATGTTCTCGGGTAACTTGTGAAGCTGCTGACAACCTCTTAACTTCAGTGTTTGCAAAATTGGGTGGCTGGCAATGGATTCAGGTAATTCTTCAATGCTAGAATATGATAGGTCAAGGTATCGCAGGTGTTTCAGATTGCCCATTGGAATTGGCAGTGTCTTTATATCAGTGTATCTCAAATCCAATACCCGCATGAATTTAAACTTAGAGATGCAATGAGGGAATGCCGTTGTTCTATAATACTCGCTGAAACTTGACAGCAGGAGAAATGACCTCAGTTCTTGGGCTTCTACCAGAGATTCAAGATTTCTCGTGGCTGAAGTTGCATTAGGGGTAGATACATGGTGGATACTCTCCGGCAGACAAAGGGCTGCTTTCTCATTATCTATGCTCATACATTCTGCTCCCATAACTGATCTTGCAAGATCATAGGCAGGATTGTGCAATTTGCATTTAGTCATATTGCCATCCTCGGTGATTAGGAAGAAAGACTTTGACAACCCAACGAAAATCTCATCACCAATTTCTTCCAAGTTTTTTCCATCTCTATTCTGAGATGTAATAAAGCCATTAGCCATCCACAACTGAATCAATTTTTCCTTCTCCAGTTCAAAGCCTCTGGGAAACATGGTGCAATAAGTCAAGCATTCCTTCCAATGCAATGGTAGATGATTGTAACGCAATCTCAAAGCCGATGAGATTCCACCATCTTCATAGACGTTCCACATCTCATCATCTTTGATAATCAACCATTCATGCTTTTCTCTTGTGAAACGCAGAAGGCTGCCAACTGCCTTTGCTCCCACGGGGATTCCTCTGCACTTCTTGGCAATCTCTTTACCAATCACCACCAAATTTGGATATTCTTCTGGTCTGTCCTCCAACCCAAATGCTTCCTGGCTAAACAAAGACCAAAAATCATCATCAGATAAACCCTCAACGAAATATGCAGGTGTTGTTCTTATGATTGGAGCAACAACCTCTGTTCTGGCAGTCAAGACAATTCTGCTTCCTTCAGCCCCACATCCCAGCAACCTCCTCAGTTTACCCCACTTCCACTGATCTGTGCTCGACACACCATCTAACACAATCAAAAACCTCTTCCCACCTAGCTTTTCTCTGAGACAGCGCTCTAAATGATATGCATCACGTATCCAGTGCTCCTTTCCAATGACACGGTCCACAATCTCCCTAGTAAGCCTGCCAATATCAAGATCCTCAGACATAAAAAACCACATTCTAATCTCAAAATGCTGCTTCACCCTGTCATCATTATAAGCCAGCCATGCAACTGTAGTCTTGCCAATTCCACCAAGGCCCACCACAGAAACAAACAAATCACGCCCATCTATCAGCATCCCCACAACATTCTCTCTATCGTTTTCTCTTCCCCAAATGCCCGATTCTTCAAGAAGCTCCGACCGCCCAACAGCAAGCTCAACCAACTGCCTCGGAGCAGAATCCAAACAGAAAACACTTCCCTCAGCTGCAACCTCCTGCACCATTTCAGAAACTGTCCTGGGAACAACCATGAGGGAAGGAAGACAGATGGAGAATTCACCTGCATGGCTTTCATCCGTCTTCCATTGCAGTAATTGGTACAATAACTCATCTATCATGTCATCCGCGATGTAGGCCACGCTCTTGAGCTTCATCAGCCACGGGGTAAGATTTCGATCCTTCAGCTGCTTTGCTTCTGCAGCCTTCGCCACTTCTGTAACCGAGGACAACGAAGTCGAGAGATTTAGAAGATCTCCCAAGACAGGTTGAAGTAATTCAGAGTGGCGTTGGAGTAAATAATCCAGGTTAACGGCAAGGGAGGCAAGAATAGGAGAGACAAGGACTTGTGCCATGGCGCAGAGCTCTCTCTCTCTCTCTCTCTCAGCCGCCTAGATTGAGTAGACTCCAAGGGTGTGCTACTCTGACACAACGTAATGGTTGATACGCCGTGGATGGGTTGATGTTAGCATTTATTTGGTTGTACTGAAACACCAATTCATGAACTGGTCCAATTGAAAGGGTCTGGGTCTAACAGTCTAACTGCGTGGAGTTGACTCGCACATGGCCGCACCATTCATTTCAGCCGTTGCAATGAATGGAAGACGATTGCATTGCATTTGCATGGAGAAATGCTGACTTGGGCGTCTCCCTCGCAGTCGCAGGCTGGCTTGGCGCCTTGGCCGATGCATGATGGCACAAAGAAGAGACTAGAAAGATAACGAGAATGTTTCATAGAAATATTGAGCAGATTAGGGGCTTGGATAAATAATTTCTGTGGACACAATTTTATAAATCAAATAGCTTTGAAAAGTGATGTTAGGAGAAGCAAATTGAAATACCTTTTCCATAATAATTTTAGAGCCTGTTTGGCCCTAGTCATCATGCGGGTTAAGCGCTTAGGCAGTCTTAAAAATACGCGTAGATTTTAATGAGCTGTATTTGACAATCACATACAAAAAAGCAAGTTTTCCTCATCTAGGTGTGTTTGACAATTTGCAAAAGTTGTCAAGTTAACTTTTCAATCTAAAATTTATTACTTTCCATAACTACTATTTTTTAAATTATTTTTTACACATCTTTCTATACGACAATTTTACTTTTCAATCATTTCTACACAACTACCAATACAACTAATCTATTTATTTTAAATTTATTTTCTTTACTCCTCATCATGACCCTTAAAATATCACATCATTTTCTACTAATTTGACAACTTTTACGTAAAAAACTTTTCATAAAAATTTTTACAACTTTCCAAACACACCCTTAGTCCCTAAAATGTCAGAAGTAAGTTTTCAAGAAAAGCTAGGAATCCTAGCTATTCCAAAACACGCACAGCTTGTTTCTTGTTTGCTTCTTTCATTAAGCATGGCCAAACAGGCTTTTACTCAACTAATTGGGGAGTAAGAAACCACTTAACCAAACAAAGCCTCAAATTGTTTAGGCTTCGTTTTGGGCTTTCATTTTGTTGCAGACAATAACCTCTTGGAGGGCGATATTGGCCGAGTAAGTACCATTTACGGCCACAATGTTTGACCCCAATTCCTCCTGTACCCTTAACTTTTTTCTTTTGTTTTTTTTCACCCCCGAAGGATGTACGCTTAACCTTTGAAAGTTCCTTCATACCCCAATCCCTTACAGCAAAAAAGCGGATTTTGAAGCGGCTTGCAGATTCCCTTGTGTTCTCGTCGGACTGACACCGGTTGATGGTGAGTTTCACAAAACCAGATGGACCTGTATGAACAACTATTGGTAATCAGCTACCCCCAATAAAATTTATTATAAATATGAAAAGTAGTCAATAAATTAATCATAAAAACTTAACCCTTTCGTAAGAAATAAAAGGGCAATGAAAAAAAAAAAAAAAACTAATCGCACTCATATAAGGGCAACGAAAGTGGGTGAATGGTTCTCTCTTCCTGACAATAACACGCTGGAAAGTATGACGGGGTAATGCCCTTTATAACGTCTAAATGGAAAAAATGTAGGCATTTTCAAAAAATTTAATGGCTCCATTTTCCATGCAAAAACATTAGCGTAAAGGGACAAAAAGTTTATAATTCCGAAACTTGTACCCATCTGCTATTCTGCTGTAGTTAAGGGTTAAAAAGTGTTCATCTAAGATACTTGAGTAGGGGTGTTAATGGTCATGGTCAACCCGTCAACCCGCTCATCCAACCTGTTTATAAATGAATTTGGGTTGAGATTTTTGAATAAATGGGTAATGATCCGTCAACCCGTTTAACCAATTAATTAAATAAATGGATTAAGGTTGAGATTTTATAACTCGTCAACCCGTTTAGTAACCCATTTAACCCATATAACCCGTTCAACCTGTTTAATTCGTTTAACCCATTTAACTCGCTTAATTCATTAAAGTTTTATATATATACATGTAAACCCTTTAGTTATTTTTCTTCTCTAAGTCTTCCTCAAGTTACCTAATCTTTCATTTTTTATTGTTATCCTAATTTCATTTTCCCGTTACTGCCCTATTTCCATTTCCCTTACGCCGAAAACGCCCTCTCGTCTCTCACTACGAGATCATCGTCTACTAGAGTTTAGGCTTTCAAGTTATTTGCTATACAACCCGTTAACAACCCACCAACCCGTTTATTAAATGGGTTGTAAATGGGTTAGGGTTGAAGTTTTTTAAATGGATTAATAAACGGATTAGGGTTGAGATATTTTAAATGGATTAGGATTAGGATTAGACTCCAACCCGTCCAACCCGATCCGTTAACACCCCTATACTGAGGTACTAATCTGCAAATTGCCCAAAATTTCTAGTAATTCTCAGGGGGGGAAAAATTCAGTGAGTAAAAATCGCAACGAAAAAGTATAATGGCCGACTTTCCTAGAGTAAAATTATTATCTTTTTTTTTTCCATAAGCTCCATCAAACGTGACTTATTTCTTACAAAGCCTAAAGAATAGGCTGAATCAAATAGTCCCTGCACAACCTATAAGAGATGATCAACAATGGATGATCATTAGAATCGTTCCACCTGAAATTCTAATCTCTCTCTCTCTCTCTCTAATTTCTCCTCCTACCTTGTAGATTACAGTTGATAAGTTAGTGTCTGATTTGGTGCTCTTTTTCCTGTTTTGTAGGTCTCCAACATAGACTAGACAAACTCTGTGGCTAACTGGAGTGTTATTCTATTTTCTGTAGATGCAAGCCATCAGCACCTGCTACAAAAATCTGGGGTGTCATGGATGCTCTATCTCATATTCTTGACAGATCTTTGATTATAGAATGGGGCTCAACCAGGAACTCATTATCAAACCCATATTCTTCAAGCTAGTTTTCTGCGTCAATGAGGCAGTTATGTTGCGGTGTCAGCTTGTTGGTGAGAGCACAAAATGTGAGATTCTGGTCCAGGGAACTAATGAATAGCACATTAACTCTGCTATTGCTGAAGACGGCCAGGTCGTGAAGGAAGCATCTGGCTGGCGGCATGCTGCCAAAGACATGACATAATTTACAGTTAGTTTGGAACTTGAATGCACTTTTTCGAAGCTACTGATTGATAACTTCAGTGCAGTTAGCACCGCTAGGTTATTGTGTGCACTGCCTTGAAACCATAGGTGTGATTTTCCTTTTGATTGCCTCATGGTGCAAATGAGCATGCTGTGAGATTGAAATGCCTGCAGTGGATTAGCCAACGTCCGAACAACTTTTCTCCCTGCCAACTGTCAAATCCAAATTGATGAGTTTGTGTACAGTTCTGTTTACTTCGATGGAACTGCAGCCAGGTGCCTTCTGCACACCACGCCCTTCCATCATCTCCCTTGCTTTTGAAGAGTCATTCCATCTCTTGGCACTGGCATATGCATTGGAGAGCAGTACATAGTTTCCACTATTGCTAGGATCCAATTCAAGGGCCTTCTTCATGCAAATCTCAGCAAGACCAACATTGCCATGAAGCAAACAGGCACTCATCAATATCCTCCAGATCATAGGATCAGGATCTACTGGTAAGTTGTTGATGAAGCTGAATGCTTCCTCTAGAAGGCCAGAGCGGCCGAGGAGGTCAACCATGCAACCATAATGCTTCATCTGTGGTTGTATCTCATAAACTTCGGTCATGCTCTTGAAATACTCAAATCCTCTATCAACCAATCCACAGTGACTGCAGGCCAACAAGGCGCCAATGAAGGCTACACTGCTAGGGCGAACACCTTCACTCAACATTTGAGAGAAGAATTTTAATGCATCCCCAGCATATCCATTCACAGCCATTCCTGTTATGACTGAGGCCCATGACACAACATCCTTCTCCCTCATCTTGTTAAAAACTTCCTTGGCCTTCTCAATGCTTCCACACTTACAGTACATGTCTATCAGGGAATTCCCAAGATAAATATCTACTTTTATACTGTTTGCAAGAATATAATCGTGAATCTCCGTCCCCAAATCAAGTGACCCCACATGCGCACATGCAGAGAGCACACTAGATAATGTAATCTCATCAGGTTTAACTTTGGCTAACATCATTTCCTGGAAAAAGCTCAATGCATCAGCAAAACGGTTGCTAAAGCAGTAACCTGCAATGATTGAAGTCCAGGAGATTAAATCCCTTGCTGGCATCTCACCAAAAAGTTTTCTTGCTGAAACTAGATCCCCTGCTTTTGAGTATCCCATGATCATGGAATTCCAAGAGACTATGTTCTTTTCCGTCATTTTGTCAAATACCTGCCTAGCTAAGTTAACAGAACCCCGCCGCCCATGAAGATCGATCAAAGTGTTCCCCAAAAAACGATCAATTTTCACATTGTTCTCTTCAATATATTGAACCATCGAATCTGCGAGGTCCCAATCGCCCAAATGCGTGCAAGCCGAAAGCACCTTCATCATTGTCACCTCATCAGGCTTCACATTCTCCGCCTGCATTGCCCCAAAAAGATCTAAAACTTCCCTCAACTTGTTCTCCCTGCTGAACGCGCAGATGAGAGAGTTCCAAGAAACCAAATCTCTGTTAGGCATTCCCTCAAACAACGTCCTCGCGCAGTCCACCTCGCTACAAGCTCCGTACATATGTATCAAAGCGTTAGAAACGAACACATGCGAACCAAACCCAAGTTTCAGAATCTGCGCATGCAGCTTCTTTCCATCCCAGCACGCCTCTTTACTGCCGCATCCTTTGAGAAGAAAAATGAAGGTGAGGTGGTTGGGCGGGCACCTCTGGCGGCGTATTTCCGCATAGATAACCATTGCATCCCTGACACGGCCGCCATTCACGAGGTCCCGAATGACGGAGTTCCAGGCATGAGTGGAAGGCTTTTCAGTACTGGACAAAGCAAGGACGGCTTTGGTGAGATGCGAGGGAGAGCGAGCGTAGCCGGAGGCCACATCGAACATGGTGTATCGGCTGGAGCCGAACCCAGTCCTGATGAGGTGGGCGTGGATTTTCTTGATGGAATCCATGAAAGATGGAATTTCGATGTGCTTGGAGAGAAAATTCGAAGTGGCTTTTGATGAGATGGAAACGGAGACGAGGAATTCGATCGGAAGGAGACGGAATTTGTTGGCAGCGTTGTTCCAGTTCCATCCGCAGATGATCCATCGACGTGAGCAGCCGAGGTCCACAGCGGAGGCACCACTGTAATCATAGCAAACCCGGGTTGAACCGATTGCCGACCGGTTCGCATTTGCTCGGTTTCATCCAATTGAGTTTTTACTTCAAATGAGGATCTACAACTAATATTTTTACTCTAATAAAAAAACTAATATTTTTACTAATTGAATCCATCTCTAATATTAATCCCTAAATAATTGTATATTGACATTTGAATAATTTATAATTTTAAAAACATGTAATTTTTTTAATGAAAGTAAAATTTTGAATAACCAATAGATTCGTAATAATGAATGTAATTAATGACAAAATCAGGATCTTTGATGAGGAAGGACAAATTCACAAGAAGAGGCATATAATATTATTTATAGAGGGCAACGGGGGAGGGGGTCCATATAAAAATGATTTATGTTTTTCAATACTTTCTCAAATTTTAAGGGGATTTTCTCAATTTTCAAAAATTCAGGGGGCAATTGCGGGCACGGAAAAAAGTAATCATGTGACATAATTTTTAAAAAGCTAATAACTTTCCTTTTTAAATTATTTTTAGATTTTTCATATAACTACTTCATCTATATATACTTTTTAAATTTCTAATAAACTACCCAGTCACAGCGCTTTTTTACTTTTCAAAAAATTTTCCGGAATTTTTAATCTTATTTTTTCTCAAATAGACTCACGATAAAAATATTACTTAAAGCAAAAAAAAAAAAAAAAAAATGAAGTTTGAAGAAATTACACGTGACAATGCTTAGTTTTCCTAAAGCATGGTCTCTTATGAAATATTATATGTTTTACTTTTACTATTCTTATTTTAATAGAGAGTTAATATATTACAAATTCAAACACATTGCATAAAAATAAAAAAAGAGAGAAACTGATTTTATAAGGGAATATATTAACATGGTCAATAAGTGAATTAGTGACGTCTTTGGCCAATCATAATTTTCCAAGTAAACTTCGAGGCTGCTTCACATGCGTTTTATGCTTCCGATCGTTTTATATCTCCTAAGAGTCGTTGGGAATCTGTTGTGCCCATCAACAGCCGATGTGCTGGTATCGCCAATAACGGGACGCCACGTCGGAATATAAAAAATTCATGCGTTTTTATAAAAATAACATAGATTAATGGTTTTTTTTTTTCGTGTACAAATTATGAAATTATATTAGTTCTCGGGAAACTAAATAATTTGCATTATAGAAGAGCGGCCAGATCATTTATGCTTTTGAATTTAGCATTTCACACGTATTCAGCAATGAAATCATGTTGGAATAGAATTATCAATGATCTAATTTGTCAAAATATAGTTTAGCCATAGAAAAATTAAAATAAATGTGAGAGCAGCAGAGTATAAGAAAGCCCGAGGACGAGGAAAAACAGGAGAGAGAGAGAGAGAGAGAGAGAGAGAGAGGTCCTTCAATGGCGGCTCGCAAGCGCGGCTCATCAAAGTCTTCTGCCCAATCTCAAGCTACAGAAGAGACCTCTGCTGTCGAAAAAC
This sequence comes from Annona cherimola, assembly GCA_030490835.1. NCBI lineage: Eukaryota > Viridiplantae > Streptophyta > Magnoliopsida > Magnoliales > Annonaceae > Annona > Annona cherimola. Next base: position 72,164,981 of record CM059973.1, on the reverse strand, counting down.
CGCCTCCGCCTCCGTCCGATCCTTCCTCCGCCGCCTTCTTGCTCGCTCCTCCGAGACTCTATGCCGTCCTCGGCTTCTTTCCCATTTCTCTTCTCCCGTTCTTCTACCTCCTGTTCTTCCACTACCGCATTGAGCCCGACCTGAAGCGGTCCATTACCATCAACGCCGCAATGAGCTTCGGCGGATTCCTCGCAGCCGTGCGATTGATTCCCGTCGGCTCGAGATTCGTCCTTAGGCGGAATCTCTTTGGATACGACATCAACAAGAAGGGAACTCCACAAGGCGCCATTAAAGTGTAATTGTTTAAAGAAAAAATTTCTTCTTTCTTCATTTTTGAATTAAGTTGGACTTTAGATTTGTAGTTTTTTACTGAATTGTTGGATTTTATGCTTGATTTATTGTTTTGAATGCCAACAACTCTATGCTACGAAAAGCGGGATTGACCGTGCAATGGAACTAAGAAAATTATAAGCAGGTTTTAGGCCACTCAAATTGGGATCATTCTACGGGAGCTTTGTTAGATGATTATAAGCAGGTTGGAACATTTGTTGCATGATTATAATTTAGGAACTAAAAGTAGCAATGCTGAAAATGCAACCCGTATGCATCAGTTTGTTTATTTGATTTGAACTTCGCATCATGATATATCTACTGTGACGTCTTAATATTATCAATTCAAAACATTTTGTTAATAAGCTTGATTTCTTGTTTCAAATGGATGTTATTAGGATTTGAACTTGCAAGGATGGGGAAACCTAACTTTTAGCATAGAAAATAGACAAAAGGATTTCCAAGGGGATTTCTTCATCTGTTCAGCGATGTGGTATATCAGTTTGTTTATTTGAATTGAAAGAAATGAAAGTTGATGTAAGTGACATAAGGAATGACGCGAGTCATAAAAGTGAACAAGGTTATAAAAATAAATAAGAGGTGTTGGTAATAATAATAACAAAAATAGGGTCCTGTCTAATCAATTTGGGTAAACAGGTATTTTCATGGAATTCAGTTTCACGAAAACCATATAGTGTGATTGATCAGGAAAGTTGGTTGAAGTGGACCGTAATTGTGGAAGCTTGGTGCCTTGACTTGTTGACTGTTGCTTAGGCAACCTTTTATTGCACAGTGAACATAGCATAGTTTGACCAGAGGATGTATCATTACCAACCAAATGTGTACAATCCATGATGGTTTTCTAGGCACCCGTATTAGGTAGGAGTCTTGACTGGTGGATGGATTTTTGTATTTGCTGCTCTTGTTAAGAATTCAAGGGGCTGCACTTATTGCATTTAAACTAACATGCAGAATCACTTGTGAATGTTGTGTGATTCTATGGTCCAAACCATTGATATGAAGGCTAAAATCATGGTTAAGGTCTTGCTTAGACCAAGTGTGCAGGATAAGTCAGGTGTTTGGAAAGAATCTGATCAAAATTCTACCTTACAAGGAATGCACAAAGAATTTGTTTGCTGGGTGTGCCATTTTTATTTGCAGTTTCAACACAATAAGTCATTTAAACGGATAAAGCACCTGAAAGGGACAACTTATTCAATATCGGTGATGATAGATGCATAGGGGCATTTTTCTTTGTCTTTTGTTTGGTCTTCGAACAGCAGTTAAGGCCATGTTCTTTTTGAACATCTGACCAATATGGTCATTTAGCTAATCCATTGACATTTATTTTAAATTGATTGTATTTTTGCAGGCCTGAATCCCTGGGCATTCTTATTGGCATTGTTTACCTGGTCATAGCCATATTGTTTCAACATTTTAACTTTACAGCAGACTCCAATGTATGATATCCATTCTTTTACCCAGTCTTAGATGATTTCTTTTCTTTTTCATGTTTAATTTTTTCATAGGCTTGCAATGGAGTTCAATAATGCATAATGCATATTTTCATCTCACAATGATTTCTTCTTCTTGTTTATTTATTTATTTTTTTTGCCTACTAAGGTTCCATAAGCACTGCATCATGTAGAATGGAACTGGACGTATGACATGTAGGGATGCTTAAATAACTGTGGTACGTATTGCCTGGAGCACGTGTGCAATCTTATCTTATATTGCATTAGAATCTGTTAAGGTAGTAGTTTTGAAAAGTGTATCGGGATCTAGATAAAAAGCTAGATGATGCCATTTGTCTTATATGTGCATTTGGGAATAATGAGAATAACAATGCCTTGTTCTTGGCAATTATAAGGATGTTTAATTGTGCTTGTTTGGAAGATGAGATTCTTGAAGTAATCCTTGCTTTCCTGTGTCCATGGATGATACCTAAAGTGTTGGTGTTGCGGCAATTAACTGCAGAGTGTTTTTCAGGTTGAGTCTTTTTTTTTTTTTAAAAAAAAAAAAAAAAAATTGTTTTAAATAAAGAAGCAATTTTGATACATAAAAGAAGCAAGTTTAACAGCCAACATAACAACAACAGAGGATTCTAACTTTGGCTCAATGAAACAGCATTATGCACTCTTGTATTGGAACTAGTCCTATACTACTGATATGCTCATACAGCACTGTTATATTGAAATTGTTTCTTGGAAGTTCCAAATCCTAACAAAGAAAAAATGGTTTTTTCTCGACCAAATAAATAAAAACAGAACACATGTTTTGGTCATTCTTTTTCCTCTATTTATTTTTATCTTCTTTAATATGTGATAGGTTGTTATTTGGATTCCTGGTTAAGCTTTGGGTTTTTAATCCATGCAGTGGCTTGTTGAATACAATGCAGCATTAGCATCAATCTGCTTCATGATTCTGCTGGGATTTGTTGATGATGTCCTTGATATCCCATGGAGAGTGTAAGGTTTTTTTTTTTTCCCCGCATGCATGGGCAGTTCCTGTTTTATTGGGTAGTCTCATTTGGGGCCTTATCCATTTCATTTGTCTGAAGATCACCCTTAATGACTGTGAATCATGCTTACCCTTTCTTAAATGCCTAGAGCAGGAAATTGCTGTTACCTTCATTTGCGGCACTGCCCTTGTTGATGGCATATGCTGGACATACGACCATAGTCATTCCAAAGCCCATTGTTACATATGTCGGGTTTTCAATTTTGGATCTTGGTAAGAACTATTTAGAACCTGCAACATTCACGAGCTGATTTTGGCCATTGAAATGAATATTTTAGCTCCTTTTTTTTTTCCTCCTTTCTTCCTTATCTTTTCCTTTCCTCTCCTTTTGAACAGTAATCATTTACTAGGTCATTAATCTCCATCCCTTCTATTGGAAATAGGATCTGTGGAGTTTTTCCTTTTCAGTTACCTAATTGGATAATGGTTGTATGTTTGAGATGGCTGGGTATAAAATAACATTATCAATGATTACTTCATGAAATGGCAAGATTTCCTCTATACTTTCCCTTATAAAGTTACCACTATTATGTTTCAGGTATTAGTATTTTTGTCCATTCATGTCACCACATCATTGTGTTAATTTTCTTTTCCTTCACTTTCCTCTAGTACAGCTTAAACATGCCCAATAAATCAATCTGATGGCATGGGCTGAATGCTTCCATAATGGAGCAGGGGTACTTTCATTGTAATCAACTTTTCTTTATTGTGCTAACAAACATCCTATTCACAAATACTTTAGGAGAAGCATAGAGATTAAATATTATGTACATATTTTTTTATTTCAGATTTGGAACATCGACTTGAGTACCTGTTTGATATTCATGTATATGGGGATTGTTTTGTTATTTTGTGGTCTTGAAAACATCTCTGATTAAAAATATGGAGGCCTTTAGCAGGTTGTGACCTTTCTGCTAATGGATCAGAATGCAAGTTCCCTGTTCTCTTGCTCTCCATTTTTTTCCCCTCAAGTTTTGTTCTAATTTTCTTCCTTCTATGTATATATTTTAATTGTTTTATGCTTCCCTTCTTCTTCCCCTTGAGAGGACCATTTCCCTTTCTTTGATGTTCTTTCCATTTCTGTAAGGCATTTGTCTTATATCAGAATCAAACCTAGTATTCGTAATCTACAGTTTAGATTACATATGGCATTTTTACTTGAAGTCATCGTTAGCAATAACTTGTCTTCTCATGTTGTCTGTTGCTTTGCTTCCCCACTTCTACCACCATAATCTAGCATTGTTCAGTGTCGGCCCAACACTTATTCATGCCCTGCTCTGTGTCACAGAAATTCATTATTACCAAGGAAGAAGAAATCCCATCTGAGGCTTGTGCTTCCCTTCTATACTAGATGTGCCAGGACTAATCACCTTTCAGTCGACAATTTGCCTTAGCTCCAACAAGTTATTAGGGATTGGAGGTTGAGACGTTGTATTCAACCAACAATATCCATGTGAGTACCAATGACATTTTTCCTGTTGCAAGAAACCACCAATTCTGCTAGCAGGTGTAGAGGGGAAGAAAAGAACCATGGAAGGGGATTTCTGAGGTTTTTAACAAATTAGCCCCTTATATTTCTTATTTTTTTATATATGTGGGAAGGGATATACTAGGGTTAACCATGTTCCACCCTAGTCAGGGTGCATCATTAATAAATGGGGTCCATCTTGATGATAAAATCAAAATTCACTTCACTCATTGCATTTAGAATGATTGATTAACTTACAAACCAATCTTCTTTTAAATCAAACCTATGCATGGCCCCCATCTTATAAAGATGCAAAATGAATGTAAGAAAATTGTTTGATTTATATATCTATTTTAAAGATGTTAATCAATATCTAAACTGTCAAAATATAATTTCCTAGTTAGATGAATGCTTTTATAAAGTATATAATTTTAAGCAAATGTGCCAATCTAAGACTCCAATTGAGATGATGTTTGGTATCATAATAAAACAAATGATTTTAAATGATGCGATTGGTTGGATTTTGATCTTATCATCAAGGTAGACCTTATTGTCATTATGTTGCGCCCTAATGAAGATACAACATGGTGCATTTTAGTATATCCTACATACATATATATGGATAATGATCTTGTACACCCCGTTGTCACTTAGCTTGTGTATTTTATATATATATATATATGTATATAAATACATTTGGATTTTTGTATATATATTTTTAATAAATTTCTAAAATAAAAATTTTACTATTTTTCATGTGCAGAGTACAAGATTGGTGAAATTTTTTATTTTTGGAATTTTCTAAAAAATATATAAGAATCCAAAAATGGTAAATTTGGTAGATGAACTAAATACACATGAACACACATAAAGATGAAGTAAAAAATGAAAATATATAATACATGAGATTGTTGCTTAGCTAAGTAACATCTGGTATCCCAGCCCCCTTCATTTGTTTGACAGCGTGACAATCTTACATATTTTGATCATAGGTTTCTATAGAAAACTGGATTGCCAAACTGTCTGCTCCACAGGGTTATATGCTCAGCTTGTCCTATTGGGTTATATATGCTTTGGGATATTTCTGTCCATATATTATTCATAAAAAAATTATAACTTTACTAATCAAATTTTACTTGAAATTGAAGTCGTTTCTACACTCTTGCATGTTTCCTGCATAATATAAATTTGCTGTTTTAATTGTATCTATATTTATCAAATTCTGATTGAGGTCACTTTTCGGGTTGCACCTTACGCTCTGATTCTTTCTGTCCATATACAATATACCTGGTAAAAATATAATATGATGGCCGCTGCTTTTGTCAAAGGTAGCAATCATACCGTAACTATCTTAGTTTTTCACAATCAGCTTTCCTTAGTCTAAATGCAAAATTATGAAATAAGACTTTGGGAATTTGTACTTCACCTTTCCCTTGAGATGTTCTTTCCTCTCGTTAATAAACTCTTTCCATTTTCCCTTCTACATCCAGCTAAACCTAAGTCTCCCACCTGGACATATTTGCCATTTCTCAACTAATTATTCTCTGTGTGCAAATGAACGATGATTTAACTCATATATGATGTTTTTGTTTTGTGGATAGGATGGATCTATAAGCTCTACATGGGCCTTTTGGCAGTGTTCTGCACAAATGCTATAAATATTCATGCCGGTATAAATGGTCTTGAAGTTGGACAAACCATCGTTATTGCATCTGCTGTAAGAACAATAGTTCATGCAACAAAATGGACTCCTAGCATGGTGTTTCTGCTATTTCGTAATTGATTATATAAATGCCAAAACTTCCAATAGTAATCGAAGACTATTCTGCAGATTTTAATACACAATGTAATGCAAATTGGAGCATCCTCTGATCCTGAGTATCAACAAGCTCATGCATTCTCTATATACCTTGTCCAGCCACTGTTGGCCACTTCATTGGCACTATTTTCTTATAACTGGTACTTCTCCATCATTTACTCACAGAGATGCGACTAATCCTTTTGTTTATTATTATGCTTGCCTCTCTTATTGATGATGAATGATTGCATGTACTTCCGTGAAAGGTATCCCTGATATTCTATGAAGAGAGTTAACCATCCTGATATTAGTGCGCATGCAAACATATTCTGCATGGGTAAATATCCAGTTGGAAAATATTTGCCAATATTCATAAAAAAATTTCCATCATTTTGTTCGAAGTCTGTAAAGGTGGTTTGCTAATTCATATTTCAGTTGTCAGATCTATTGCGGCTGCCTTGGAGGTGGTGTCCCTATAAAATATAAGGACATAAATCCTAGCATTTTCAATGGCTGGCTGCAGATGGATGATCTGAAAATGCACATTAATTGAAAGGGAATACTATTCAATGGTTGAACAATCTCATGGCAGTGCATTATCTATCAATTACGGTGCCTACTTCAGGATTATCTGAGAAAGCAGATGCTTGAGGATATGATCAATTGTTTACAGTCATTTCATGAAATTGTATCTAGCACGGAGATATCAATCAAAGGGAAAAATATCAAATATTTCAGGTTTCTTTTTGCACTCTATAGATATGATCTAACCCACACTAACCTTGATTGGGAATTCATTGATTGTCTTTCTTTGAGAAAGAAGTGAAACATAATCTGCTTCTGAGCTTGACAGGCCTATTCAAAATCTTACGCGAATAATTGATTCATTTTCTCCTGTCTTCTTTTCTTGAAAATGAGCTGATGTGAATTTTATAGGTATCCATCTTCAGTATTTGTTGGTGACACCTACACTTACTTTGCTGGCATGGCTATGGCTGTAGTTGGTATTCTTGGGCACTTCAGGTTAGTTACCTTCTCATGCTATATGTTTAGAAAACACTCGTGTTGTAAAACGGGGAAAATTATTCAATGCAAACTGTTGCATGGTGTGATTTACACACTATATTTTTGTTTTGATGAAACACAATATTTTAATTTAGTTAAAAAATGAATACCTCTAAACCAACCAGAGTATTTTATGCTCTTTAATGAATCTAAAATCAATTTGTTGTGATATTTAGTTACATGATACTTTAAATAGATCCTCGTTTATGATTATTTGAAAGCAAGGCTACTTTTGCTTCTAAAATGTGTTAGAGTTCACGCTGAAATGCTTATGAAATAGAGATATTAATGCAAGCCCAATGATGACAATTTTTGAAAATCTTGTATTGTCCGTGTCTCCAGTCTATGAAATGAGGTTGACAATTCAAGGCCCTAACCATTGTATACTACGATAGATCCTAATGTGTTCTCATTAAGTAAAGGTTCAATTCGAAAAGGTACCTTTATGACATGATTTCTTTGACTACAATAGTGTTGTTTTAAATTTTGAAAATGGAGTGTCAAGAATTTTGAAAATTGGATGTTGAAACTATGTTATTTATATTTATTCATTTTCATTAGAAAAACAAAAAGACATCAGAGCTGAAGTGATGAGATCTTTGGTTTTGTCTGGTGGATCTTGGGTTCAAATTTGCATTGTTGAAAAAGAAAAATTTTAACTTTGTTTCTGGAGTTACTATTTGTAGTTTGTCTGCAAAAAACTTGTATTGAATTAGTGAATATGGGTGCCTTGCAGAAGACAAAACAATTGATCATATAAAATATAACTTACATTCACAGAGCAAGGTGAGTTGTTTTTGTAAAACAGAATGTTGAATTTTTCTTGGGAGACATTTGCTCATGAAGAGTTCAAACTGGTTTATATTGCGTGGAATGTTGTTGTATTGGTGCAGTTGCTTGCACACCATTGATACTTCTCGCATACTTGACTACTATAGTAAGGACTAAGGAGCACTCGATGAAAAGCAAGGTGACCTGCGCACTAGCCTATTCAGGAAAAGTTTGTGTTGGCATGAAATATTTGGTGTAACATCAGTGGAACTTCTATCCTTTTTTAGTATTTTCAGGTTTTACAATAGGATCATTTGAAAAAAAAAAAAATACCGAAATTAGGAAAAAAGACAGCATCTTTTCTGATGGTAAACTAAACACTCAGTGGCCACACAAGCTTGTTTGGAGGGAGAACTATGCATCTTCTGCTGTGCTAGTGTTCCTTATTTTAGTAATTGTAGTAGAAAAACGTTATTTTCACATCAGGTTTTGAACAATTGCCTAAAGAATAGGGTTTCCATGGATGTCTTCAAACATCCACAATGGACGCAGCCACATGATAAGTGGTGGTATCATGATGTCATTATCGATTACAGAAACACAAAGGATTCATTAATTACACATGATGGATTTATTGACAACATGAGTTATTGATTAGTGAATTATCTTCTTGTCACAGTGAAACACTGCTGCTGTTCTTTCTGCCTCAGATATTGAATTTTCTCTACTCTTTACCTCAGGTATGTGGATACTAGTTTTTCTGGGTCAAGAAAATTTTAATGGAATTTTCCTTCCTTTTAGTATACGTCTAACTTCATCTTGATTTTTTTTGCCTTTCAGCTTTTCAAGATCATTCCTTGTCCACGACATCGTTTGCCCAAGTAGGTTGCTTTGCATATTGCATGTTTCTTATTAAATCTGTGTGCAATGTCTGTCAGGGCTTCACTTGTGTGGCTTGGTCTGAATGGCTCATATTTATGGTTGCAGCCTCCATCCTGTTTACTTGACAGTAATCCCGATTATTAGTTAGCAATCAGCCAGAGATCAATTCTGTTCTACGATGTCAGCTATTAGATTGCTGTTTGCTCATGTCCTACAGAGGGCAGGACCCATGATGGAATAGGTGTAGGGTTCTGATGCTGATGGATAGTCAGGGTCACTGGATGATGAAAATCACCAATAAGATAAATCTCATTCGAACACATGACTAGTGCGACCAGGCATTGTATCTCAGTTTCAGTGAATCCCTCTAATGGTTATTGGTGGATACCGTGCTCCTCCTACAGGTTTGATCCTCAAACGGGACTACTGACTGGAACAAAGGACTTGACACTCGTCAATGGTTTCTTAAGATGGTTTGGTCAATGCTCGGAGAAGGCACTCTGCATAAGACTTCTGGTATTTCAGGTACATTGGGCCCTTGTTTTGTGATCCAAGTGGTAGTTCCTTTCTGCATTGGCCCATGACCTTTAATAATGGGACAGCTATAACAGTTGAAATTTTCTTCTTCCTAGCAAAATAGGCAAGTAGATATCTCACCCTGCTACATTTTCTAAAAAGAGGCAAAATAAATTATGACTAGGATATTTCTTCAATGGGTAATTGCTTTAATGCTCATTTGAAGATTTTTCCCTTTTTATTTATTATTTATTATTATTATTTTTTTTATAGATATGTATGCTGAAACAAGATCTTTTTTACCGCTCAAATTTTATATTCTTGATTTTTTAATATTTTTTGAATTTCAAAAATGAAAACAATCTTGGATTTTTCATGCAAAGTCCAAAAATGTAAAAAGTTCATATAGGAAAAGATATTGCTTGGGCTCACATATCAATGGAATTTTTTTAAAAAAAAAATAAAGAAGGAAAAAATGCTTGCAATGTTCATGCAAGCATTGAAGCATAACCCTTCTTTAGACTTTCATTTCCCTTGGGTACATCTGCAGTGGTCTATAAATTCTATACTACCTGTTCTTATGTTCCTCCTCTCTCCCTCTTGTGAACTTCGCATACGGCATAACCTTTGAGAGTTATTTTTTTTCCAGAGATTAACATATGGAAATTTCATTTTGTTTCCCTTTTCTCACTATTCGTTGATTTGATATTGTCCAACAGGCTTTGGCATGCCTTTTCTGTTTTGGGCTGAGGTACATTCTTGCAGGTTGGTACAAATAAAGAAAGTGGGAATTCAAAATTCTGATGTGAAGCATCGTTAACACGGTTGGAGAAAGAACTATTTATGTAATCCGGAGTAGAAAATTATTTTTGTCGAATTTGCAGTTGTCTGAATTCTGAACAGGATAAATTTTCAAGCTGCAGAGAAACATATCTATGCCCACCTTCACAACGTTAGCATGGATAGGAAAAATGAGCACAGCAAGTAAAAATAGTCTGCTAGATTAAACGAATTGTTGGAATGTTAAGTTCCTTATTAATCTGTTTGTAACGAGGAATACTGCATTACTGTATTTACAGGAATTTCTTCGAAGAAAATTTTCTAACCTTTTCTGAATGCAATTTACTAAAGCTGAATATCTGTACTCTATGGAATATGAAACCAATTAAAGTTTTAAAGGCAGGGCAAAACAGGGGCAATGCTTTGCAGATGATATTTCAGTTTCTGTTTGAAAGTAAAATACTTGCAATTTGACCAAATCCTGCCATGGTTCATAAGCCTTTCTTTTCCTAGTGGATGTGTAGTGACTCTCAACCCGCTAAGCCATTTGTTTTTGTAAACCTTTTACTTCTATCGAAATAAGATAAATATTTTTTGGACAATTATACCTTTTATTTTTGCATTCTGTTACATGCTTTTTTACAATCAAGTTTTTTTTTTTTTTTTTTTAAAATGAAGCTTAGTTTCATTTATTACCAAATTCGTCTTTTCCGTCTAGCGATATTGTTTTGGTTTTGTTGCGTTACTTAGCTGGTATTATCTTCACCTTTACAATATTAATTTCCACAATTTTTTATGAAAAAATGGTTACCACAATTTCTCTATACAGCCTTGCCTGTAGGAAAGAAGAATAGGAAAGCTTGTGATGAAACAACTCAGTTCAGAGTGAGATGATATTGAATTTCTAGAGTGCAGCGGTCTAATGCAACTAGTTGAGCGGAACTTACCAAGCAACCGGTTGTTCTTACCGTTCTTAAAATAATTTTTTTATAAACCGAAACCATGCGTAACATATATGGAAAATGTCAAAATTCGTTTTAAATGGAAATTTATATGTTGTGAATATTTAACACCAGTGGAGGGTGAATAAATTAGTAACTGTTAAATTTTGTTAAAATTTGAAAAATAAATATATAATATAAAAAAAAAATTTAAATGTTTTTTGAAAACTAAACTAAATACTTTGACGAATGGTTTAGATTTTTTTCAAAAAAAAAAAAAGCTTTTTAAAATGATTGAGACGCGGACTGCGTTCTTGATTGATTAAGGGCTTATTGAATTTAGCTAGCTCATTAGCTTATGGCTAATAAGCTGAATTTGAAAAAAAGGTAATTTTTTTTCCTTTAATCCCATCTGAGTATCTTAAAATCGTTGGTCGTATCGAGTATCGAAGTACCTGAAGGTGAAATATTGGGCGAAAGCCATAATCCCATAATTACTCTTTCTCATGAGCTATAATCTAGTTAACATATTCTTTCAAATTACTATGTAGTAAAAATATCAGAATAAATTGAAATAAATTTTTTTAGCAGCTGCTAATATAACAGTAAGTGTAAAATTACAAATAGATAAATAGTGGACTCAGCAAAAAAAAAACAATTAATGTATTTATACAACATTTTCAAGAATAATTAGATACAGAATAATTTAGTTGGCTGAAAAACGGTTTCATCTAATCTATGTAACCAGACACCTCTATATATAAGATTATACTATTGGGCCGCGGGTTTCACCAGCCAGAAGCACTAGGCAGAATAATGACCATCTTTCAACTTTTTCTGTATTTTTTTAAACCTTTTTACCGCAAGGCCAAACAAGCACTCAGGCAAATAATATAAGCCCTAAAGCCTAATGATAAGAATTTGCTAGGGCAACCATAACCAGCCAATGGAAGCTGCCCAAGCCGATAGAGCGCAAGTAAAAATGCAGCGCTGGTGATCAAGCAAAGGACTTTCCATCATCATCATCATCATAAAGCTATTTCTTACCCGAGTGGGGTTAACTGCATAAATTTTACTACACCATTCTTGACGATAATTAATTACATGTTCAGTAATTTTTAAGCCATTCTTGAAAATAAGTAATTAAGTGTTCACTAATCTTTAATGTCTTTATATTTTATTTAATTACTTATATATATATATTATGGTGCAGCAATTCCGGTGCAGCATCGCTGAAATAGGCCCCACATGATCATCAAATCATAATCTACTCCACCCATTGTATTTAGAATAATGTATTCTATAACCATACCAATTTTCATCCCAATCAGATATGTATATAGGCTTCATCTGAAAATGGTACAAATTCAACGTAATAAAATAATTTGATATAAATAACAACTTTAAAGTGTTTTTTTCAACATCTAAACCATCTAAGGTATGATTTATATATGGATAAATGATTATATAAAATTTCATTACATTTTAATATGTGTAGGGTCCATTTTTTAGACAACTGCACCGCTGTTTTGGTGCAGTAATACTGCACCGGAACATCTCTCATATATATATATATATCAAATGTTCTTTTAACTCTCTTACCACCTTTCATTTGAATAAACTTTCTTTAACCTGGTGTGTTTTCAAACCTATATTTAACATGGCCAAATTACCTTAGTTTGCTTTCCCTCATTCTACCATCTACCGGCTTCACTTTTAATTAGACTTTTAAGTATTTATTTATTTGGACATTTTGTTGCATGCTTTCTTTTTTTCTTTTTTCCCTGGACAATCATAGATGAAGACTTGAAAATTCAATTTTATAATTTCCACTTACAAACACGATTCATAACCAAAATCCTATGGTGACAATAAGAGGAGCATAGGAAACCTCAAACAATCGTTCTGTGACACATCAGAAAGGTCTTCCCATTTGAAGAACCCCTCATCAATTACACTCATCCAATTGTGAGCCAGAATTTTTTTTTTTTTTTTTTGATTCTTCCAATAACATTTTGGCATTAGATCACCGAACCATAGGCCTCACGCGTGAAGGCCAATGCACCCTTGTATCGTCTACATGAGTAGAACCAGGGCAAGGCCGATTCACATTTAGCAGCTCGAAAAAGACAATCTTTTCTCAAACTTCATTACATGAGCCGCACAGCAAGCCTTCCAAATTGTGACTACCAACATCCCGGCCATCTCTTCTCAATTGCTACTGCCGGACCAGAAATTTAAACCAGGGTGCCAACCGAGTTTCCATCTGCAAAGAGAGGCCACTGAATCACAGATGGCACACAGACAGGAAATGTATACATCAGGGTAAAATGTCAGTTGCCACAATAAGGATTTAAAATGATAAATTAATAGAAATACAGCAACAGCAGCTCTATATGGCATTCTACAGGATTCAGATTGAATGGTTAATCTTTTGACTCAGAAAAGCCCAAAAATATAGGTCCAATCACTGAACCTAAGAATATAATCATCTCAACCCTGGCCGCCAAATGGTTAATACTAGACAAGGAAATTCCATCTGACACAGTTTTGCATTCCTTCATTACAACTCGAAATTTACCATCTAATTAACTCTATTGGCTTCAGGTCAGAGTGAGATTGGTACAATGATTCCTAAGATATAGCATTGGTTTGAAATCATGGTTCTAGCTTGCAAGTATTAAACAACTATCACAAGTTTAGCTACTTTTAAGGAGGATAGTAGCAGCAGCAGCAGCAGTAGTAAGAGAATTAACTGTATACCATTTCCAGACCACTAATTCCCTCTCATTTTGCATAGGACTATGGTTGAGCTAATCAATATCCATATCATTATTTTTTTCGTTTCTGCTGCTTGACCATAATTTGATAGTACGATCATGTGCAACTGTTGCAATGTATTGCCCATCTGCAGATAAAAGATAAAGTGTCAGATGAAGTTTACACGATAGGACAGGGTATCAATTAATACACAACATGTCTGATCAAAAAGTACATTCTAATATCAAGTCTTACGCGTTGTTTATTGGAGGAAAGAACTACTGAACTACATGAGCATATTTGTTAAGAAGGATAAGGTCACGTGGGTGCAAGAAATGCAAATTGTTCATTTAGGATTGAGGCTATCAGAAGCCTCTGGCAAAAAGCTACTAGCTTCAGAGTCATCCATTTCAACTGTCCCTTCTTAATGTGCACAGGGGGAAGCACCTAGATTAAGTCTAAATGGCTGCCCTTTGTATGTTCAGGTCTGAGAATCATTCCAAATAACATAAGCCCAATAGTAAACTAGGCAGAATAGATAACAGTTGTGAACCTTAAACCCATGAAAGCCCAGCAAGGGGCTTTACCAACCAGGTCTGTCCAATGACAGCCCTGCAACAAACAAAATTTTATTTGGCCTATGAGTTGAACTAATTCAATTTCACTAGTAATATGATCATCTCATACTGTTCCGCTAACCTCCTAATAAGTTTTAGATCTTACAGTAAGCTCCCTGTACAGGTCCAGCTAAAACCAATGCTACTAATTTAATTTCCAAGGTTGATTCAAACTTTCAACCATTAACAAAATTCTTTGCAAAATTTCCCAGGGAACTGTGAACCTATTGAGATGAGAAGCAAATAAACTATGAAAGGATTAAAAAAAAAAACACACACACACACACACACACACACACACACACACGCACGCACGCACGCACGCACGCACGCACAGGCGAAATAAGGTATTTTGTTTTGAAACTTGTGCTAGAGGATAACCTCCAGTAATGTCAATAGATGTGACTTTTGCTTCATGTCCAGCCATCGTATTGACAGGCTTGAAATCTCGTGCTGACCAAACCTGAAAGAATAGAAATTGTTGTATTCAGATGAAAAATGAATAAAAAGATAGCACTACTGGTAATTAGTGGAGGTCATTAGTAAATACCTTAGCTTTAGTGTCGAATGAAGAGGTAGCTAGAAAATACCCTTCCTGAGGTTCATACTTGACTTGTGAAATAAGCTGTGCATGTGCTGGTATTATGTACAACGATTTCTTCTTCCTTAAGTCCCAAATCCGGCATGTATTATCTTCACCTCCAGTGGCTAGGTGATAACCATTAGGAGAGAAACATATTCCAAAAATCTGAAAAGAGGCAAGGATTCATAGAATTCATACTCAACTTGTATGATACAATTTAATTATTAAAGAATTGGAAGTATCAGATAATCATAATGCCTAAAATATTGTTCATTTAACAGAAGGAGAACTTGCAATCTATGGAGAGGGTGCATTTGGATAGAGATGGAAAAGGGGTGGAAAAAATGAATTCTGAAGAAATGGAGGAAAAGAGAAGGAATGATGTGATGAGTGGGCGGGATATTGGAAAGAAAGTGGATAATTATCTAAACAAAAACTTCTTAGATGAAAAGATCAAGGATAATGTTTTAAAATATAGGAAATAATGATGAGAATGTAGGGTTCTTAGGCAGTTAAATCTCACATTAAGTTTTTCATTTCCAATCCCTTCCATGTAATCCACATGCATCCTAGTCTACAAAATAATGGATCTTAAACATGCCCCCCACCCCCAGAAATAGAAAAATTAATATTTTTGGCAGTGCAGCATTTAACACCATATCAGCAAACAGTAATCAATATCATAGCTAAGAATTTTCTCAAGTAATGAATATAGATAACTGAGGGTCAGACAAAGATTCACTACTATCACCGATATATTTCTAATGTTGACAATGTATTGATAATAAAAGAAAATACTATTGCATTATAGACAGTGTATATACGTAAAACCAAGCATCCAGAATAACGTTGCCACTGCATCATACTTGTTTCACTAACAATCCTGACATACAAAAATCTTCTTTAGTCGGCACGGCTGGTAAATGATAATCCAAATTTAAAGCTAATGCACCCCTCTTTATTGTGATGCTCTAATTTGCAAATTGTATAATTGTCTTTTCAATTCTTTACTTCTATTGAGAAATTTATTAAATTTTTCACGCAGTCACCAAGCTTCTCCAGGATAATGGAACACTAGTTTGTATTGGCAAAAATATTGAGGAAATTGTTTCTACTACCCCATTCATATGTGACCACCCGTACCAGGAACATTGGATAAAAGTATAAACCATGTCATAACAAGTACACAGCACAGAGTCTTCCTCAAACTCCTACGTGCAAGAATTCACCAAATAAGATAAGTGTAAAGTTCTCTCCCCATACATTGTTTCCATCAATGCCACGAGAAAATGACCAGGTCCCATCATGTCTGCTTTGACTATAAAGATGGGTTGGAAGAGAATAATGATAACTGGATCAATGAACTGGAATAGCCAATCAACTTTTTTTTAATTAAAAAAAGGAAGTCAATTAAGATGCAAGCATAGTCCAGTTGCTTAGCCTGTGTGAAATTTACCTCACTTATAATGGTTTTTTTTTTCTTTCTTTTTTTGCTTCTTTTAGTCAAAACATCCACTTTCAGATTGCATGGTGGGAAACAGCAGCTGAACCAATTTAGACTGTATGCCCAGGTGCCCTGAGGTTGATCAAATGTCACTTGACATTGCATAACTTTACTTTTGCAAATGTACCCTTGAGGTTTGTTCAAACTTTCATGGATGTTTTTACAATGTATTAGACGCTGACCACTAAGTAAAAAAATGACATTAAAATCATAGTGAATTAATGAAATTATCTTCTAAAACTCATAACCTTGGCCCCAAAAAAAAATTTATAAAATTCAAATAAAGAGTATGTTTAGCAATTAATAAAAGTTTTCAAACCAAAACTTTTCACACTCTATAATTATCATATTTTTTAACCATTTCTTCACATCTTCTTATACAACTACTCTACTTTTCAATCATTTCTGCACAATTACCCATACTAGTAACCTATTTATTTTAACCTTATTCTCTTTACTCTTTACTATTACTCCTATCATGTCACATCATTTTATTTCATTTCAAAAACTTTTACATAAAAAACTTTCATTCGAAAGTTTTATCACTTCTCAAGCACACATAAAAATTCAAAATGAAGTATAAATTGAAAATCTGCATTAGAAAATTTGCTTATGAAAAAAAAGATTTATTTGAAAACCTTCTCATCTTTCTTTTATGAAAAATAACAAAGATATATTTTTTGTCAATTTGAACTGATATTAATGTTTTCTTACTAACTTAACACTCATCTTTTGATGAACAGTAACATTCGATGCATTCAAAAAACTCAGGGGGTGTTACATTGCGATTTAATCAAAACTCAGGGGCACCTATGAAAATAACACCTAAATAACACTAACTTATCCAATTCAGCTACCATAACATCAATGAAAATATTGGTTACACAACATTTGTGGGACAAGCACAATTAATGAAAATATTTGAGTGGAAGTGACACATAATATCTTTAATCCAAATACTAGCAAAGTAAAAATAATATATAAATTGCCTCACCGGCTTAACATGTCCTTCAAAAGCGAGTATACTTCTACCCGAGCGAAGGTCCCAAACACGAGCAAGGGCATCTAGCCCGCATGAAGCAGCTAAAGATCCATCACTGTGAAAGGATATACTATAGACACTTCTACTGTGGCCTTCTTGAAGCAGCAACTCAGCTCCAGTATCAATATCCCACAATCTCCATGTCTTGTCAAAGCTAGCAGTACCCAAGTATTTTCCAGATGGATGAAATGCAACACGGGCAAGACGATCCAGATGGCCACTAAATGATCGTAAAAGACATCCCTCAGGATTCCAAAGTTTTGCAGTGCAGTCGGCAGAGGCACTGGCTAAATGGTTGTGTGCAGGAGAAAATGCCACATCAGTTGCACGCTCAGTGTGTCCCTTTAATGTGGCAAGCTTGCTTACTTGTGGCATGCTCCACAATTTAATAACTCCACTCCAAGCACTAGATAAAGAAAGCAAAAGAAGTGTAAATAAAATCATGCTGGTAAAATCAGCATACATAATGGCTTCACGTCAAAAGCATCCTCTGCATTGGGTTCCTATGAACATCTACCTTGTCCCGAATATCCATAAAGTTCTTCAGTTAAAAACAAAATACCACTAAAATGATGGCATGGTTATTACTAAACACAAGACTAGTAAAAACGAAGGGAAAACCGTGATTAATGGAAATTGATCGAGGCATGAAGACCAGTAAATGAAGAAAAAAATAAAACACGATTAAATGAAGAGCTAGGGAAAAAAGAAAAATTACCTGGTGGCAAGCAGCTTTCCATCTTTTGAAAATGAACACCCTGAAAGTGGTCTGTCATCTCCAATCTCGCTGCAGTCAAGAACGAAATTTCCAGTTTGTTTTAATACATAATCCATCTCAGCATCCACATCTTCATCTGGATCATCTCTTCTTCTCCTTGCTCGTTCAAGCCTTGCAGCAGCCCTCACAATTGAATATTTTGCAATATCAATCCTAGCCCCCAAAAGAGCATTTGAGCCCTCGGTATAAAAGGGGTATGACTGTGGCCCTTCCTCCCCCTCCTCTCCAGCTGCTACTGCCCCAGCTTCTTCCTCCTCATGAGCCTTCAAAAGCTTCTCCAACTGCCCTTCCGTGTCAAGCTTCACCATAATTGATCTTAGTCGGTCTCGTCTTTCCATTTCCCTCTCCCCAAATAAGGTAATTGGTTCGCCGAGACGGCGAAGTCGAGCCCGGACGGCCAAGTCATTGGTAGGCACAGCCATTGCATAGGCTCTGCGTTTGTTCAAGAGATCCTGCACTGCCTTCTCATGGCGTTCCCGCAACTGCCTGGTCTCTTCTGAAACCTCGTATTCCACCGGTGACCCTTGGTCTGAATCCGAATCTGACCCATTTGCTTCAACGATTTGGGAGGATGGAACTGGTGGCTGGCGGATGGGAGGGGGACGAACTGGAAGGGGGGCCAAGGGGCGGATGGGAGGAGCAGGAATGGGTGCAATTGGAGGGATCACAGGGGCTGCGACTGTGGCGGTAATAGGAGCAGTAGGAGGGACAGCGGGGGCTGAAAGAGGCACTGGGAGAACGGGGGCAGTAGAGTTGACAGCAGGGAGGGGAGCTTGAACAGAAGGTGGGGTGGCGGCGGCACTGATGGTTACAGATGATTCTGGAAGCGAAGCGGAGGCTGGTGTGTTTTCCTCCATGATCCCTGCTTGCAAAATGAATGAATGAAAATAAATCCAAATGTTCTACTTAAGCAGTAGCGTTGCGGAGAGGAAATGCAAGTTCTTCCATACCGAAGTTTTTTTCCGAAAAAAAAATATAATTCTCAGAATTTGAATACTTCCTCCATATCACAACGCAGTGAGAGCAAATGAAGCAAAATCATGAAAAGTGAGCGGAAGGAAATAGATTTCTAGGGTTTTCGAACTCCTCAAAAGGAAAGGGAGGGGCTAGAGAAGAAGGAAACCTGGTTAGCCGAAGCAGCAGCAACGGCGGCGGCGGGAAACTTCAGCAGCTGTCGGTGATCCTACGAAGCTAACGCACCTGAATATGCGATTGCTTGCGGAGCAGATTTCTAGCTCATTTTTCCTCGGCTTCGGGTTCAATCGTCAACACATCGTCTATACAATTTTAACTTTTTATCAATGCAATTTTATAATTTTTATTTTTAAAATTCAAAATAAAATATCGAAAAACTCAAAATTGTCAAATTTTATATCTAAATATAACTGACTTTGACTCGCACGTACATATACAAAAATTCAAAAGAAATTAAAAAAAGGGTAATGCTCCGTTGCCTTTCTTTCCAAAAATTTGGAAGTGAAGTTTAGTAGGAATCAATAACTAATGAAAAATAACTTGTTTTAATAAGTGTAGATAAATAAATATTTCATCCATTAAAAGAGGTGGTGAGAATGAGTTGTTAATAAATAGGTTTCTAAGCATGTACGTGGATAAATGGTACAAATAGAGTTGACAATGACAAAAGATTGTTAGAATTGTACTCCTATAAGGTGTCCTAATTAAATTATAAGTCTTTGGATTTAAAGATAGCTCAGTCATATCTGAAATGCGTACGCAATCCGAGTTCAGGTAGAACTACACTTCTAGTTGAGTCATGATGGGAAGGGCTCTATAAATAGAGGAGTCTAGGTCTCTCTCTCACACGTTTACATTACAAGTGGTTCCCATCTACCGCTAGTATTATAGGGAGAAGTGTTGGGGGAGAAGACCTCGTACTCTACTCGGTCTACAGGTGGAATCTACACACACATGGATTCAGGTACGCTTCCGCATCACATGATTTCCAACATGTGGTATCAGAGCCCACGTTTCGATTTTGGGTATAATAGATTTCACCCATGATTATTTAAGAATTTTTGAAATATTCATTATTGTATTAGAATATTCATGTGATTATTATTATTTTTTTTTGGGATGCATGAATCTGAAAGATGTATAAATGCATTATGCCATACATATATATATATATATATTTACGATGGAATAAAACCCATGATGTCATACATGAATATATTGCCTGTTAAGAGATTTTTTTTTATTATTTGACATGGATTTAGATATGCGTACATGCTATCATAATTGGATTTGTCATATTATATTATTTTGATAAATTATATGCAATTGCTAGCATGCTCATGAAAATCCATGTTAAATCCTGCCTATTTAAAGAATTAGCAGTATGATTTCTTGCTGCCATCACAGTTAGATAAATAAATAAATAAATTTTCATCCCCAGTTCATTAAGTTTCCCAGCTATATTTGACATTTCCATTATGTGCTTTCACACTCCACAAATGACATCATATTTCATTGTTTAGTTAATCAAATTTATTAAACAAAGAGAGAATAACATTTTTTTTTCTCTTCTCATCATAGAAATTGCATTATTAAAGAATATTATATTATAGTTCTACTCGAAGGTAGCTATAATTTATTATTTTATCAATAATTAACTAGAACTGCATAAACGCGGAAAATTTTCTACCCGAAGGTGGAGATTCTTGACTTTGTGTATTCATACTTAATTATTGAATATTATTTAATTTTGATTGTGTATTTCTAGTTGCCCCAAAGGGTCTAAAATATATTTTCAAAATTATTAAATATTGGTAAAAATTATGCAATTTATGTTCAATAAATATTGTTCATCTTTATGTCTTTGTTGCCCCGAAGGGTCTAAGATGTTTAGTTAATCAAATTTATTAAACAAAGAGAGAATAATATTTTTTTTCTCTTCTCATCATAGAAATTGCATTATTAAAGAATATTATATTATAGTTCTACCCGAAGGTAGCTATAATTTAATATTTTATCAATAATTAACTAGAACTGCATAAACACGGAAAATTTTCTACCCAAAGGTGGAGATTCTTGACTTTGTGTATTCATACTTAATTATTGAATATTATTTAATTTTGATTGTGTATTTCTAGTTGCCCCAAAGGGTCTAAAATACATTTTTGAAATTATTAAATATTGGTAAGAAAATATTATTGTCATTATGCAATTTATGTTTAATAAATATTGTTCATCTTTATGTCTTTGTTGCCCCGAAGGGTCTAAGATGTTTAGTTAATCAAATTTATTAAACAAAGAGAGAATAACATTTTTTTCTCTTCTCATCATAGAAATTGCATTATTAAAGAATATTATATTATAGTTCTACCCGAAGGTAGCTATAATTTAATATTTTATCAATAATTAACTAGAACTGCATAAACGCGGGAAATTTTCTACCCAAAGGTGGAGATTCTTGACTTTGTGTATTCATAATTAATTATTGAATATTATTGTTTATCATAGCATTATTGAATATAATCATGCATTATTGCTTGTGTGATTAATTTTTCAAAAATTTAGCTATGATTAATTAATGGAATTGTTACATAATAATTCATCTGAATCATAATGGTGACGTGAGCTTAATCATCTTTTGTTACAGCTATGACTCTTGTTCCTCAATCTCATCTGTCTAATATCCCAACACTGAATTGATCAAATTATTCTGATTGGCATGAGCAATTACTTATTACCTTAAGATGTTTGGACCTAGATTTAGCACTTCGTGTTGCAAAACCTAATGACTTAACGTCTGAAAGTACTGATAGTCAAAAGATTCAATTTGATAAATGAGAGTGTTCCAACAGGTTGTCTCTTATGATTATAAAGAGTACAATAGAAAGGAATATCAGGGGCTTTATTTCTGACCCTGAAGATGAAAGTGTCAAAAGTTATCTTGACCAAATTAAAGAAAAAATTTAGTGGGTCAGATAAAGCATTGGCTGGAATGCTCACTAACAAATTGACTTCAATGAAATATGATGACATTTGTGGAGTGTGAAAGCACATAATGGAAATGTCAAATATAGCTGAGAAACTTAATGAACTGGGGATGAAAATTTCTGACTCTTTCCTAGTCATATTTGTCTTAAACTCTCTTCCATCTCAGTTTTCACAATTCAAAATCTCCTATAACACACAAAAGGAGAAATGAATTTTAAATGAATTAATATCCATGTGTGTACAAGAGGAAGAGAGATTAAAGCAGGATGGATCAATGACTGTCTATTTCACATCAACTTCTAAGCAGTACAAGTCAAAGAAAGGAAAATGGAAGAATAAATTCTCATTAAAGAAAGGCTTAGAGGATGGATTGAAAAAGTCCATTGAGAAGTGCCATTTCTGTAAAAAGAAAGGACATTTTAAGAATGACTGTCTCAAGCGGAAGAATTGGTTCGAAAAGAAAGGTAACAATTATGTACATGTTTGCCTTGAAACCAATTTCATAAATGTATCCTCTAATTTATGGTGTATTGACTCTGGTGCTGCTATCCATGTTTTAAACTCTTTACAGGCATTCCATTCAACCCGCAACCCAAAAACCGCATGAGTCATCAATCTTAATGGGCAATCTGACCAAGTCCAAAGTCAAAGAAGTAGGAAATTGTAGGCTTCGCCTTAACACAGGACATTTTTTAGAACTGCATAATATTTTCTATATTCCGTCCATTTCTAGACATCTAATTTCTTTGCCAAAAACTTGATGTAATGGTATATTCTTTCAGTTTTGTGAACTCGAAATTTTCTTTATTGAAGGATTTGAAATGGAAGGAAAAGACACATTAGTATGCAAATTAAAGAAATCTATATATGGACTTAAACAAGCTTCCCGACAGTGGTATTTAAAGTTCAATAAAGTTATCACTTCCTTTGGATTTACAGAAAACATTGGTGACCAATGTATATATTTGAAGTTGAGTGGGAGCAAGTTTATATTTTTGATTTTATATGTAGATGATATTTTGCTTGCTACTAATGATTTAGGTCTTTTACATAACACTAAAAATTTCCTTTCTGAACATTTTGATATGAAAGATATGGGTGAGACATCATGTGTCATAAGAATTGGGGTTCATCGAAATAAGCCTAAAAGACTTTTAGGGTTATCACAGAGGGCGTATATCAATAAAATTTTAGAAAGATTCCAAATATCCAATTGCTCATCATGTGAAGTGTCAATCTTTAAAGTTCAAAAATATGGTCTGCATCAGTGTCCACAGAATGAGATTGAAAAACAGGAAATGAGGTCCATCCCATATGCTTCTGCTCTTGGGAGCATGATGTATGCGCAAGTTTGCACACGTCCTGACATCAGTTATGCAATGGGATTACTTGGAAGATATCAAAGCAATCTAGGAATGGAACATTGGAAAGCAGTAAAGAAAGTAATGCGATATCTCCAAGGAACTAAAGATTATGAGCTCACATATGCAAAAACTGATCAATTAGAAGTGATCGGTTACACAAATTCAGATTATGCTGGTTGTACAGACAGCAGAAGATCCACATCAGTCTATGTTTTCTTATTAGCCGGTGGAGCAGTTTCATGGAAGAGTGGGAGACAAAATCGTGTAGTTAACTCTACCATGGAAGCTGAATTTGTCGGCTGTCATGAAGCATCCTCACATGCACTTTGGTTGAGAAAATTTATCTCAGAGCTTAAAATTATGGATTCTATCTCTAGACCTCTGAGAATCAATTGTGACAATTCATCAGCGATTAGCTTATCCAATTATAGAAGGATTACTGGCGCTAACAAGCATATTGATGCTAAGTTTATGTCAGTACAAGAAAGGATTAATGATCATCTGATATCGATTAGTTTTGTTGGTACTACTGACATGATTGCTGATCCCATGACTAAGGCCCTGACGCCTAAGGTCTTCTCTAGACATGTAAGAAATATGGGTCTTGTTATGTAGGATAATTATTGATGTAATCGATACATTTTGAGATCTCATGTTGGATGATTATTTTCTTTTGTTTCATTATGGTATTTTGTTGACAATTTTATGTGATTTGGAAACAAAAGATTTTATCTATTTGATATTAATGTGGGACATTAAAATCACATAATTGTAAATCTGCCATTAAGAACTTAGTTAAGTAAGTTTGTTAATATCGTGATGCATGGAAGGAAGTATGTTTATATTGCATATAACCGCCATGATCCATGTTGACAAATTATCTTAACTTAAGTATTAAAGTTGGATTGTGTATGTAATAACTGGGCATGTTTTCAAAATGAGTGCACTAGTCCGGTAATTTTTCAAATGTTAAATCTAAGGATTGTATTTTAAGTATAATTTTTCTTTTCTTTCTTAATTTTTATTTTAATTAGGCAAAGTGGGAGAATGTTAGAATTGTACTCCTATAAGGTGTCCTAATTAAATTATAAGTCTTTGGATTTAAAGATAGCTCAGTCATATCTGAAATGCGTACGCAATCCGAGTTCAGGTAGAACTACACTTCTAGTTGAGTCATGATGGGAAGGGCTCTATAAATAGAGGAGTCTAGGTCCCTCTCTCACACGTTTACATCATAAGTGGTTCCCATCTACCGCTAGTATTATAGGGAGAAGTGTTGGGGGAGAAGACCTTGTACTCTACTCGGTCTACAGGTGGAATCTACACACACATGGATTCAAGTACGCTTCCGCATCACATGATTTCCAACAAATATGTCAAAGAATTATTAGATAGGATGGTCAGCTCAAAAGTGTGAAAAGAGTTAAAAAAATTTCCCGCAATGGGCTGGCATGACAAAAGGAGAAACCGAAACTTTTTTCTGATATTTGATATTTATAATCATCTTAACTGATATTACAATTAAACTTTGAGATATTTTAACAATTTTCATATAACATTCATAAGTATCTAATAGTAGCTCTACAAAATTCATTTTTTTTCCATTCGATGGACACTTCAATCAAAGAAGAAGATTAATGCTACCACTAAGATTTAAACCAGGGTAGTTTGATTGTTGTGACTTAACCTTGTACCACATTTCAACCTTATTAACAGTGGTCCTTTTAGCATAGATACCTGAAACCACTGAAAATTTTTCATATATAAACATTGGAACATGAAGTTTGTCGGCTAAGATGAAAAGCGACTACTTTTTTCATATGTCATACATTCTATAAAAGGGTTGCACTTAGCTCCAGTGCACCTAAGTGTATTTAACTATTTTTAAAAAAAATTTGAAACTTTTTCATAAAACTGTTAATCTAAATGTATTCAACATGTATATCAATTTTTACCAATTTTGAAATTTTTTTAGATTTTTTTGGATTTTAAACTTTAAGGTTTCACCATTTGCTAATTGTGTTAGAGTATTAATTTTTGTTAGTTTTACATCTTTATGTAATAAGTTTGTAGTTATTAAACTAGTAGTACTCCCACTGTCTATTGTATTTATGAAATAACTGATTGTAGATTAAGAAAAATAATATTTGAAAATATAGAAATTTGGTTATCTTTAATCATTGAAATAAGATTTACACCATGAAGAAAATAGAATATTTAGACTTAGCATTAAAACAAAAAACAAGTAAATTAATAATGAAAGAAAATTTTGAAATAAAATGCAACCTTTCATTACAACATACAAATCATTGTCTAAATGGTAATAACGAATATAATACATTAATAGATATAATCATAAATTTGTCAGAAAATCTAAAAGAATCTCAAAATAAAATAACTAGTCTAATAAAAAATATAGAAAAATTATTAGAAATAATAATCCTCCAATTTCAGGAAAAGAAGAAGATATAGAAAGACCAATTAGACAAACAACCCTATTAACAGAAAATCAAGTAGAAAAAAGAGGAATGGGAAAGGGAAAGATAAATCCAGTAGAAAAAATAAATTTACCACCAGCTTATCAAGGAGGAAGCATATTAACTATTTATCTAAATAACCCTCAATTATGGGAAAATACAATAAGTAGATGGGAATCAGATGCTGTTAGAGCATTCTTTATTATTTCTTTAGGAAAATGTGGTAATATATTTTGATTTATATATTTATCTACTATATTTTCTAGTTTTTGTTTTTGTATTGGATGTTCAATAATTATGTCTTTTAAATATTTATATTTTATTGTAACTTTTTTAACTCGCTCTGATACCAAACTGGGGGGCATCTCTCTTATTTTTATTTTATTCTTCTATTTTGATGAACTTCAGCTCAAGTAAATTATTTTTTAGAATTACTAATCCAGAAGCTTCTATATCTATCTGATTCCTTATTTCTTCTAATTTTTTAACTAATAAAGGACTTCCTAACTGTTCTATTTGATTAAAAGTATCTATATTATCTATGGTTTTGTTTAAATCTTGAATTATTGCTTCTAGATTATTTAATATCTCGTATTTTAATTCTAAACTTCTCATTCTTTTTAAAAGTATTATAATTTCAAAAAAGAAATTAGAAATAGCTAAAGGATATATAGAATTTTTAGGTCAAAAAATAGGAAATGGGTATATAGAATTACAACCACATATTTCTCAAAAAATTCTAGAAATGCCAGATAAATTGGAAACTTTAGAACTTTTACAGAAATTTTTAGGACTAGTAAATTATGCTAGAAATTTTATACCAAATTTGAATAAAAGTACAAATTATTTATATAAGAAAACTGGTAAAAACGGACAAAGATATTTTAATCAAGAAGATGTTAAATTAGTACAAGATATTAAAGAAAAGGTTAAAAAATTGCCAAAGTTAAAGTTACCTTTAGAAACAGATTATAAAATAATAGAAGTAGATGCAAGTGAATTAGGTTGGGGAGCAGTTTTAAAAGTTAGGCCCCATAAAGAAAGCTATTCAAATTTAGAAGAAATAAGTAGATATGATTCAGGAAAATTTACTCAGAGTGAAAATAGTTTAACTAGTTTAGATTACGAAATATTAGGAGTTATAAACGCATTAGATAAATTTAGAATCTATCTAAATAATGAATTTACTTTAAGAACAGATTGTGATGCTATAGTCCAATTTTATAAAAAGAAAAATGAAAGGAAAATATATAGCAAAAGGTGGATTTCGTTTATAAATACTATTCAAGGAAAAGGGTTAAAAGTAAATTTTGAACATATAAAAGGAACAAATAATTTCATTGCAGACTATTTGTCCAGAGCAGTTGCAGAATCAAAGGTATGATATGGTTATCTCATTATAGAAAATCTTTGTATATTCTTAGACAGAAAAAACATTGGTATTTGGTAAATTTAGAAAATGCTACTAATGAATTTGTAATACAATACTATAAAGATCAATTAGAATGGTTAGAAAAAGATATAGAATTTCTAACACAAGCTATTATGCGATTATTAGCATAAAAATAAATAGCAGTTATTTTAGTAGTTAATATAGTAGTTAATTTAATAGATAGCAGTTACTTTAGTAGTTACTTTAGTAGTTAATATAGTAGTTAATTTAATAGATAGCAGTTACTTTAGTAGTTACTTTAGTAGTTAATATAGTAGTTAATTTAATGGATAAATTAGAAGATACGTAGAAAGAGAAGAAGTTTATTTTCTAACAAAATTTGTATATTTGCAGAAAATGGATGGTGGACCAAATTCTCCTCAATTTCGAAACCCATCATTCAAACCATTAAATTTAGATCCACAACAAAATAGCAGATTTCCTATACATCCTACTTTAGCCTTACCTATTATTCCTCATGGGTCTAACCTACATTTCCGAGTTTCTCCTCATCTCCATCTTAGTAATGAAGACCATGTATTACTTGATAACCTATGGACCAATAGAAATCAATATATATGGAGTAGAAAGTTTTGGGTAGTTTCAGTTTTTAAATTTATTTATGTTTTTAGAATGTTATTAATGCGTGAAAGTGGTTTAGTTTGAAAAAGATTTATGATCAACTGTTTCTTAAATTCAAAGTAGGCTTTAATCCTTTTTACAGAACAACTGTAATTCCTTCTGTCGATTGCATGTGTTGCTCGAATGGGTTGGTGCTTTATTCTGTAAGAAAATGGGCACGAAAGAATGAAAGAAACAATTAAATATAAATCAAAGTAAAACTAAAAGAAGTAATGCATTAATAATTTCTAAAACATAATAAAATAAGACTGAAACAAACCCTTTTTATTAAAGAAAACTCCTATTTTCGGGACCAACTCTGAAGATAAAAAAAATGTTCTCTATAATTAAAAATATAATTTTTGTTAGTTTTACATCTTTATGTAATAAGTTTGTAGTTATTAAACTAGTAGTACTCCCACTGTCTATTGTTGCTATTGTATTAATTGATTTATTATTTTCAAATGATATAGTACAATATATCTGCTGTAGACTCGTTAATTTTTGTATTTTTATTTCTGTTTGTGGTACTATTTCTAATTTATGTGTTTCTTCTATATCCTCTTGAGATTGGGATTCATTTTCTGATTCATTTTCTGAATTGCTTTTTTCTTTCTGTTTGTTTTTAATTTCCAATATGGTTTCTATATTAGATTCTGTACTACTGCTATTTTCTTCTATACCTTTACTTTTCTGTTTTCTTTCTAATTTTCTTAATTTTTTCTTTATCATTTTTATTTCATATTCATTTTTAATTTTATCATAAATTTCTTTTTGATATTTTTGTTCTGACATATCCATTCTTTTTTCTAGTGTTTCTAATTTATTTTCTATTAAGTCTAATTTACTTATTATATCATCTAGTTTTCCTTTAGTGTTTGATACTGATGGTTTTATTGTTTCTTTAACTACCGATGGATGATCTATTCCATATTGTTCGATACAATTACTACATATTTCTATTCTGCATATAAGACATTGATATTTATCTGGTATCATTGCACAATCAAAATCTCCGACTTCTATGGCTCTCTGATAGGCTTTGATGTGACTGAAATGTTCTATAGAGCCCATACTTATTCCATAATTGCTAGAAAAACCATGGCCTTTATATTGTATATTTTTGTTTATACAATAAACTTTTATATACGGTTCTTCTGCTAACAGATAAGAAATCTTAATATAAGTACTTTCATGTAGACTAGCTTGTTCGAACTGTCTCCATACTTGAATTCTTTCTAATGTTGACATCCTTTCTGAAACTTCTGCAATCTGAAAGCTCTCTTCTAATGGTCTAGCTTGTAGCGGTATTGCATACGAACAGCAAGAAAATGTTAAAATCAATTTATGGTTAGAAAATTTAGTATCATTTAAATTAAATAAAAAAGAACCAACAATATATCTGCTGTAGACTCGTTAATTTTTGTGTTTTCCATAATCTTATTCTTTTCTTTTTCTTTTTCAATATCTTTTTTCAACCATAAAACTTCTGCTTCTTTTTCTTTTTTCTGATTTTCTAACTTTAAATATGCATCTAAAGTGGGATTTCTTTGGGCTGATAATGAAGATGGCTCTGGTTTTAAAGATATCTGAGAGGTAGACTGAGAAAACATATGGGTATTTTTATCTGATAGATATGTAGCTAAAGTACTGAGAACATTTTTGAAAAACAATTGATTTCTATTGGTCCATAGGTTATCAAGTAATACATCTTGTAATTCTAGATCTATCATTCTAATAAAAATTTTATTTCTTTGGTTGTTTTATATAGATTTTCTATTTCTTGTATAATTTTTATTAATTTTTCACTACTAGAATTTTGTTTAACATTATTATTACATTTTTCTAGTATCACATTAATCTGATTTTTTATATATTCTAAGTTTCCATTTATTTGATTTATTCTATTATTTTTTATTTCTAATAATTTTTCTATATTTTTTATTAGACTAGTTATTTTATTTTGAGATTCTTTTAGATTTTCTGACAAATTTATGATTATATCTATTAATGTATTATATTCGTTATTACCATTTAGACAATGATTTGTATGTTGTAATGAAAGGTTGCATTTTATTTCAAAATTTTAATCCTCCATCTCCACACTCAGATTCAGAAGAAAGTTACGATGGAGTAGAAGCACATAACTTAGCAAATCGAATGGAAGCCTAACAGCAGCAAATGTTAAAGATTCTCTAGCTGTCACAAACAGCTTTTAGACAAGTGTTATCTTCTTTAATTTGCTTTCAGTCATGTAGAACTTTTAGTCATAATCAGACTTTATTTTACGAGACGTTGCAGCTTTCTTTTTGGCAACGAATCTATCTTTTGTAAATAGTGTCGTAAAAATTTTTGAAAACATGAATTGGTATAATGCTCATGATGTAATAGATGAAATAAAAGAACTTTTAAAAAGAATGAGAAGTTTAGAATTAAAATACGAGATATTAAATAATCTAGAAGCAATAATTCAAGATTTAAACAAAACCATAGATAATATAGATACTTTTAATCAAATAGAACAGTTAGGAAGTCCTTTATTAGTTAAAAAATTAGAAGAAATAAGGAATCAGATAGATATAGAAGCTTCTGGATTAGTAATTCTAAAAAATAATTTACTTGAGCTGAAGTTCATCAAAATAGAAGAATAAAATAAAAATAAGAGAGATGCCCCCCAGTTTGGTATCAGAGCGAGTTAAAAAAGTTACAATAAAATATAAATATTTAAAAGACATAATTATTGAACATCCAATACAAAAACAAAAACTAGAAAATATAGTAGATAAATATATAAATCAAAATATATTACCACATTTTCCTAAAGAAATAATAAAGAATTTAACTGCAAGTCAAAAACAAAAATTGTTATTTAAACAGTTACCCAGTTATGAAACTCTTGAAAATGATAGTTGGATAAATAAATATTATGAAGATTATAGAAAAGATGTTTAAGGATTTTAAAACTAAGTTTATATATATACCTTGAAAAATTAGTCAATACAGTTATAAAAGAAAGAAATGGCTAGAAACAATGACTTCAGATATCATAGAGAAATAATAGAAAATTTTAGAATATTAAATCTAAATGATAGAATATGTACTTATGCATTTAGAAATTTAGTAAGAAGCCAAATTCGAATATTAGAAAATATAATAACAAATTCAACAGATATTTATGAAATAACTGATTGTAGACTAAGAAAAATAATATTTGAAAATATAGAAATTTGGTTATCTTTAATCATTGAAATAAGATTTACACCATGAAGAAAATAGAATATTTAGACTTAGCATTAAAACAAAAAACAAGTAAATTAATAATGAAAGAAAATTTTGAAATAAAATGCAACCTTTCATTACAACATACAAATCATTGTCTAAATGGTAATAACGAATATAATACATTAATAGATATAATCATAAATTTGTCAGAAAATCTAAAAGAATCTCAAAATAAAATAACTAGTCTAATAAAAAATATAGAAAAATTATTAAGATTACCTGGAGAATTAGGGAAAGAAATATATGATGGATGGAAAAAAGGAAATTATCCAGAAAAGGTAGGAGTTGGAGCTAGAATAATTTATACATATTATAAATTACAAGATAAATGTAGAGAATATAGTATCCAAAAACAAATTAAAAAACAATCATATAAATTTTGTCAAAATATTTATACTAGTCAATCTTTCCAAGATAAAAAGAAAAAGAGTAATAAAAAATTTAAATTACGAAAAAGTTTTAATAAAAAACCTGATAAAAATAGAAATGTTAAAAAATTTAATAATAATACTCGAAAATGCCACTGCTATATATGTGGAAGTCCAAATCATCTAGCAAATAAATGTACTAACTATAAAAATCAAAATAAAAACAGAGCAATGGTTATAGATGACATAGGAGAAAATATTCTTAGTGCTTCAAGTAGTGATAAAGAAACTATTTATAGCATTACAGAAACTGAAGAAGAAGATAGTGATGTAGAAGAAAACTTACTAATTAAAGCAATGGCTGCCTGGGAAGAAGAGAATAGAAAATATTTATGAGCTGTAAAGATAAACAAAGTCATATTTTAGAATTAGGAAAAGGAAGTTTTGCTAAGGAATGTTTAGAATGTGGAAGCTGTATTATTCTAGCAATATTATTATTTAATGCATATGTTGGTTCTTTTTTATTTAATTTAAATGATACTAAATTTTCTAACCATAAATTGATTTTAACATTTTCTTGCTGTTCGTATTCATCATTTTCTTTACTTTTAATTTCTTCTTGTGGTATAGTTCCACCACGCTCCGCATGCTCTTTAATAGTTGGTATTATAGACATTCTTTTACTAATAGATATATAATTTTTTGATATAGAAAATAATCCTTCTAAACTAAGCATGAAATTTAATCCTAAAATAAATTCTGAATAAGGTAATTCATGTACTAATATTTTGGGTAATTGATATTTTTCTGTTAATTTATTATTAGATTGTATAAATTGTATTTGACTACCCATGATTGAGTTTGTAAACTTTAAGGTTTCACCATTTGCTAATTGTGTTAGAGTATTAATTTTTGTTAGTTTTACATCTTTATGTAATAAGTTTGTAGTTATTAAACTAGTAGTACTCCCACTGTCTATTGTTGCTATTGTATTAATTGATTTATTATTTTCAAATGATATAGTACAATATATCTGCTGTAGACTCGTTAATTTTTGTATTTTTATTTCTGTTTGTGGTACTATTTCTAATTTATGTGTTTCTTCTATATCCTCTTGAGATTGGGATTCATTTTCTGATTCATTTTCTGAATTGCTTTTTTCTTTCTGTTTGTTTTTAATTTCCAATATGGTTTCTATATTAGATTCTGTACTACTGCTATTTTCTTCTATACCTTTACTTTTCTGTTTTCTTTCTAATTTTCTTAATTTTTTCTTTATCATTTTTATTTCATATTCATTTTTAATTTTATCATAAATTTCTTTTTGATATTTTTGTTCTGACATATCCATTCTTTTTTCTAGTGTTTCTAATTTATTTTCTATTAAGTCTAATTTACTTATTATATCATCTAGTTTTCCTTTAGTGTTTGATACTGATGGTTTTATTGTTTCTTTAACTACCGATGGATGTCTTTTCTTCTAAACTATCTACTTTTCGTTCTAGTTTATTTATTTTTTCACATATCATTGTCAACATAATTATTTGTGTATTTAGCATTCTAGGATAGGTTAAGTCTGCCTGTGTTTTTCCTTCATATATAGTTATAGAAAAGATGTTTAAGGATTTTAAAACTAAGTTTATATATATACCTTGAAAAATTAGTCAATACAGTTATAAAAGAAAGAAATGGCTAGAAACAATGACTTCAGAACTTTGTAACAGCTGCTAATCTCCAGGATAACTTCTCTAATTCTTGTAATTGATTGAATCAGCATATTTGTGTTTTACTCCCTGTAACTCTTCCTCAGCCAGGCTTGGGCATACTCTATGTAATTATATGCTCCTTCGCAATAAATAAAAAGAAAAAGTAAGGCCATTCTACCTCGACAAAAGACCCACCCCCAAGTTCCATAGCTCGGCGTCCGCTATCCCGATCATGATTTTCCTGTAACTGTTTAAATAACAATTTTTGTTTTTGACTTGCAGTTAAATTCTTTATTATTTCTTTAGGAAAATGTGGTAATATATTTTGATTTATATATTTATCTACTATATTTTCTAGTTTTTGTTTTTGTATTGGATGTTCAATAATTATGTCTTTTAAATATTTATATTTTATTGTAACTTTTTTTTATTTATTGTTTGTTTGACTGTAGGATTTAGTGGCACAGATATTTCGGTTTCGGTGAAATAGATTTGATTTGTGATCTCTTAAATATACACGATGACTCGCGGTCACTATTCTCCGGTGTATCTTTCTGGATACAGAAAGAGCAGACTCCTACGACTCTGATTGAGAAAATCAGGTGAGAGAATAACGACCTTAATTTTATCTTCCATAGGTCTTTCCTTTTTATTCATCTCCATGAATCCAAACAAATTGGATTTGTTTCTCGACCCGTCTATACGGTTTAAATTGTTGATGATTCAATTGAAAAAGAAACAAGGATTTCTCTTATGATGATAAAATTTGTGTATCTTTCATTAATGAGATATCTGCTAACCCTTTGATATATAATTTAATTACTTGTTTTGATTGTGGCAATTTGTTGATTTGATTGATTTAGAGATCAAACTCATTCTTTCAGGAAAACTTATTATGTAATAAGTTTGTAGTTATTAAACTAGTAGTACTCCCACTGTCTATTGTTGCTATTGTATTAATTGATTTATTATTTTCAAATGATATAGTACAATATATCTGCTGTAGACTCGTTAATTTTTGTATTTTTATTTCTGTTTGTGGTACTATTTCTAATTTATGTGTTTCTTCTATATCCTCTTGAGATTGGGATTCATTTTCTGATTCATTTTCTGAATTGCTTTTTTCTTTCTGTTTGTTTTTAATTTCCAATATGGTTTCTATATTAGATTCTGTACTACTGCTATTTTCTTCTATACCTTTACTTTTCTGTTTTCTTTCTAATTTTCTTAATTTTTTCTTTATCATTTTTATTTCATATTCATTTTTAATTTTATCATAAATTTCTTTTTGATATTTTTGTTCTGACATATCCATTCTTTTTTCTAGTGTTTCTAATTTATTTTCTATTAAGTCTAATTTACTTTATGTTTATTTTTATAAGCTAATTCTAAATCATATTTTTCTAGAATTTTCTCGTATGGTATTTCTAATTGATTAAATACTATATCTTGTAAATTTTTATAATTTTTAACTTGGTTAAAGTCTATTTTATCCATTATATTTCTGAACTGTTACTAGAAGTTTCTTCATCTTTATCTGGACTATTTATTTTTTCATATTGATAATCACCAAATCTTAATGCAATCTTACCATCTAATTGTTCATATATTATATTAGTATTTGGTATTAGTGTTTTCTTTTGAATAAAATTTTCTATTTCCCATTCTTTACCTGAATTTTCTAAAGCATCAATTTTTACTCCTGGTAAAGCTTTAATTTTGAATTTAAAGAAATAATAAAAAGTACAGAAGAAATAAAAGAATATATTATCCATCGGTAGTTAAAGAAACAATAAAACCATCAGTATTGTACTAATATTTTGGGTAATTGATATTTTTCTGTTAATTTATTATTAGATTGTATAAATTGTATTTGACTACCCATGATTGAGTTTGTAAACTTTAAGGTTTCACCATTTGCTAATTGTGTTAGAGTATTAGAAAAAATAATGATCAGTAAAGGAGTTAAAGCTTTACCAGGAGTAAAAATTGATGCTTTAGAAAATTCAGGTAAAGAATGGGAAATAGAAAATTTTCCAAGATAAAAAGAAAAAGAGTAATAAAAAATTTAAATTACGAAAAAGTTTTAATAAAAAACCTGATAAAAATAGAAATGTTAAAAAATTTAATAATAATACTCGAAAATGCCACTGCTATATATGTGGAAGTCCAAATCATCTAGCAAATAAATGTACTAACTATAAAAATCAAAATAAAAACAGAGCAATGGTTATAGATGACATAGGAGAAAATATTCTTAGTGCTTCAAGTAGTGATAAAGAAACTATTTATAGCATTACAGAAACTGAAGAAGAAGATAGTGATGTAGAAGAAAACTTACTATATATGAAGGAAAAACACAGGCAGACTTAACCTATCCTAGAATGCTAAATACACAAATAATTATGTTGACAATGATATGTGAAAAAATAAATAAACTAGAACGAAAAGTAGATAGTTTAGAAGAAAAGATTAAAGTACTAGCAACAAATCAAGCAGTTGATAATTTAGAATTAATGTTTAATAAAATTAAAATAACTTCAGATAAAACAAAAATTGAAAAGAAAGGTAAAAAATGCAGAAGTTGGTACAATCTTCTAGTAAAAAACCTATGATTAACATTACTGAAGTAATAGATATAGATGAACAATTAGAAAAATTTAGAAATCAAAAACTTGACTTGATAAAAAAGGTTAAAATATATGAACAAAGTAAATTTATATCTAAGACAGCTATAATACAAACGGTTACAGAAACAGAAATAAGCTGTGTAAATCCCAAAGAACAAATTAGTATATCATTAATATCTAAAGAAGATAAAGATAATATAAAAAAGAATAAATATAAAGAAGTCCATCTAGGATTAATATTAATAGGAATACAAGGATTGCATAATAGTGGCAGTGGAGCAAAAACACTAGTCTGTTTATATGATGAAAGAATAACTTGTTTAAAACAATCAATCATAGGAAGTTTCGAAATAGATATGAATGAAAAAGGAGCAATTATTTACTTCCTACCAGATTTTACTATGAAAAAAAAATGAAATGATAGAAAAAATAAAATTAGGAATAAAAACAATTGGATACAATATGGAACCTGGAAGTAAAAATTTAAGAATAACTACAGCATTTATAGGAAAATTACAAGAACATATGGATTATCTCCTAATTTTTTTATTTCATCAATTTCAGTACAATAAAATATAAATATTTAAAAGACATAATTATTGAACATCCAATACAAAAACAAAAACTAGAAAATATAGTAGATAAATATATAAATCAAAATATATTACCACATTTTCCTAAAGAAATAATAAAGAATTTAACTGCAAGTCAAAAACAAAAATTGTTATTTAAACAGTTACCCAGTTATGAAACTCTTGAAAATGATAGTTGGATAAATAAATATTATGAAGATTATAGAAAAGATGTTTAAGGATTTTAAAACTAAGTTTATATATATACCTTGAAAAATTAGTCAATACAGTTATAAAAGAAAGAAATGGCTAGAAACAATGACTTCAGATATCATAGAGAAATAATAGAAAATTTTAGAATATTAAATCTAAATGATAGAATATGTACTTATGCATTTAGAAATTTAGTAAGAAGCCAAATTCGAATATTAGAAAATATAATAACAAATTCAACAGATATTTATGAAATAACTGATTGTAGATTAAGAAAAATAATAATCATATCTACTTATTTCTTCTAAATTTGAATAGCTTTCTTTATGGGGCCTAACTTTTAAAACTGCTCCCCAACCTAATTCACTTGCATCTACTTCTATTATTTTATAATCTGTTTCTAAAGGTAACTTTAACTTTGGCAATTTTTTAACCTTTTCTTTAATATCTTGTACTAATTTAACATCTTCTTGATTAAAATATCTTTGTCCGTTTTTACCAGTTTTCTTATATAAATAATTTGTACTTTTATTCAAATTTGGTATAAAATTTCTAGCATAATTTACTAGTCCTAAAAATTTCTGTAAAAGTTCTAAAGTTTCCAATTTATCTGGCATTTCTAGAATTTTTTGAGAAATATGTGGTTGTAATTCTATATACCCATTTCCTATTTTTTGACCTAAAAATTCTATATATCCTTTAGCTATTTCTAATTTCTTTTTTGAAATTATAATACCATTATCAATTATTATTTTTAACACATTTTCTACATGTATATAGTGTTCTTTTAATGATTTGCTGGCTATTAAAATATCATCAATATAGACAAATGTATAGCTTAAATTTTTAAATAGTTTATCCATTCTTCTTTGAAAAATACTGGGTGCATTTATTAATCCAAAAGGCATTACTAACCATTCATAATGTCCTATTGGTGTTACAAAAGCTGTCCATTCTATTTGAGCTGGATCCATTCTAATTTGCCAATATGCACTTTTACAATCTATTTTACTAAAATATTTCCTGTCTTGTATTAGGTTAATTAAATTATCTTTATTTGGTATTTTATACCCATCTTCTATGGTATTGTCATTAAGTCTTTTATAGTTTATTACCATTCTTGCCTTTCCTCGTTTTTGTTCACTATGATTTCTAACTAAAAAGGCTGCACTTCTATGTTTAATCTGATTTTTTATATATTCTAAGTTTCCATTTATTTGATTTATTCTATTATTTTTTATTTCTAATAATTTTTCTATATTTTTTATTAGACTAGTTATTTTATTTTGAGATTCTTTTAGATTTTCTGACAAATTTATGATTATATCTATTAATGTATTATATTCGTTATTACCATTTAGACAATGATTTGTATGTTGTAATGAAAGGTTGCATTTTATTTCAAAATTTTCTTTCATTATTAATTTACTTGTTTTTTGTTTTAATGCTAAGTCTAAATATTCTATTTTCTTCATGGTGTAAATCTTATTTCAATGATTAAAGATAACCAAATTTCTATATTTTCAAATATTATTTTTCTTAGTCTACAATCAGTTATTTCATAAATATCTGTTGAATTTGTTATTATATTTTCTAATATTCGAATTTGGCTTCTTACTAAATTTCTAAATGCATAAGTACATATTCTATCATTTAGATTTAATATTCTAAAATTTTCTATTATTTCTCTATGATATCTGAAGTCATTGTTTCTAGCCATTTCTTTCTTTTATAACTGTATTGACTAATTTTTCAAGGTATATATATAAACTTAGTTTTAAAATCCTTAAACATCTTTTCTATAATCTTCATAATATTTATTTATCCAACTATCATTTTCAAGAGTTTCATAACTGGGTAACTGTTTAAATAACAATTTTTGTTTTTGACTTGGATGGAAAAAAGGAAATTATCCAGAAAAGGTAGGAGTTGGAGCTAGAATAATTTATACATATTATAAATTACAAGATAAATGTAGAGAATAAGAGAGATGCCCCCCAGTTTGGTATCAGAGCGAGTTAAAAAAGTTACAATAAAATATAAATATTTAAAAGACATAATTATTGAACATCCAATACAAAAACAAAAACTAGAAAATATAGTAGATAAATATATAAATCAAAATATATTACCACATTTTCCTAAAGAAATAATAAAGAATTTAACTGCAAGTCAAAAACAAAAATTGTTATTTAAACAGTTACCCAGTTATGAAACTCTTGAAAATGATAATGTTGTAAATAACATACTTTGTAACAGCTGCTAATCTCCAGGATAACTTCTCTAATTCTTGTAATTGATTTTCATGGGTAATAATAATCCTTGCTATCAAACCATGCTCCCATAATCTTTTTAAATCAAAAACCTCTACCTTATCTTCTATTAGAATATTGAGCTGCTGGAATCTTGACATATCTATTGAGCATTTGTAGATGAAAAATCCTTTATCACACTGACAGTGAAGCTCTTTCTCATGTTTCTCTTGCTGATAAACCTTCATTACTAATGCCATTCCATTTGGTAATTGAGTAATATCCCTTGCTAAAAATTTTAACAAATCTTGAACTGCTACTTGTTGTCTTTCTTTTCTCTCTCCCCACATTCTCAATATTTTTCTTTTTACTTCTTCTAACTTTGGAGGAAAAGTGCTTCTTGTATCCTCCCAATTTTTCATACTTTCATATTCATACTCTTTTTGTATATAGTGTTCTTTTAATGATTTGCTGGCTATTAAAATATCATCAATATAGACAAATGTATAGCTTAAATTTTTAAATAGTTTATCCATTCTTCTTTGAAAAATACTGGGTGCATTTATTAATCCAAAAGGCATTACTAACCATTCATAATGTCCTATTGGTGTTACAAAAGCTGTCCATTCTATTTGAGCTGGATCCATTCTAATTTGCCAATATGCACTTTTACAATCTATTTTACTAAAATATTTCCTGTCTTGTATTAGGTTTACCCAGTTATGAAACTCTTGAAAATGATAGTTGGATAAATAAATATTATGAAGATTATAGAAAAGATGTTTAAGGATTTTAAAACTAAGTTTATATATATACCTTGAAAAATTAGTCAATACAGTTATAAAAGAAAGAAATGGCTAGAAACAATGACTTCAGATATCATAGAGAAATAATAGAAAATTTTAGAATATTAAATCTAAATGATAGAATATGTACTTTTGCATTTAGAAATTTAGTAAGAAGCCAAATTCGAATATTAGAAAATATAATAACAAATTCAACAGATATTTATGAAATAACTGATTGTAGACTAAGAAAAATAATATTTGAAAATATAGAAATTTGGTTATCTTTAATCATTGAAATAAGATTTACACCATGAAGAAAATAGAATATTTAGACTTAGCATTAAAACAAAAAACAAGTAAATTAATAATGAAAGAAAATTTTGAAATAAAATGCAACCTTTCATTACAACATACAAATCATTGTCTAAATGGTAATAACGAATATAATACATTAATAGAATGGAATAAGTATGGGCTCTATAGAACATTTCAGTCACATCAAAGCCTATCAGAGAGCCATAGAAGTCGGAGATTTTGATTGTGCAATGATACCAGATAATCCTCCATCTCCACACTCAGATTCAGAAGAAAGTTACGATGGAGTAGAAGCACATAACTTAGCAAATCGAATGGAAGCCTAACAGCAGCAAATGTTAAAGATTCTCTAGCTGTCACAAACAGCTTTTAGACAAGTGTTGTCTTCTTTAATTTGCTTTCAGTCATGTAGAACTTTTAGTCATAATCAGACTTTATTTTACGAGACGTTGCAGCTTTCTTTTTGGCAACGAATCTATCTTTTGTAAATAGTGTCGTATCTTTTTACTATATGCTTTATTTGTGCGTTCAGCCTTTTACTGTTGAAGATTCGAGTTTATCAAAAACAGTAAAAGCTAGTACGCGTCAGCAATAGTAAAGAGATATGATAGAATAACTTTTACTAAAAATGTCATTGATTTTTAAAAATCCAAAAAAATCTAAAAACTTCCAAAATTAGTAAAAGTTGATAAATATGTTAAATATACTTATATTAACTATTGTGTAAAAAAATTTTAAAATTTTAAAAAATAAATATTTATACTCAGGTGCATTGAAGCTAAGTGTACCCGTGTTCGCCTGAGCTAAGTACACTTGGGTGCACCTAATCAGCTCCATTTTATCTATTAGATAAAGAAACAAGCAGCATATAACATATTGAGGAGTGATTCTATTAGCCCGGGCTAAGTAAATGACCCACTTAGCCCATCTCAAAAAACCTATTTAAAACATTTTTTTTTATTTTTTTCTTTATACACTTGTTTATCTAAGTGTATTTAACATATAGACCAAGTTTTACCATTTTTGAAAATGTGCATATATTTTTTTTAGATTTTTGAAAATAAGGGTATTTTAAATGCATATATACACATAGATGTTTGAAAATCTCAAAAAAATAGATAAACATATTCAAAAATGGTAAAACTTGGTCTATATGTTAAATACATTTAGATAAACAAGTACATGAAAAAAAAAAGTAAAAAAAAATTATTGTAAATAGATTTTTTGAGGTGGGCTAAGTGGGTCATTTACTTAGCCCGGCTAATAGAATCACTCCTCTAACATATTTATCTCAGAACTTGTGTGTGTTTATTATCCCATAGGTGATGCAGTTAAAGAAGACCAAGAAAGGGAGTTCTTAAAAAATATTTAGTGTGTATTTTAGAAGTAATAAAATTTTGGTGTGATAGTTTTTAAAATATGAGAAAATGATGTGATATGAAAAAAATTAACGATTGAAAAATAAAGTTGTTGAATGAAAATTATAAAAAAATTATAAAAAAATATAGAAAAATATAATGAAATAACTGAAAAGTAAGGTAATTGTGGAGAAAAAAAATTAATTTGAAAAGTTTTTTGATTTATTTACATTCTCTTCTTTTGCAAATAAGTTACATATTGAACTATTTAACTTGGGTAACACTTGATAATGTGAGTGGGGAAGGAGGGAGGAGGAGAATGGAGAAAAAAATATTTTTAGAAAGTGTGAGAACAGTGTGAAGTAAATGATGGGGTATCAACCCAGCCTTTGTAAGACCGTTGGAACCTGTTTTGGGCACAGCCCCACATTTCCTTAAACGGACAAGTTTTTAAAAGCAGATGACATACTTCAATGCAGATGAAACAGAAGCTTTTCGTGTAACTCTCAAATGATGATTGAAATGAAGATCAAACAATGCTTGTCTCGGTACATGAAATTGGTAAATTGCCTCACGAGTCGCACCTCACAACATAGCAGAAGCCGTCTTTATGGTACAGGAAGGTTGGTAAATTCCCTCCTAAGTCGCAACTCTCACAACATGGCAGAAATTGTCTCAATTCTAATTCAAGTAGCAAAGAAAATGCTACTGACAAAAAACAAAAAATGAACACACTACATTTAGGCCTTTCTAGTTTTATCCTCCAGTTCAGCTCAGAGAACTTCAGTACAGTAGAGGGGAAAATGGGCTCCAAGGTGTTGCACATTCAAGCGAAGCTTGAAGCTTTAATGCAGGTGTTTGGGTGAATTCCAAGCATTTTGGTGTACTCTTAGTGCCGAGCTGAAAGATAACAAAACAGAAGGCGAATCAGTTATCAATCGTGGTTCGTTAATGCAGTTGAGCACCACTGTCAACCATATCCTAGACATTATCAGGCAGATATGCTTATGCCATTAATATATCTGTACAGTAATCATTTAATCAGGTGAGCTGCATGGAGCTCCTGCTAATTATCCATCTGATCTTCTATTTTCTTAAGAAGACTCAAATATACATGAAAGAAAGGAAAAAAAATCAAAAGAAACCTATAGCTAGAAACCAAACCTTTCCTCTGCTGGACATTAGAGGTGTCTTGGGAGACCACACGTCTAGAGGAGAATCTGAAATATTCAACAGAAAAAGACTGGATAGATAAAAACCATGAGGCATATGACGACATTCTACCAATGATTTCCCAAAATTTACTTACTAGCATCATCAACCACACCAAAAATCTTCTGAAAGTGGTGCTGCTGCATGCTTGTCAAGGCCGTTCGTGAATCCAATGCACTGCTGATGGTTGTGTAGGCATCGCTCATCTTCTATTTTCAGTGGAATTCCCACATTGGTGTGCTTTATCGAATGATTCTTTTTAGGCACCTGAAGAGGTAGCTTCTCTGAGTTTGTGATGTTTGCCAAGGCCTTCCTGATGCCGGGTCCCTTCTGCTGCTGACCTTTAGAAGCATGCACCCCAGCTGTTCCACATACTTGACAAAAGGAAATGAAAATCAGTACTAGAAACAATCCAGCATATCACTGAAACCACTCAGCATATTAAAATCTCTGACTGCAATTGAGGCTTATGGTCAAGGATAATCCGCTAGACATCTTCCATCTGATTTCACTCAACCCAAACCCATACCCACATTTAACTGAACATCACTTGAATTCAACCAGTTTATTTAAACTTGATCCATAAAAAAAATATATTCAAGATTATATTAAGCGATCCATCATAGAAGTAAGAAAATTATTTTATATTGCCTTGCAATCCCTAATAATAGCTCCAGTGGTATCTGCTAAAGATGGTGATCACACCCCTAATAATAGCTCCAGTGGTATCTACTAAAGATGGTGATCACACCCCAAAGCTTCCCAAGTATCATATCCAACAAGCCAAAATGGATGGATCTTGCCCTGAAATTCCCTTTTCAAAAAATGGACCTTCCTTGTGTCATTCAAGGATCTCAGGTCCTTAAGTAGGCTATGTTCGCAGATGTTAGCAGCTGATACATATGTTTTAGCTCAGCTGTTCAAAGCCAGCCATTAGGGGAGGTGTTCTCCCATCTCTGCATTAAGGTTACGCTGGATCCTTCGTTAGCACAAGAATCGGGCCCTACTGGAAGTCAAGAGTCCAAAGTAGGGCCAGAAACAAACAAATTCTGAACCTTGCCGACGTACCTTCTTTGTGGATGTTCAAATTCTGATCTTGAATTAGAGGGGTGTTTCTAGAAACCATTAGCGTCCTTTTTGACATCTATTTCACATCATAAACAAAAAGTGAGTGATACTTTCATCAGATGCAAAGCAGTGTGATCTTTTTGAGTTTTCAAGTTGACTCATGAGATTCTCACATTGCTTAAATCACTCGACAGTATATAAACAGAATAATGGCCAAATGGAAACTGGGACAGCAGTCACAGCATACCTTTATTCCGGACCTGAATGACCTCAATGTTTCTTTATCTTCAATAAAGCTATAAAAGCTGAGGTTCTTGTTGTCACTAACTTCGGTATGGAATCTGTGACAATATCAAAATTTTAAGATGCAAAAAGGCCATTTGAAACGGACAACTTGATGCGTAAGCATGATATAACTTTCGGACTGGATATTCTTCCCAAGAGTCCAAATCACATCAATGGCAACCTAGGATGATTTCTTCGAGTGCGAAGAATCCCTACCCAGAATATGTCCCTTGATTGTAGTCCAGGATCAGAAAAACCATCTAACCCACTTTACAAACTGAGACCTTGCATTCAGTGATTTAGACGATGAAATGGCCGGCCGTGGGGGCCTGGGGAAAGGGCATCTGGCCGCATCCAAAACAAGAAATGCTATTCGTTGGGTCAGTCACTGACACGCCAACAAACAAATGTAACAGGCGCAACATGAAAGATACATGCGAAAGATTAAGATTCTTATGGATTTCTTTGAAACGCAATACCAATGCTCGATCTACGAATCCGAGAAAGAAAAGCCCATTTCCCTCTTTTCCCGTTTGATCTCAATTTTCTCTCCCCTATTTCCCTCAAAATCCAAATTTTCTTGCATTGTTTTTGCTTTGTTCTGCCAATAGATCACGAAAGTGAAAGAAAATGGGGATAAAAACTGCCATTCAAGAAAGGA
The DNA here is from genome assembly GCA_030490835.1 of Annona cherimola. Taxonomy (NCBI): domain Eukaryota; kingdom Viridiplantae; phylum Streptophyta; class Magnoliopsida; order Magnoliales; family Annonaceae; genus Annona; species Annona cherimola. Next base: position 72,120,059 of record CM059973.1, on the reverse strand, counting down.
AGATACAAACTCACAGTTTCTGTTCTTTTTTTCGATTGCCAACCGCTTCACCTAGTGAAATTTCTGTGCTTTTCTTCTCTCTTGCGTTCGAGAACGTTGGGATTCTGGAAAATTAGAAGTTTATTCCTATTAAATTTCAACCATTTATAAGCGGAAAATTTTTCTGCAACGGCTCTAACGGCTAATTTCTCTTCGAATTCCCTCCAGAATGGACGAAATGCCCCCCCCCCCCCCCCCCCCCCCCCCCCCCCCCTCCCCCCCCCCCCATTAGACGACGCAGATTTTTAGGGCTGCGTGGGGGCCACGATTTGTCTTTAGAATGCGAATTATCTCGTGCATAATAAAATTATACAAGTGATCATGGCTTTAGCCTGATGGTAGCGCATTTGGACTTGAGTTCTCGAAGTCTAGTAATGTAGACCCTGTGACTATTATAAAAAAAATAAAATGTACCAAAATTAATAGAAGTTCGATGGTAAATATTAATTTTAAAGTTGCATTTTTAATATCTAAACTATTAACATATTATTACTATGCAGATAAATTATTATTTTAATACATGCGTAATGATCTAAGCATTTTAATAATTTATACATAAATACATATTTTAAAGTTAATGTGCCTCTTTCGCATCTTGAATTTAATAAATTTTATTTTTAATTAAACAAATGATGTTAAATGTTATGAGTGGAGTAGATTTTCTATCAATCATTAAAATTAAAAAAATAGATGAGGTAATATAAAATTACTTTTATGTAACAACTTATAAGAAGTGGGACTAAGGCTAAGGCGTGTAATGCAACTTGGGTCAAATATATTTGGTTTGCGTTTTCCCTGTTCTTATCTTATTTTTGAACCCTATTATTTGATTGGTTTGCGTTTTCCCTGTTCTTATCTTATTTTTGAACTCTGTTATTTGATCCATTCAAAATGTACCTTACTTTATTTTCTTAAGGCCAAGTTGAATCATATTATGTTTGAAAACTATAATATCATTATAATCTTACATAAACCTATAATCAATATGATAATAATACAATATTAAAATATACTTATTAAATATATTAAATAATAGATAAATTAAATAAGTTTCTATATAAGTAAAAGATATATTTTGTATCTTTAAATATATAATATATCTCATGAAAGAAATATTGAATATATATTCGTAATTTGGAACAATTATGAGTATCCAAATATTAGAACCTATTCTACTTTAATTGAATCGAATATTTATTTTTTTACTTAGAATCTACCAAACTTTATGGGTAGGAAAATAAAAATATATTCTACCTATTTTAAAGTACTCATAAAACAATCCACATATACCTTACAAAATTTTACCTTTACTGAAGCCCCATTTCAATATGCATTAAGGGATAAGTGCTGCTTATGAGAAATTTACTTAGCATTTTCCAAAACTAAAAGTGTGTTTGGCAAATAGTAAAAAAGGTTAAGCTAAAACTTTTTACTTTCCATATATTCAATTTTTTAATTATTTCTTCATGTTTATTTATTAAACTATCCTACTTTTCAATCATTTTTACACAACTACCAACACGACTAAACTATCTATTTTAACTTTATTTTCCTTACTCCTCATCATTACCCCTACGATAATCACATTATTTTCTTTCAATTTTTAATAACTTTTATACCAAAAAATTTTCATCAACAAATTTTATAACTTACCGAATACACTCTAAGTATTGAGATTAGGGGTAGGAATCAGGGCGGGCCGTATCGGTCGGTCTTTATTTGACCTTGATCCTATTTTTAAAAATTAAGTTTGACTCTATTTTTATACTGAGTCTCGACAAGGTCAATTTGACTTGGTCAATTTGACTCTTATTTTTTTAATAGATCTCGGGACAAACTTCAGGTTGGTACTAGACCAGTTTCGGAACAGCGGGTCGGGTAAAAAAAGCAAGTCAAATAAGATGATTTTAAACTTTTATATACTTATTAAACATAAAGATATATTTATACTAAATTTAAATGTTATATGCTTCAATATTTTACTAATTATTAAACAAATACATCATTATTAAAACAAAAGATGAGAAAATATAATATAAATTTACTAAAATAGATTAATATATAATTATACGTAAGAGTTATATATATGTGCAAATTTCTCTTATTGATTCTTATATTGTTTTATCATTATTAAAACAAAACATGAGAAAATATAATATAAATTTACTAAAATAGATCAATATACAATTATACATAAGAGATATATATGTGCAAATTTCTCTTATTGATTCTTATATTGTTTTCTGAATAAATCGATTATTATATTGTTGATATAGTTAACTATAAAAAATGTGAAAATTTTGAAAGAAAATAACAATAGATTTAAACATAAGCTTATAATTTTAAGAAATTAACATATACGGAGTAGGTCGGGATGTGATCGACCAACTCCGATCTTATTTTAAATTTGGCTTAAAATTTTCACCCATTTCTATATTGGGTAAAAAAAAACATTGATTTTACCTGATCAAAAATGGGTTGGGTCAAGGCCGGGTGACGGTTGACCCGCCCAAATCCTACCCCTAATTGACGTAAGATATGATTGCAACGGATGCAAGTGGTTTAGGTTTAGAGTCAACTTAACCAAACCCACTTTTAAAACCAATCTTGTTTTAGCCCAAACCACCTAACCCATTTTCATAAACTTAAGAAACCAACGCAACCCAACTTTTGAACTTTTGGCTTGAGGCGCATTTTACAGATAGGCTTGTGCTGTGAATTTAGGGATGCTGTGGATTTGAATTTTGAAGACGTTACGTGACCATGTCGAGATATACCTATTTATGTAAACGCCTTTAAAATATCAAAAAAAAGAAAAAATATTTTAGCCAAAATATCATATATATATATATAAGAAAATTACGTAAATATAATACACCCACACAGAGAACTTTTGGCAGATTAATACTTTACGATCTATTTTTAAAAGATTAAAATCTTAGTATA